>WOXC01011324.1:0-164246 GCA_011680675.1 Gymnobelideus leadbeateri
CAGAATAGCCCAGGACCTGGCAGCGTCTACACTGAGGGATCGAAGGGCATGGAATATGATATTCCAGAGGGCAAAAGAACTGGGAATGAACCCAAGGGTCACCTACCCAGCAAAACTGAGTATTTTGTTTCAGGGGAAAAAAACCAGAGTTGACTAGAAAATTTGACATCCAGACACAAGAAGTAAGAGATGCCTGAGAAGGTAATCAGGGAAAAGAAATCAAAAGGAACTTATCAAAGTTGAACTATTTACATTCCTATATGGAAAAGCAATATCTGTGACTGATGATATATTTCTCACTATGAAAATAATGGAAGAAGGGTGTGTAGTCATATGAATACATATGTGAATGTGTGTGTATATGGTTACAGTTATATATGGATAGAGGGCATAGGTTGAATTTGTTGGGAAGGGAGAATACTCAAGGGATGAAATTATGAGGTGAGAGAGGAAAGTGGCAAGAGGAGATGGGGAGAGACATGGCAGGGTAAACTATCTCATGTAGGGGAAGTGGTTGCAAAGGAAGGGGAGAATAAGGAAGGCTAAAAAGGCAAAACCACATTCACATTGAATTTGGTTCAGGGAGAAAATGACATACATACTAAATGGGATATCTCAACCTGCAGCAGGATAGGGGGAAGGGGGATGAGAGGAGGGATGATGGATGGGAGGGCATCCTTGGGGTGAGGGGAGGTTGGAAGTACCCACTATAAAAGAGGGACAGGATCATGTAGGGAATGGACCAGGTGGGGGGTGGGATGAGTGGGAGGGAATTATAAGCAGCCTTGTACAATATATCTACTATGATAATGTTTTGCATAGCTAGACATGTACAACATATACTGAATTACTTATATCCCAAGAAGGAATGGGTGACAGGGGAGGAAGGAAATGGATCTGAAATTCGAGGTCGTAACATTAAATGTTTCAAATATATATATAAATACTATTATTAATACTCTTTTGCTTATAATAGGGAGATAAGATGTGCAGGCATTGGGACACAAAGACTCACCTTCCTCTAATGGAAAAGTCGATGGGGGTATGGGAGAAGGTATGGGAGAGAGCAGATTGGAGGAAGCGATATCTTGTGGGACTGCTATTCTGGGAGATTGGATAGGGGAATAATGGGGGGAAAATGATTGTAACTCAAAATCTGGCGGAAATGAATGATGTAAAACAGAAGTTAATAAAGTATTTGTTTAAATCTTAAAATAAAAAAAAAAAGAAAAAAAAAGAAAAAAAAGAAAATAAAATAAAGCAAACATGTAACTTAGGATCTTAAAATTCAGTATTTACCTTAAAAAGGACTAGGTCGGGCGGCTAGGTGGCGCAGTGAATAGAGCGCCGGCCCTGGAATCAGAAGGACCTGAGTTCGGAGCCGGCCTCTGACACTTAATCCGCACAAACAAAAACCTAGCCTTGTAACCTTGGGCAAGTTACTTAACCCCAATTGCCCTAAAGGGGCGGCTAGGTGGCGCAGTGAGTAAGAGCGCCGGCCTCGGAGTTTGGATGACCCGAGATCAGATCCGGCCTCAGAAAATGAGCACCCACGCATAAATCAAATGACTAGCCGTGTAACCACAAACAACCCCAACAAAAAAAAAAAAAAAACACCCCACTTCATACAGTACCATCTCTAGTCATCTTGACTATCTTTTATGACAGCCTATCTATCTATTATTCATCTTGCATATCTATCTTGCCACAGGGACCAGTTGGTTGATAAAGAAAAAGTGAGGTGATGACTTTCCTCGGCCCTCCCTGACTTTAGTCCAATTCCTTGGCAAGTTACTGTATAATCTTCCTAATGTCACAGTCCTCTTACAAACATAACTTGTGAGTAGAAAAACTTGTCCCACAGGGAAACTAAATGGCCACTATTAATTTAGAAATATAGTTCCTTTCTTTTATCTTTTTCATTTCCTCCTTCTTTCCCTTTTTTTCTGTCCTTTCCCTCCCTCTCCAAAATTCTGCTCCTTCTTTGCCTTTTCTCTTTTCTCCTCCATTCCCTTCCTTTGCCTTTTCCCTTTTTCTTCCCCTTCACTTCTTATTCATTATTTCCCTTCCTTCTCCTATCCCTTTCCTATTCCATTTTTCGTTCCTTTCCTTTCCTTTTTTCCATTCTTTCTCCTTTCCTTTCCTTCTCATCTTCTTTCATTCCCTTTCATTCTCCTTTCTCCTTTGCATTTTTGCTATCCTTCCCTTTCCTCTTTTCCTTTCTCTTTCCATTTCTACACTTTTGATTTACTTCCCTTCTTCTCCCTGTGTCCATATATGTTATCATACCCTTACCTTCCAGTGTAATATGTAAAGCAAGGGGAAGGGAGAGAAAGGAAACTGGTATCCCAGAGACTGGAAAAACATTCTGAGATTAGAATCCTTTCTACTGACATCATTCTGGCTGTCATCGGTGACCCACTGCCAAACACCTCACCTGGTCCTTCATTAGTTCCTGAGGACAACTTATAAAGAATTTAAATAACTACTCTATCTTTTTTGATTACAAACCCTGAGATTCTTCCCCTCACAGAATTTTTTTTTTTTTTGACTAGGTAAAAAGAGGACTTTCTTTGCTTCAAAATACAGAAGTAAAATGTAAGACATGAAAACTGACCAGAGGTCAGGTTGTGAATACCAAACAATACCAAACAATATTTTATATGTTATGTACCCATTGATCAAGTGTATTGTCATCACTTTTTGTATCTTTTTCTCACTGTCATCCACAGTTCTTCTCCAGAGTTATATAAAAGACATACAATTCCTTTTCTCTTCTGATGAGCTTGGATAGAAGGGAACTTAGAATCTTACAATTTAGTTAGCTTAAGGACAAGGTCTCCCACTTGATCCATGATCCTGACTCTATCTTGTCTGTCTGTCTGTCTGTCTGTCTGTCTGTCTGTCTCTCTCTCTCTCTATCTATCTATCTATCTATCTATCTCTCCATCTCGTAATCTTTCACCTATATCTTGCCACTGGGCCCAATTGGTTCCTAAAGAAAAAGTGAGGTTGATGACTTTGCTTCGCCCTCCAGCACTTAAATCCAATTCATTGGCAAGTTACAGTATAATCTTCCTGATGTAACAGTCCTCTTCCAAAAACAACTTGTGAGTAGTACAAGTTGCCCCACTGGCAATCCAAATGGCCATTTGCAATTTACAAATGTAGTTCCTTCCTTTTCTTTTCCCTTTTTCATTTCTGTCTTCTTTCCCTTTTTTTTTTCCTTCCCGCCCCCTCTCCAAAATTCTGCTCCTCCTTTGCCTTTTCCTTTTTTTCCTTCTTTTCTTTCCTTTCCTTCCCTCTCAATCTGTTTTCCCTTTTCTTTTCTCCCTTTTTTCTATCCCTTCATTTCCCTTTCCTTTCTTCTCTTTCTCCTTTTGCCTTTCCTTTCCTTTCTTTTTCCCTCTCCTCTCCTTTCCTTTCTCTTCCTCTACCTCTGTCCACATTAGGTATCATACCCTTACCTTTGAGTACAATGCACAAAGCAATAGAAATTGGGAAAAATTCAATTGCTATCCCTGATAATTGAAAAGTGTTAACAGACTAGATTTCTTACTTGAGGACCATATTTTCACGTTCATTTCCTGGTTCTTTCCTTTTCTGGTTATTGCTTCAGTCCTGGCAAAGGCTCAGAATGTATGGAAATAATAATTGTATATTTATACAAGTATCTTTGTCAAGCCACTTGCATTTTAGGCAAACAGCTCCTTCCTCCTTTTGCTTTCTCTTTCCTATTTCTTTTTTTTCCCTCTCCTCCATTCCCTTTCTGTTCCTTTTCCTTTCCACTTTTCTTTCCTTTTCTTTCCATTACTTTCCTCTCCTCCTTTCCCCCCTTTTTTATCTTTTTCTTTTCTTCTTTTCCTTTACCTTCCTTTTCTTCCTTTCCCCTTTCCACTTTCTCTTTACCTTTCACTTTTACCTTTTTCTTTCTTTTCCTTTCCTTCCCTTTCTCTCTTTTGTTCAGATAGTGTATCATACACTTCTCTTCAGGCATGTTACATAAAGCTAAGTAAAATGGGAGAAATGAAATTGGTGTCCCTGTTACCTGAAGACAATTTCAAATGAAGTTTTTACCATTCTTACCCAAAGGCCCAGTTTTATATTAAGTATGTGTATGCCTGTATGTAAATATGTTACTATAATACATACATGCATACATACATGTATGTAAATATATAAAAGTAAATCTTGATTAATTTTAATGGGCTTCTTGAGATATCTGAAGAAATTTCTAACCTTTCCTCTTCTTGAACTGATGGCATGGCATAACGTATAATTCCCTTCATAGAAATCATTTTCCTCATGCTCACTATAAGCATGGCAATTCCCAAAGTCTAAATGGTCCCTCAAAATGTTTCTTCTTCCTTTCAGTACATGATAAATTCAACCTCACAAAATTTCTATCTGCCTGAACACAGAAAACCTATTAGCCATCATTTCATTTAAGGACAAATTCCATATATCCCTGGATGTCAAGTATATTCAGTATGCAAAGCTATATATGATTAATTCCTTCAATATAATGTTTACATCCACAACAAAGGAGTCACAATAACATCAAGAAATATATAATGGCAACAATAACCTAAGAAATAACAGAATATCTTAGCTAAACACTCACATTCTGATCTATGACCAACTCCAGAAATGTAACCCTTTCATAGACCATAGTTTGCCTTGAAAGCACTTGAGGTTTTCTATCCCAAGTTGTTCCCATAGTGCTCTCCTTCACACACTCTATTCTCAAGCCAAACTAGACAACTAGATATTCAATTCCATCCTACCATATATTCATTCATATAGGATACCTCAGTTTAATGAGGTCCTTCATGAATCAGATCAAGTACTACCCACATGAAGCAATTTCTGATAATGATAATACTGTCTGCCTCAAGTTTTTTTTAGATCACATCAGAGTTTTCCTTTTCCCGTATCCTATAAACAGGATACAAATTTTCCAGTGATCATACCTTGACATTGTTATGTCTTGTCCTCAGAAGAAGTAATTGTAAACGTATCTCTTCTCTCTTGCTATCTTCCATAGTGTGCTGTAACATTTGTTCTCCTCTCTGCAGAACTTCCTCAATCTGGGCTTTCTCCTCATCCAACTGAAAATTTAAACATAAAAAAATGTCAATAATTCACTTAGGTATCTCTCAGGTAATGTATATTTCTTAACCAGGAGGAACATGTCCATCACGATAATATCTATAAATGAATCAATATTCCATTCAAATCTTAAAGAGACTTTTTTTTTCATTTTAGAAATTTATATTGTTGGGCGGTTAGGTGGCAAAGTGAATAGAGTACCGGCCCTGGAGTCAGGAGGACCTGGGTTCAGATCCAGCCTCAGACACTTAACACAAAAACTACCTGTGTGACCTTGGGCAAGTCATTTAACCCAAATTGCCCTCCAAAAAGCAAAAAACAAAAACAAAAAAAAGAAATATATATTGTTTATGTTTAACATGACTGTACATGTATAGACTATATCAATCAGATTGCTTACAATCAGGGGTAGGGAGGGATTAAAATTAGAAATCTTATAAAAGTGAATGTTGAAAAATATCTTTACATGTAATTGCAAAAAATAAAAGACTAATAAGTTAAAAAAAATTTTAAATTATATTGTTTTCTAAAATGTTTTCAATCCTTTTGGATCTTTTAAAAATCATTCCTGCAATTTCAATAGGGAATCTCCAGTGAATAAATTACCTCAACAAATTCAGGTGATAACCTAATTAGGCAAAAGTTATGTGAAACAAGGAATGTAACTTCCCAAAGATAAAAGATCTAAGTATATGTCAGAAGCAGACAATAACCTAGGTCTTCCTAGTTTAGTTACATCAATAGTATCTCACTCTGACTCTCTAAATTATACGTTAAAATAGTTTAAAATTTAAACCAAGCTAACGCTTAGTTAATTCTCCTTAAAATTGTAACTTTCAGAAGCATTTGGCATATAAGTCATTTGGCAATTGCTACATCTAAACCCAACATGAAAAACTCTCATCTTAAAATTCTCCATCACAAGTAACAGGGTTTTAGGATGGGAGAGGGGTGAGGTGTTGGGGGTATATGTGCAGTTCCCCTGGGGGCATGAGACCTGGAGCATGCTGACTCTGCAATAACACTATGGAGGTAAATCAGACATTCCGTGATATAGCTCTGTTCTAGGACAGGAGCTCCGTGACCCTCTGACTTGTTGCCAACCGATACGGTTTTCAAGAGAAGAGAAGCCTTGAGATTCCAGGGAGGTTTAGGGAGGTTTGTAACATCCTGCCCAGTACTCGGAGCCTGATACAGAGTACACGGCTGTGATGTGAGAGGTGTATGGGAACTAGGACAATGGTGTACTCCCAAAGATAGTGGTTTATGCTGGCTATACAGTTATCCACTATATAATCTGAACTCTTAGCTGATCATGTAGAAGTTAGGATGTAATTGCATAAGAAACTGCTGAATAAAGTCTTGCTACTCTTTGACTCTCCTGGGTTGGAACTCCGTTCTTGGGGAACGAAGCTGGACTACAATGACCAGATGTACACTGCAGGCCAGAAGCAGGCAAGACCCAGCTGCCCCTGATCTTGGAGGCTGTATCAGTAAGGGAGTGGGGGTAAGTGATTTGCTCAGAGTAAGTGTCAAGTAAGTGTGACACTAGTAAGTGTCAAGTATCTGAGGCCAGATTTGAATTCAGGTCCTCCTGACTCCAGGGCCAGTGCTCTATCCATTGTGCCACCTAGCTGCTCCACAGCAGAGTATTTAAGGCAAATATTCTCAGAAAAACGAGATCTATTATACCTTTTCATCTTCATCACTGTGCTTTTCTACAACCTTCAACATATTTTGTAAATCATGCTCTAGTTTGTCTAGGTCCACTGAATGCACACCAGCATCAAGAGGTTGTGATTTGACAAAAATTTTCTTTGAGAAAAGTTCTTGGTCGATTAACATCTATGGAAGAGAGCAAAAAAGAAAGCCTAGCTAAGGACAGGTGAACCAAAAATAGAACATTAATCAAAGTAAGCCCAATGACAATAGCTAGATGGAACAAGCAAATAAGGTAAAGCCAGATTTCAATAATCAAAATAATTACAAAATGGACAGAAATGAAAAGTATAAAAAAATGAATTTACCAATCTGCTCAAGCAGAGATTACACATGATTTCACTGTACTTTTGCATATTTGGAAATCCTTTTAAAGACATAATAACTTCAATTTCATTCATGTTTTATGGGATTAAAAAGTAAAGAGGTGACTTAAGGCCCTGTAAGGATAACAATATAACAAAGACACTAACTCCTTGGCATAAGCTAATCTTGAGCCAGATATCACAAACTAAATCTCTATAGCACTGTATTTTGATGCCTGATGCAAGATCTTTAATAGTTACAAAAATTCCTTTTTTATCTTCTTAAAAAATAGTCTTAAGTCTTCTTAAAAAATGAATTATTGCCCCAAAATACTAGTTCTAGACTTTACTGATTATATAATAAAGATATAGGATTCTTGAAAAGAGAGAAGACTGTGCCTTAAATTGGCATTTCCCTAAAATCTCCCTGAAACTTTTGTTTCAGTTGAAGGTTTTATGTCTCAGAAAATTGTTAAAATTGTATTTATGTCCAATTGATACCTAAAATATCATGTAAGAAGTAAGCACTAAGTATTTCTTCAGTGAATAATCATATGATAGGCACCATAGTTTTCGTACATATTTCTCTAAACTAAACCTTTTGCTTCTACTGGTAAGAAAGAACAGATGAAATAATGAATCCATGGGCATATAACACACTATTTTCACTGTCCCCTTTTAGCAGTCTCTCTGCCTCTTGGGTCAAGTTCCTTTAAATAATAAAAAGTATCCCACTTGCTCTATTTTTTAACAGAAAATTAAAAATGAAATGTACATATCTGCTTTAGGTCTACCTACACTATTAAGTTCATGTAAATTAAATAGCTGCTCTTAGATTAAACAGAAACAGGAAGAGAGTGAATGTGTTTCATCATGCACAGAGTGTATGAAGCCAACATCACAAAATTAGTTCTTCCTTGTTGATTCTTTGTGGGAACCAGTATCTGACAATGCTTCAAGTACTGGAAGAAGGCATTCCCAGAGTAGTTAAAAGCATAATCAAACTGAGGAAGAAGTGCAGAGGTTCTTAACCATTTTTGAGCAATGGACCCTTTTCTAAATAATGTTTTAATGCATAAAATGAAAGACAAAAGAATACAAGAGAAACCAATTTTATGGACTAAGTTATCAAGATACTAACAGAAAAGTTTATGGACCCCAGGCTAAGAACTCTATATTTAGAGGAATAATAGTGAATAGCTTAGCCTGGGTTAGGCATATAGTAATGGAGAGCAAACAGAATTCAATAAGGTTAGACAGGTAAATTTTAATCCAGTGGTTAAGTGCCTTAAACATCAGGTTCAATGACTTTGAATTTATCCAGGAGGCAAAAGGGAAACAGGGAATATTTTCTGAACAATGGAGTTACATGATTAGATTTGTACACTAGTAAAATTAATCTAATACAGACGTTTCAGTTAAACTAGAGAATGAGAGACTAAGTCAGAGGATAATGCAAGGGTCTACTGAGGGTAAAAGGTAACAGAGGTAGAAATTAAGGTGCTAAAGGAAGTAGAAAGAGTAAATAAGGAACTGAGTTAAAAGATATATTTGGAGAATACAATATGATGTGACTTGTTAGATATGCAAATTGATATAACTTAATGGTTTATTAACTATATTCAGATATGTGACAGAGTTTCAACAAATATGAACAAATACTCTTAAGGGTGGTTATTTGTAAGAATAGGGATGCCATAGCCAAAAATGAGGAAATCAAGAAGTGGAGCTGGTCCAAATGAAAGATAATATATTCAATTTTAGAAACAATAAAGATAATATATTTAATTTTAGAAACAATGATTTTGAGGTGCCCCTGATACATTCAGTTTGAGCTGTCCAAGTAGGGAGCTAAAAAAAAGTGAGTCTTAACATAGGAGATGTAAAGAATTCTTAAGTACTACCAATATGAAAACTATGCATGTAAACATCATATTTGGATTTATAAAAACTGATGAGGTCACAAAGAGCTGAAGGTAAAGAAAATGTGGCCAACCAAATCTAGAGCCCTGGGGAAGTACTACTATAAGAGTGGAAAGAAGGGGTAAAGAAACAGAAGAGAAAGGTTAGGGAGGTAATAGATCTCTTTTTTACACTGAGTACTCACTTTGGCACTTCTGATATGTTGAGACACTTTTTCAAAGTTTCTATTCAATTCAGCTAACTTTGGCTCCACCAGTTCACTGCTTGCCAAACCACGGGCACCCATCAGTATAATGGCTTGGTCACGCACATTTTCAACTTGTAGATTAGCATCATCCAGTTCAGATGTTAATCTCTAAGCATATAAAAACACAAAATTATCACAAGCACAAGAAATACTGAACCACAACCCAATCAAAATATGGATTTGACTCTATTCAAAAGATAAGCTATCCTAAATAGGTTAAATGCCTATCTAAATAAAACACTGTGACAGTACATTTAATTTAATTAGTGAATCTAGATAGAGGGTGTGGGGTAGGGGGAGAGGGAGAGGGATTGAAAGAACTGGATTATGGGGCTGGGGTTTTTCAAATCCTCTGCAGATTGAATCACCTCTGCATCTCTCACTAAAATTTAAATTCAAAAACAACAGATGGGATAATACAATGTTTACAAACAGCAAGATTCTAAGCCCCAAGAAATACATTACATATGAGAAATGTCAGAGAGGATCTCAGGCATACTTTTACAATTTCTTCACTTTTATTTATGGGCTTCTTTTCAATCTCATCCAGCAGAGCTTCAGCTTGATAAAGCCAAGTACTTATATGAGCAACATTTCCATCAAATATCTCCAGATGGCTCTGATGGTTCTGAAAAAAAAAAAGTTTATTTTAAACAATCACATTAAGTGTTCTATGAGGTGTACTTTGAGATATATTTAAATAATCATGAAATAATAGACAGAACTGGACCCAATGAGTATGAACTGTAGTTAGGAGAATTTAAGGCTCTAAGTAAGAAGAGTGCTCCTAAAAAGTTAGAATTATTTCAAAGGGTAGTGTATTTCTCTCTTCTAGATGATGTTAAAGGAATATGTCTATGACCACTATAGGAATGTTATAGAAAAGAATTCTATACATATATTATGTTTAAATAAATGGCATCTAAAGTTCTTTCAAGCTCTAATAACAAATTCTTAGAGATGGAAAAGGGTTGTGTTTAAAGAAAAAGAAGAACAGAAATGAAATAAAATTATGCTGGCATCATGTAAAATAAAGATAATATTATTAATTGTGTGCACAAAATAAAGATAATAATATTAATTGTGTGCACAAATATATGCAAATATTTACATATAGTTAGGTACACCCAGTTTTTCCACTCAGTTCCAATTCCATATTTTTAAATTTCATGCTAAATATCTCTATCAGGATATTCCACTGGTACCTCCGATTAAGAATGTCCTAAACTAAATTCATTATCTGTTCTTTCCAATACTTTCCCTCTGCACCAATTTGCCTATTTCTTTTGCTAGTACCACCATCCATCCTCTAAGCCACCTGGGCTCACTCAAAATCAAGGGGCATTTTTGACTCTTCTCCCCTACTACAACATCCAATAATTTGTTAAGTTCTGGGACTTTTACTCTTAATATATCATAACTCTCGTCTAGTTACACTGCCACTATCCTTTCTCATATGAATAACTGAAAAAGCACTTATTATGCCATTTACCAAGATACCATCAAAATAGATATATGACTTCGATATAAAGGGAGAAACAATTAAGCTTAAGGATAGGAGAAGAATTTATGAATAAATAAGAGATAGAGAACATTGTGAGATGTGAAATGGAAAATTTTGATTATATTAAATTAAAAAAGGTTTGAACAAATAAAACCAAGGCAGCCAAGATTAGAAGGAAAGCAGAAAATTAGGGGAAGTGGGAATTTATAGACACTCTCAGATAAAGGTTCCATATTTCAAATATATCAAGAACTTCATCAAACTTTTAAGATGAGTCATTCCTCAACTGATATATGGTCAAAGGATATGAACAGACAGATTTTCAATGAAGAAATCAAAACCATATTTAATTTTATGAAAAAAGCTCTAAATCATTACTGATTAGAGAAATGCAAATTAAAACAACTTTGTAATATTCTCTCATAAATAACAGTTTAGCTAAAATGAAAGACAGGGAAAATGACAAATGTTGGAGGGCACGTAGGAAAATTAGGACGTTAATACCCTGTTGGTGGAGCTATGAACTAATCCAACCATTTTAGAGAGCAATCTGGAATTATGCCCAAAGAGTTATAAAACAGTACATGTCCTATGTTAGGTCTATTTCCCAAGGTGGTCAGAGAAAAATCAAAAGTACTTATATGTTCTAAAATTTTATGTCAGCTCTCTTTTTGGTGGCAGAGAACTAGAAATTAAGTAGATTTTCATCATTTAGGGAAGGGCTAAGTAAGTTATGGAATATGATTGTGATGGAATACTATCGTGCTGTAAGAAATGATAGGCTGGTTAATTTTAGAAAAACATGGAAAGACTTGCATGAAATAACGAAAAGTAAAGTGAGCAGAATCAAGAGAATGTTGTATACAGTAACAGCAATACTATATCTGAAGAATAATTGTGAACAACCAAGTTATTTTGAATACCATAAATACTCAAATCAACTGTAAAGGACCTATGAAAGAAGATGCTATCCACCCCAAGAGAAGAAACTGATAAATATAAGTACATCTAGTAGGGTTTTATACATTATTACAAATCTGCATCAAATGATGGCCTTCTCTAGTGTGGTATGGGGTGGTAGGGAAGGAAACAGTTTGGAACTTAATAGGTAAACTAAAAATTTTAATTGAATTGAAAAGAAAAAGCATTTATTAAGCACTACATGCAAAGCACTGTACTAAGAACAGGATACAAAGAGAAAAGTAGCTCACATTCTAATGGAAGAGAACAACATATATGGAAGGTTTGACCTGCAAGTCAGATGGAAAGACCTCACAGTCCTTATGATACAGATTGTAAAGTAGATAGCAAAATAAATGGTAATACACTTTTGCTGATGTTATTTACCCTGCTAAAACTATATCCATTTCTGAAGTTTAACCATTTAGCGTTACCAAGGATTTCAATGTCAAGAACTTTCTTTTCTGGGTTAAGAAACTAACTATTCCTTGAGCTCCTGGCTGAATCTTTACTTCTGTGAATCCAGGCAGACATTTACTGAAATGAAGAATCCCCTGTCACTATCTCCATATTTTTACCTACCAAAACTTTCATTTTAGCTAAAGATCTAACTCAGTAAACAGCTACTTCAAGAAATGTTCCCTGCTCCCCAAGCAGAACATGATCTAACCCTAGCCATACTTTATATAACGATTTTGTCTAGACTTGTCTCCTTTATTCTGATCACACTTTACCTAATAACCTATTTCTTTATGAATGTCTTATCTCTCTTATGAGACAGTAAGTTCTGTGAGGGAAAAGGTCATCATACAGAGATGATTCTATAAAGAATATATTGGTTTTTTGAAAGAGATAATGTAAAAGTTCAGACTAATAACAGAGCAGAGTGGCAAATTCTTCAAAGTCAACAAAATAATCACACTTTTCAGGAAATACTAATAATGAAAAGTTTTAAATTATGATTCACATTAGAAAGATAAATAAAAGAAAATATTATAATACAAAATTAAAACCAAACTACATTTGCAATACAAATGAATGATTTATATTTTTGGTACATAAGTCATGATTATTTTTAATCTTTAACAAAACAAGGTTCTAAAAAAAGTCTCTTTCTAATCTTTTCTGACAAATAGAATACTATTTTACTTGTAATCTGATGAGTAACTGATATGAAGATCTTTTAATGCACTGGAATAACTAATTCTGAGATCTTTTTAAACTGAATAAAAAAGAATTAGGGTTACTATGCTTTATTTTCTTTAAATTTTATCTCCTTTTATTATTATATTATTAATTATAAAGAAAAAATCCATGTTCTCCCTCCTGTCTTTCCACAAATGAAAAATTACTCTCTTGGAAAAAAAATAAATATTGTCAATTGAAACAAAGTCCTACACTTATAATTCATTTTCAGTGAAACTCACCAATAATGTGTTGCACCAATCTTCAGTCCATGTGCGAACTCTACTCCAACCAGCATTCAGTACAGAGACTTTTTCTTCCAAAGTTGCCTCACTGCCCTCTACCAAACTCTGGAGGGCTGCTCTGATGTCAGTGATATTATTTAAATCAAATTTTCTCTTTTCCAGCTGCTTTAGTACATTCTAAAAATAAAAGTATGCAAAAATGTGTGATGTTTTCAATAATTAGGAAGTTTGCAAATAACTTTTAAATCACATTAATAGTTCAGGTTACAGGGGCGGCTAGGTGGTGCAGTGAGGAGAGTGCTGGTGCTAGAGTCAGAAGGACCTGAGCTCCGATCCAGCCTCAGGCACTTGACACACACAAACAAAAACCTAGCCATGTGACCTTGGGCAAGTTACTTAACCCCAATAGCCCTCAAAAAAAGCAAAAAAAAAAAAAAGTTCAGATTACTCTATCTTGTATTATTTTACAATTCAATTAAATACTTGATTAATTGGGTGGGATTTTTAAGACTATGCTTTAGAATCTTAAAACTTTGTATTGCTCACTGAAGTTCTAAAATTCCCAGAAGCCATACAAGCTTTTATACTAAAAAAATAAACCTTCAAGCAAATACCAATGTGACTTTTAAACATACATGAATACATTTAACCTTGTTAATTATTGTACTTTTTTTTTTCTTTTTGGAGGGAAGGTAGGACAATTGGGATTAAGTGACTTGCCCAAGGTCACACAGCTATTCTTTGTGTTAAATGAATGAGGCCCCATTTGAACTCAGGTCCTCCTGACTCCAGGCCTGGTGCTCTATTCATTGAGCCACCTAGCCAACCCTGTACATTTTTTTAATCACAAGATATTCAAAGCATTTTTAAAAGTTTAGGTTAATCTCTTATAAATATTGCATTGGTATATTACAGTTTGGGGAACATAAAATTAGTTCAGCTCAGATGAATATAAGCAAGGTCCACATAATATCGGGTCATTTAACACTGCTTCATTACTCTTCTATGAACAATCAAGCATTTTTTCTAAATATCACACCACAGCCCAACTGCCAGTAATGGGGGAGGGATGGAACCCACAACCATATTTTGTGTGCTTGAGATCTCTGCATTCTCCTAAGTGATTATTGACTACATGAAACAAGTCTTTACTGCAACCAATAAATAACTAGTTATTACATTTAAGCAAGAGAACACGCAAAGCAGTGCTGGACCAAATGACACCAAAAAAAAAAAAAATCCTCTGGAAAGAAATTTCTGCACTGGAAATAATGCCCTTTAAGATCCAGAATACTCTAATAAGCCATATGTGAATGCATAAGAGAACAAAATAAACTAATTAACATATAGTACTTACAACTAATCATGATTTAAACCACAGTCTAATATGTGTTTCCTAAAGAATACTGTGTATTTTCCATGTATTATAAGTTATATCAAAAATGATTTGAAATTCTTTCAGTTTTCTTACACTCTCTCTCTTCCACCTAATGCTAGGCTCTTTGTAATTCACTAAATCCTTCCCACATACAAGACTGCAAAGCATATAATCTAAGTTTAAGATTCTCTTATGGTTTTCTTCTACTATTTGAAAACAGCCTTAAAATATTCCCATTTCAATAGTCTTGTTCATATGCAATGTGATAAAGGCATGGATACAAATCCTACTGGTTTTCTAGTCCAGGAGAACAATAATTCAAACATTAATTAAATGTTTATGCTAACAAGTTAACTAAGAGACAAAAACCTCCAAATCAGAAAGACTTCAAATCTAGAAGTGTGAACCTAGGAAGGCAGGCATTTAAGCTCAAAAGATCTCAGGCAACTCTCAAAAACAGTAAACTGCAGAGGAATTCACCAAAACAAAGAAATCCCAAGTCCAGATAACAGCAGTCTTTCCTTCTGCCCCACCCCATTCCATCACATTCCAACACCCCTCCAAAAAAAGTCTATCAAAGTAAGCATACTTAATTTTCAATTTTTTTTTAAGTTCTCTGTCTTTTTCTGGGCAACTAGGAAGCATAGCTGAAAGAAGACCAGTTCTGGAAGACCTGAGTTCAAATCCAGATTCAGACATTTACTAGCTGTGTGGCCCTGTGCAAGTCACTTAACCCTGTTTGCACAGTTACCTCATTTGTAAAAGGAGCTGGAGAAGGAAATAGCAAACCAATCTGGTAACTTGGTGGAGAAAACCCCAAATAGCATTAAGAAGAATCAGACATGACTAAAAAAACTGAACGACAACAAATGTTTTTTCTAATAAATGTATTTGATAATTTGAGGACTAAGGATTACATGAACCTAAAAATAAAGCATCTTTGTCTATTTAACTGCTTATGTAAAAAGAAAGATCTTGGAAATCGGTTTCAGGTTTTTTATCTGTGATTTCATTCCTCTTTCAGAGAAACATGGGTCTTCTTCCATAAATTTATCATTTTGTTCATCAGAAAAACAGAATTGTCACATCTACTCACTAATTGATAGTGACCAACAAAGAGCAGATAACAAAATGGTGCTGGCAAAATCATTATTTTTTATTACAAATAACTAAATAAAGATTTTTAACATAATTATAGGATATTCCTTACTTCTTTGCTTTTTAAAAACCCTAAAAGTTTTTGACAAGTATACAAAATGCATCATTTTGGTAATCAATGTAGCAAAACTGCCTTATGAAAATAGAATATGTAAAAGATTCCTTGTGTTGCTTGGAAAGAAATAACCAAGTAGAAAAACCACTGAGCATAATAAACGCTTAGCTAGGCATAACTGAACATAAATGGGTGGGAAAGGTCTCCAGTGCAACTGCCACTATCAAGCTAACGTACAGTAACAATTAAATTGAATTATAACTTACTTTGGCCCAAGCAATCTCAGTATCCAGGTCAGAAAGCAAACCTTCTGAAGTTGACTTCTGCACTAACTCAGCTTCAGTAAAGGTAAGCCATTCTGAGAGCAAAGCTGTCTCCTTCCTCATTTTGCGAGCCAGCTGGGATGCTCTTTCCAGATCCTGCTTTCCCTCAGTAACCTGACGAAAAAAGGCAAAATCAAGGGTGCTTCCACTATCTTTCAAACAGACATGTCCCCAATATGTGGCCAGGTGCTACCTTTTATGTACGATTGGCTTAGGTAACATGCAATAGTTGGGTTCTTCAACTTATTCAGGCACAAAAGGGGTGAGCTGCATCATACAATGGGTAACCTATAATACTCAGGTATAATAAAACAGGTGTCTCAGAATTTCACTACTTGCATATTTTCACCATTTAAAAAACTCATGTGAAGTGTCTCATTCTCCTTTACCATAAAAGAGCAATGGGGACTGATTTACACAATCACTGTAAGTGGCTAACAATGTAAAAAATCGGGGCGGCTAGGTGGCGCAGTGAAAAAACCTAGCCGTGTGACCTTGGGCAAGTTACTTAACCCCAACTGCCCTCCAAAAAAGGAAAAAAAAAAACAATGTAAAAAATCTTTTGAAATTCTTGGGAGAAAGGCACTATATGAATAAGTATTTGTGTGTATCAATGAGTTCATCAACATGGAGGTAAACTTGTAGGAGAAGTAAAAGCATTTATATAAGTAAACATTTACTAATGCTTTACATGGAAAAGCAGATTATCTTCAAATGAAATTCTAAGACAATGTAAAAGAAAGGAGACATAAACCATTTAAATAAAATGTTTATGTCTTCATGTATATGAATACATGTTATATGTATTATAATATATATGAATTGTAAAAAATACACAAAATATTTATATTATAAATGGCATAGACAAAAATCAAAAAGGATATAATCAATAAGTAATCAATCAATAGACATTGATTAAAAACCTACTATGTGAGTTGCATTAAATGGCCAGTACCTGACAATTTAATCAAAATTACTTCTGTAGAATAAAAGAGTTAAAGTATCAGCTAAAGGGAACAATTTTTTCTACATAGAAGAATCGGGTCAAGTGAATCTAAGCTTCCAGAAAATTTGGGGGGAAATATCTAAAATACCAGTAAGGCACCAAATATCTAAATTATATCTATTTGACTAATCAGATACCCAGGAAGTAATGTTATCATATTAAGATTTATTTTGTCAAGAAAAAAGAGTCATGATAAAAACAATTTACAACAGGTGTTGCAATAAATTATACCTGGGTATCCAAGTTTTATTCTAATCAAAACATTTTTTAAATGTTTAAGGTAGAATTAGCCTCCACTTCTAAATCATTTTATTAAACAACTCTGACAACCACAATCACAATAAAAGTTTTTGTTCTGGTTGACAGTAATGACACAGCCATTTATAAAATGTACATAAAGTGAATGGGTATAGTGAATTTTTATATGTAACTGCAACTGTATAATGATGAGAAGATCGTCCATGTTGCACATTTCTGATTATAATGTCATTAAAATTATTTGGTCCCAAACCTACAATTTCTTCTCAGCATAGTGAGGCTGTAATTAAATTTAAAAAATCAATGTTATGAAGTCTAATTGTTAAATTAAAGTGAGAATGAAAACAACATTCTAACCACTTTCCTCTGGGCTAGTAGAAAGATTTCCATCATATTTCATCTGGGTGTATTTAATATTCAATAACTGTGGCATAATCCAGAACATCTATAACTAAGCTGCATTTCAACTTCACAGTTTTTATTTCTTTCTTGGCTTCAAGGCAAAGATTCTAAAATAAGTCAAATCATTAAGCAAATAAGATTTTTTTGAGTGCCTCAATGTAAAAGATCCAACAGTTTCTCTCTCTGTGGTTCCTCCAAAATAACCAAATTATGCATGTATTTTAGAAGGACTTAAAATTACTGGCATATTAACATTAATTACCTATGCCTTAATGTTTGGGTTATACCATGGCTAGAAGCAATGACATGGAAATAATGGAACAGAATATAAAAGTGGACCTGAGAGTCAGAAGACTTGGGCTAATAAATAGACTTGGGCATAATGAACTTGGGTTCATTATGACTTTGGTCAAATGAGTCCAAATTTCAGTGCCCCCTAGGATCTTTTGAAATTGCAAAGTAGTTGCTAAATTGCATTAGTAGAGGTTTTCTTTCTCCCTTCTAAGACAATGGAAAAGGGGAAAGAAAAGAAGTAGAGGAGACAAATAGGAAGATTAAGATTTTTAATGACCAACATTTAAGAAAAAAAAAAAAAAACAGACAGCTAGATGGTGAAGTGAATAGAGTACTAGGCCTGGAGTCAGGAAGACCAGAGTTCAAATCTGGTCTCAAGACACTTACTAGCTATATGACCCTGGGAAAGCCACTTAACCCTGTTTGCCTCCATTTCCTCATCTATGAAATGAGCTTGAGAAGGAAAAGGCAAACCACTATACTATCTTTGCCAAGAACACACTAAATTGGGTCATGAAAAGACAGACACAACTTAAACCATTCAACAATGACAAAACATTTTTTAAAAAGATAACTTAAGGTTTTCCCATATTAGCAGTAGAAGGATTAAAAAATAAACTGACAATGGCAAAACTAATAAAAGTTATATTAAACTAAAAAATAGAATATAGAAAGTAGGTTCTGTGTGAATAACTGTGGTGAATATTAATTAAAATTTTCAAATGCATAATTCAAAATTTCAAAATAAATCAAATAAATAAATTTCAAAGAAATTAGATGCATGCAACAAGTCATGTCTCCTAGGAGTAAGCTATTTTTTAAACAGACATATTTTCCTTAACAAAACAGCTCAATCTTCTCACCTGTGCACCCAAGTCATTATAGAGGAACTTCAAGGAGGTCAGTTGCTCATCCATTCCTTTTGGATTGTCTGTTTGCTGCTTTTGGACAATCTGCCTTCCAGTTTTGATTACAGTCTCTACTTCAAGTTTCACTTCACTCAAAGTTTTATAGAGTTTCTTTATTAAAAAAAAAGAATGAAAATGACACATTTCAGGAAAAATTACCAATCTCCAGTAATCTGAGTCAATAGCATATACATGTTTAAGAACAAAATGTTTAAAAAAAATTTTTTTAATTTCTTAAATTTAAACCAGGAGGAAAATCAATTCAAGGTGATAAGTAAACCTTGGTTAAAAGTCAAATGACTTTGCTACAGTAAAAAAATTGAAAAGATATCAAGTGTCATACTATGTATCTAAAGAAAATGATATTAAAAATAACATTATCAAAGACTTTAGGGAGCATTTCCATAATCTATTCTTCATGTGCTGTGGATCATGTATAGGAATTTATTATTGGTGTGTGGCACCCAGACTTAACAAAGCATTCTGACCAAAAGGGGGTAAATTGTTTTTAGTTGGCATAACTGTTTCTAATGGTCAGTCCTTTTCCTAATAACCTTTCATGATCAGTGATGTTCCTGAAAAATAAAGATACGCTAGATGCTTGGACTATAATTTTGACAGTCCAAGATCTAACTACTATCAGCTCTATTCTACCTATGTACAACTATCAGTGTTCAGAGGGAAAGAGCCATATGCTTCTAGAAATGTCAACTTTGAAAAGTACAGAAATCAACACTCTAAGCTAAACAAATATAAAATTGGAAGAAAAGTCAGACAGAAGCTTTAGCTTCAGCAAATATCACACATAGAATATATCATTTCTAAGCTCCTTGAGAAAGACTGTTTGACTCTTTGTACCTGTGTCCCCAGGGCCTAGCATAGTGCTAAGCATATAGTAGCTATTTAATAAACACTTATTGAATGATTTATATTTTCACAGGCTTACAGGGTTCAAGCAAGGTATCACACATATTTCAGAATGGAAAGGGAAGCTAAGGATAATAAAGCATTTTTTGTTTTTTAAACTACATTGGGAGAAAAGGATCCCAATGAAGACACAGAATTGCCATTTGGTTAGGATAAAACAATAACTGACAGGAGAAAAAGAGCAAAGTTCCTCAAATTTTTTTATTCTGCTTCTGTTTTTTGTTTGTTTTTATCTGCCAAGGACAATGACATTTGCACCAGATATAACAGGAGAAAATATAAAACAGTTTGACAATCACAATAAATAAGGAGATAAAATGATAAAACCTAGCTGCCTTTGATGAAGTCAAGTCACTGGGCAAGAATAAGCTACATCTTTGTGGAGGGGGGTAGAATCTAAAGACAATAAACCAGTGGGACTGACTCTGATGCTTGGAAAAATTCTAGAAAATGTAGCCCTATGGAGGTGGAGCCAAGATGGTAGAGTAGAAACAGGACTGCCTCACCGCTCCAGCTTCAACTTTCATCAATCCATGTAAAAGGGGACTTTGGAGTTACAAAACCCACAAAATGACACAGAGAAGCTAACCTCCCACTGAGGACAGCCTGGCAGCCCGGCAGGAATCAGTCAGAGCAGCACTCTGGGAGCCACCCCCAGCCCTGTGAGAGCCAGAGGTTTTAGCCCCAGGGCAGGCCTGAGCAGCAGCCATCTGGAGAAACACCAGAACACCAGCAGCTGTGGCCGTTTCCAGAATTATCAACACAAAGATGCCAAGAAAAAGTGAGAGGTCAGTGCAGTATTGACTTTGGGACCCACTAGTTGGGAGAGTGTGTCCGCCTCTTCCCCCCAGGGCAAGAAGCCACTGACATACTTAGGCGCAGCCACGCCATGTTGCAGCTTTAGCTCCTGGCCTGCAGACTGTAGGGGGACCGGCTGATCAGTCTGGGGGATAATCGCTCATGCTTTAACCTTCTTGGATCTGGATTGTGGTCTGGGGTGGAGGTCCTGGGGTGTGTGACCAGCTTGCCAGAGCATGTGGAAGCTTCAAAGAGGGTACCCAACTAATACCTCTGGCAGCTGAGAAAACCCCAGCTTTTGGGATGGAAGCTCCCCTGGCTGGTGGCAGACTCCTACTATGGCAACAAGCCCAGAAGTCAAGTAACTGAGTGGCAACATGCCCAGGCAAAGAAAATAAAATAAACAGAAAAATTCAACATTAAACTCCTATTTTGGGGGCAAAGAAGATTGAAGAATGGAACAGGAGGAGGACTGTGAGGTCAGAACTCCTTCACCAAAAGCTTCAAATGAAAATACAAGCTGTTTGCAGCTTGTATTTACAGCTTAAGATTCCATAGAGGATGTTAAGAAGCAGATAAGAGAAGTAGAGGAAAAATTGGGAAGAGAAATGAAAATGGTGTAAGAAAATTATGAAAGGAAAGTCAACAGCCTGACTGAGGAAAATAATCCCCTAAAAAGTAGACTAACTAAAATGGCAAAAGAGGCTCAAAAAGGCAAAGAGGAGAGGAATGCCTTAAAAAGCTGAATTTCACAAATGGAAAAAGAATCTCAAAAGCTCACTGAGGAGAATCATTCCTTTGGATTTAGAATGGACCAAAGGGAAGCTAGTGACTTTGTGAGAAATCAAAATGCTGTTAAACAGATCCAAACAAATTAAAGAATAGAAGGCAATGTGAAATATCTTATAGGGAAAACCACTGACCTGGAAAATAGATGCAGGAGAGAGAATTTAAAAATTATTGGACGACCTGAAAACCATGATCAAAGAAAGAACCTAGAAATCATCCTTCAAGAAATTCTCAAGGAAAGCTTCCCTGATGTTTTACAACCAGAAGGCAAAATAGAGGTTGAAAGAATGTACACATTACCTCCTGAAAAAGATCCCTAAAAGAAAAATCCTAGGAATATTATAGCCAGATTCCAGAATTCCCAGATCAAGGAGAAAATATTATAAGCAGCCAGGAAGAAACAATTTGAATATTGTAGAAACACAATCAGGATAACCCAGGATCTGGCAGCTTCTACACTGAGGGACTGAAGGGGCCTGGAATATGATATTCCATAGGTCAAAGGGCGAGGCATTCAAACCAATAATCACCTACCCAGCAAAACTGAGTATCATGTCTCAGGGGAAAATATGGTCATTCACTGGATTAGAGGACTTTCAAGCATTCTTGAAGAAAAAAAAAACCGACTTGAGTAGAAAATTTGACATTCAAATACAAGAAGCAAGAGAAGCATGAGAAGGTAAACAGGGAAAAGAAATCATAAGGAACTTATCAAAGTTGAACTATTTACATTCCTACATGGAAAAACTATAATTGTAACAGAGGAAACTTTTCTCAATATGAAAATAGTTGAAGGGAATAGAAATATATATGTATAATCATTATCAGAGGGTATATATGTGTAAGAATACATATGTGAATGTGTGTATATATATGTTTACAGGTATCCATAGATAGAGGGCATAGGACCAATTTAATAGTAAGGGATGATACTTAAAAGGTGAAATCAAGAGGTGAGAGAGGAATATATTGAGAGGAGATGAGGAGAGACAGAATGGGGCAAACTATCTCATATAGAAGAAGCAAGGGAAAATGGGTTCAATGGAGGGGAAGAACAGGAAGGCATATGGGAATGGGTCAACCTTATAATCATTGAATTTGGCTCAGGGAAGGAATCACACACACACACAAAATAGGGTATCTCACCCTACAGGAGTGTAGGAGAGAAGGGGATAAGAGAGGAGATGATGGAATAGAGGGCAGGCTGGGTAGGAGGGAAGTAGGAAGCACACACTTTTGAAAAGGGGCAGGACCAACAAGTGGGAGAGGGGGTAGGGAGGAGGGGTAGGGAGAAGGGAAATAAAATCAGTCTTCTACAATATATTTACTATGGTAATGTCTTGCATTAGCTACACATATACAACCTATACTGAATTGCTTTTCTTCCCAGTAAGGGTGGGTAAGGGAATGAATCTAAAATTCAAAGTTTTAAAACCAAATGTTTAAAAATATATATATATATATATATATACACATACTATTATTAATACTACTTTACATGTAATTGGGAAATAAGAGGAGTGGATATCCTGGGGGATTGCTATTTTGGGGAGGTGGGTAGGGGAAAAACTGGGAGAAAATTTGTAACACAAAAATTAGCGCAAATGAATGAAGTAAAACATAAGTTAAAAAAGCATTTGGAAAAAATAAAGAAAGAAAGAAAATGTAGCCCTACTACCAAGACTCAAATACTACAAAGAAATTTCAATTTTAAGTCAATGCATTTTCTTTAAAAAAATAAAAAGGTTAAAAATGATGCATGTGCATTTCTCTCTCTCTCTCTCTCTGTCTCTCTCTCTCTGTCTCTCTCTCTCCCCAACAGAGACATTGCCTTACCATGCATTTCTCCAAATGACTCTGAATTACATCAGGATCTATGTCCTTCACATCCAAAACATGAAGATCAGCCTTTACACCATCTAGAACCCGCTTGCAATCAAGCATACGCTGCTCAAAATTAGCAGGCTTCTGGAAGAGTTGGTACTTTGTAGACACTTCACGAAGTTTCCGCTGATGATGAATATGATGGTGATGACAATGACAACATTGACAATGATGAGGATGAGGATAATAAAATAAATGTTTAATATCAGAAAAAAAATTCACACCTAATTATGTTACCATCAATTTAACTGCTGAAGATCAACCACTCTTAATAATATAAAACTTGAGTATTCTAGAATAAATTAAAATGCTGCAGTGAACCAAGTATAAATCCATAATTAATCAATAATTAGGAATCTACATGACCAAATAATTTCCTGAGTTAATTATAACCAAGTGTTACCTTGACAAATTGTTTATTTATCTTTGAAAAATGAAGGATAAAACTGATTTCAGAGAAATTCAAACTTCTGGGGTGACTAGGTGGTGCACTGAACAGAGCACTGGCCCTGGAGTCAGGAGGACTTGAGTTTAAATCCGGCCCCAGACACTTAACACTTTTACTAGCCTTGTGACCTTGGGCAAGTAACTTAACCCCAATTGCCCTGCCTTCCCCCTTCCAAAAAAGAAATTCAAATGTTATCATTCTTAGGAATCAGTCTTAGAAGGATTATTTACTCCAGCAGGGAGTTTTTCTAGAACCTCAGTAACAGGACAAATATCTATAGTATCAGTACCCAAATCTGGTGACCACTTTTCTTTTTACTGCCTCTATAAAATTAGATTTTTTTTCTTACCCATGAACAAAATTCAGTGTGTATATATAGTGGTACACCAGGACACAAATAGTAGTTTTTTCAAGCAACATATTTCCAACCCATGTCTCATAAAATCAGTAACAGCTAAGGAATTCAAAGTCTTTCCTTGAACCTCCTTCTCCTACTCAAAGCTCCTTCTCTGTAGTTCCTTACCAGATGGTAAAGGAACTCAGAAATGGGTTCAATTCCAAGCTACATAACTACATAACTTTGGCTCGGTCTTTTAATCTCTTAGGACATCAATTTCCTTAATTATATAACAAGGAGTTAGACTAGTTGATCTCTCAAATGTCTCCCAGTTCTATCAGTCTATGATTAAACTCATTAACAATCAACAAATGATCACTTGTTTCTGTGTGTCCACCTATCTTGAAAGATGGGAACAGAATCTTCTGCTCCTTTACCTGCAGCAAATCCATCTGACTTCCTCCTCGAGGGTTCCTGCCTTCTGGAGAAGGAGGTGGCTGAGGTCGCATATTTCTTCTCAGCTCTTCCAATGTTAATTCATGTGCTGAGATTTCAGCATGCATTTTCTGGCAAAGGAAGAGAGTGAAGTTTAAGTTAAAGGAGGGATGATTTTTAAAATAGGCCATGGAAAGAAATTGTATACAGAGAAATAATAGAAAATATCACAGGAGACTCTCCAAATTTGCCAGGGTCACTGGCACTATATCAAGAGTAAAAGCAGGGCTGGAACTAAAATCAGGGGATCTCAGTTCAAATCTCAACTCTGGCACATGCTACCTGAAGCAAAAGTACTACACCTTTCTTTGGTCTTCAGTTTTCTCATCCATAGAATGAGGAAGTTGGACTAAATGATCCAAAATTTTCTTATAGTTCAAAACTCTACGTTCTTTATTTGTGCTTTGTAAAACTTAAAGAGCGCTATAAATGTGACTGATTATAATGATTATTTTCCACATGTTCTTAATGGGAGGAGGAGCTAAAATAGGCTCTAAAGAACTGCCCACATGAAATGTATAAAGCCTCTTGGACCATAACAAACTGCAAGAAAAAGAAAAATTTTTAATGTTTATTATGAAATTGCTGCATGTGCATAAAATGTGCTGTCTCCAGGAACTGGCGTGAACCATTCATTGCGCCATGATTTGAAAACTCAGAAAAATTTATGTAACTGAGGAATTACCTGAGCCTCCTGGGGAACCTGGAAGGCATCTATTCTATCTGTCAAGTATGTGGTAAGCTGTTTATCCAACTCTGTTAGGCTTTCCTGCAAGACTTGCAGCATATGGTCAGTTTCCCTCATAGTCTGTAGTTGCTTTTCCAAAGAAATTTGTCTGGACTCTGCCTACAGAGGAGAAAAAGTATTAACAAGCTCAGTATATACTCAGGGATAACTATCAATATAAGAGCATACGTACATTCCAGGTCACAAAAAGAAGAAACAGATGGCAAAGCATTACCATTCAGGAAGCTATGACTTGATTTAGATAAGTAATTACCACAGAAGAATATTCATTGAAAAGATACTATTCAGTTGTAACCAAAAAAATGACACTTGTACTTTTCTCTAAGAAAACCATAAAATACCACACCTCACAAAACCATATATCTTTCATAAACAACATTAAAAAACAACAATGCATAAGAACAAAGATAATGAAACATGGAGTCAAAAGAAATGGCTTCAGATCCTGGTTCTGTTAAGGAAAACAGAATGACTTTGGGAAGTCATTTTTACTTTATGGTACTTCAAACTGCCTTAAAAGGCAATGGAGGGCCAGCTACGTGGCACAGTGAGTAAGAGTGCCATCCTCAGAGTCAGGCGGACCCGGGATCGGTTCCAGCCTCAGACTTAGCATCCACAAAGAAATGATTGGTCATGTAACCTTGGGCAAGTTACTTAACCCCAATTGCTTTAAAAAAAAAAAGGCAATGGAAATATGAATTACTGTTTGCATAATTTTTGCCAATTTTTCCAGGTATTGTGTGAAATGAAATTTCAGAATTGTTCTGACTTCCATTTTTCTTGGTATTAAATAGTGGAGCATTTTTTGATATAGTTGTTAAAAGATTGAAATGTGCGCTATTAATAGTATACAATTTTTCTTAAAAGAATTGTTTAGTTTATTTTTTAATTATTAGAGGATGGCTTTTGGTCTTACATATTTCTATTAATTATATATATTAGACATCAAACTCTTACCAGAGAGATTTGATTTATTAAAAAAAAGATGTCAATTGACTGCTTCCAATTCTTATCCTGGATGCATTAAATCTGTTTGTATGAAAATTTTTCAATTTCATATAATCAAAGTTATTCATTTAATCATGTTAGTTCCTCTATTCCTTGTGTTAAGAATTCGTTTCCTAATTTATAGCTAGGAAAGGCATACACATTCTACTGATTTTGTAACATTTTACTGGTATTATCTTTCGTTCAGGTCATATATCTATTTTGAATTTATTTATATTTTTGTATAAGATATTAGTTTAAGCCTAATTTCTATCAAAATGCTTTTCAATTTTCCTAGTAGGTCATAGCAAATGGGGGTTCCTTTTCTTATGTTTTCTCCTTTACTATACATAGGGAAAATACACTTTCATTATTTCTGATTGGACTTTGTCAAGTCAGCTGCATTGATATCCTTTTTTCTATTTTTTAACCAGTAAAAAATAATTTTAATGACTGCTGCTTTATAATATAATTTGAGGTCTGGAAGTGCTTTTCCCTCCCCCTCAATTTTTTTTCCCATTATTTACCTTGATATCTTTGCTCATTTGTTCTCCTAAGTGAATTGTTACAACTTTAATTAGATTTGATAAAGTATGCCATTGCTAATTCTAAATTATTAAATCAACAAAGGAACTCTGGTAATATTATAATTTTTATTGTATTAGCATGGCCCAGCAACGAGCACTGAGCAGTCCATTATATAAGGTGTCTTTCATTTCTTAAAGAAACATTTTTATTGCAAATTATAAAAATATTATATTGCTTTTGTAGAATAACTCCAAAATATTTTATACATTTTGTACTTTATGTTGAAATTAACTTTCTATTTTGCCTTTTGGACTTTTTAAAAATTAAAGAGAAATATTGTTGATTTTATGGGTTTATCATGAAGTCTGGAAATTCGTTGAAGCTGCTTAGTGTCTCAATTAGTTCCTTTGCTGATTTCCTAGAATATTACAAATATACGATCATATCATTAACAACTAAGGATAATCTTGTCTTTTCTTTGCCTCATTATGAATTTAATTTCTGTCTCTTCTCTTATCTTATTGCTAACCTTTCTATAACTGTATTGAAAAATGGTGGGTAAAGTATGCAACCATGTTTTATTCTTGTGTTTGTCAGGGAAGATTTCTATGGTGTCATTAATGCATATTATGATTGCTTTTGGTTTTGGATACGTTTTTCAAAAGAAATAATTTTATAAATATAAATACAAATTATCATGGTTTGCAAAATGATCAAGGTAGGAAAAAATGACAGCATAATTCTATGTAGTTTTTCAACATGTTACAAGTAAGCAGATATAATTCCAATATCTTTTAAATGTTTATACATATAAAATATTGCTGTGTGGACCTGCAGTTCAGGTCCATGTGCAATGTTTGCTTTAGATCAATGAAATTTACATCCCACTTTTTTCACTGCATTTTGCATATTATTACTAGCATTTACTATAAAACTTTAAATATTCCTACCACTTTACAGTGAAATTTATCTTTCATGTTACCATAGAATGCAAAGAAGTATTTAATGAAATTTATTTGTACTGTTGACAGATGAGATACTTAATGATATATTCCAATATATCACTGATCAAGATGATCCGAACTCTTTATTTTTTTTTTACAAGACCAAACACTATTTAACCTTAAAAGTTGAATATAAAAATGCATTTTTCCTGATTAAGACTATAAAGTTCTATACACAAAAGGAACTGAATTTAATTTTTGACTAGAAATAATATCAAAGGCCTTTGGTTGATGTAAGAAGAACCCAGTCAAGTCACCTTTATGATTTTGCTTGACTTTAGCCTGACCATTTCCTACAGGATAAAATTCTATTTTCCTTAGTTGCCCTTCTTTCAAACTAAAACAATAATCAATCATCATCATTTATAAGTATTAGGGGCGGCTAGGTGGCACAGTGAGTAAGAGCACCCCGGCCTCGGAGTTGGGATGACCCGAGATCGAATCCGGCCTCAGAAAATGAGCACCCACACACAAATAATGACTAGCCGTGTAACCTTGAGCAAGTTACTTAACCCCAATTGCTAAGGGGCGGCTAGGTGGAGCAGTGAGTAAGAGCGTCGGCCTCGGAGTTGGGATGACCCGAGATCAAATCTGGCCGCAGAAAATGAGCACCCACACATAAATAATGACTAGCCATGTAACCTTGAGCAAGTTACTTAACCCCAATTGCTTCAAAAAAAAAAAAATAAGTATTGTGTATTCTTACCAAATGAGTCAATTCTTCATATCGGCTATTGAAATTCTCTAACTTCTCACTTATTATGTCATCAAGAATCCCACCATCAATTAGAGTCTGACCAAGTTCACGGATCTGAGTGCGATTATCTGCTGGGTGTCGTAAAACAGATTCCAAAGACTAAATAGGAAAAAAATAAAATAAAATAAAACAAACTTATGATCTGAGGAGTTACTTTATGTCAAGACTATAAAACTGAATTTTGACACATTCCAATTTACTCTTGAGGGACAATCTATCATACACGATTACCAATTTGGGGAAGTTCTCTTCAACTTACTTCTGACTTCCTCATTGCCCCAGACCACTAAATCTAAATCATTTTCATCAATTACCTGTATTACAACTGTCTCCTCACTACACACTCTGGCCACCCCATGCTCAAATACTTAAAGAATAAAATAAATTTTTTAATTGGATGCCACCTTATAATACATTTCTTTTTTCCAATTAGGTCACTTGATAAACTATATTATCATATCATTGTTCTGGTACAATTCCCAAATAATTCCATTCATTGGAGAGACTTATTATACTATATTATACTATATTATACCAATTACAAAAAAATAAAAATAAAATGGATGTTGGTTTCTAGCATAATAACTACTCTAAGTAACAACAGTTGTATTTATTTTGTATGCTTGATTTTTACACCAGACCAAATTTCATCAATACAGAGAACTCCTAGTGAAAATCCTCCCATACAAACGTGGATAGACACCTTTTCTGCCATCCATAGTTTAAGAGAGCCAAAGGGGACAATTGGGAAATTAAGGAACCTGCTTAGGACCACACAGTTAGGATGTATTATAGGAAGGACTTGAAACCAGGTTTTCATGACTATATGGCCAGATGTCTAACGATTATCCTACACTGTCTCTCATAGTTCTATTAGTAATAATAAAAATTGTAGAATGAAAAGTAAAAGTCATTCAGAAAACTGAATTTTATTCCAGACTTTTTTCATCTACTTGGAAGCTTCTGACAAGTTATTTCTTGGCCTTTGATTCACAGTCTCTCAAATGTGATTATATCCTGAGATGATTAGCATACCAAGAGCTCTTTTCACACAAATGCAGAAGCTGCTACATCCTTCAGCAATAGTAAAAGATGATTATTATGCTCATTAAAATTGCAACTTTCCAAAGAACAAAATAGCCCTATAAGAAACTGTCTTCTTTATTTTAGCCCAGGATGAATCTGAGAGTAGCAAGACAAGAGGAAATTATCACACATAAAAAAAGATGGCTCTAAAGTACCTCGAGGGCTTCATTGAGAGTATCTGCTTTCTCAGGCAGGGATTCAGTGCTTTGTACTCTCTCTTCCAAAGTATTTAGCCAGATTGACTCCAGCTCTAAATAATGAAGCAGTTCAATCCAGCAAGACCATACCTCCTAAAAGGAGGACAAATCAAATTAGTCTGAAGGGCAACAAACACATAATATCTCCATATATCTACACGTTCTGCTTAATCAAGGATAATTTCATTTAACAAGCATAGTTCAAATGACTAGTTATAACACCATCTACCACAGTATGGAAAAAAAATTAGAAAGTAATCTAATATCTGATCAGAAGGCAGTAAAAATTTAGGGAGATGAGAAGAAATAAAACATGGGGGAAAGCATTCATAAATATCCAGCAAATTTTTGTTGACACTAAAACAGCATTTACTAAATACCAAATTACTTTGTCAGTAAGCTGATATTTTCCTATCATTTCATCTTCAGTCATTGGAAGCAAAATAGAAATCAAAAGACAAGTTGGAAGATTAAACAAGACCATAGTAAAGAAATCTAAATTTACAGACAAGGGTAATTTAGCTGGAATTCATGAATTTTAAAAAAATATTTTAATAACTATATATCAATAGAGTTGCTTTCTTTTGCTATCCTTTGTATTAATTTATGAATTTAAAAACATTATTCTGAGAAAGAATCCAGATGTTTTAGCAGACCGCCAAAAGGTCCCTGACACAAAAATAGGTTAAGAAATTCTGATTCTGGAAGAAAACAGACAGCAGAGTTTAAGTTGGAAGCTTTCAAAAAAAAGTATATTATGTCATAATAAACTGGCCAATTATACATATACATATATTATATGTATGTAGCAAAACAGAAGAAGATAATTATCCATGAAAATGCGGATCACTTTTTATGTAACTCATCTTCTTAAATATATAAAACATTTAATTTGCAGCTTTCAAAGCTATCCTCCTTGACTGTGCTTCTTTCTGATCTTTTCACTTTTCCCTTGCAGGCAATTTTTTTTGAAGATATTTTAATGACCCTCTTTACTTCTTTTACTTTTTTTCCTTACTGTCTCCCCTTCCCTCCCCCCCACCTTCTACAACCCTGCATCAGTGAAAAAGCCAGAACTGAATACATATTCAACTGGAAGATATCTCTGGCTGTTTATATATACTTTACCCCTCCTCCTTCAGTAAATTTCGAAAGAAGTGCCTTGCTCATTTCCCTTCACTGTGGTTGTAGGTGTCATTGGCTCCTTTTACCTTTCAAATAACCTCTTCAGGTCTGGGTTTCTAAGAATGTTGTAAATTACTCTGTTGTTGAATGTTCACTTTTTTTCACTTATGAAGTGAAGTTGAGATTTGTAGGGCAAGTCATGGACTACATCTAGAACTCTATTGCTTTTTAGAACACAGTATTCCATTCCCTCTTGCATTTTCTAATGAGTACAGATTAGTCGTTTAAGTTTTCTTTCTTTTACTGAAGGTCTTTCTGCTCATTGCTTGCAGAATTCTGTTATTTTGCAAGTAAGTAGTTAAACATAACCACTATGTGCCTTAGAGTTCACTACCTTGAGTTTTCTTTGGAAGACAAGCTCTGTATTTTTTTTAATCATTGCTTTCTGTGTTCAGAAGCTCTAGGCAATTTTCTTGTATTATTTTTAATAGTATGGTGTCCAGGTATTTTGACCTGTCATATTTTTCAGGGAGAGCTATAATCCTTCTGATCTCAATGCATTTGAGATCATTATGTTTTGCTTCCATGGAAAACATATTTTGGTTTCTTGCTTTTGAAGGTACCAACACCAATCTGCCTCTTCTGAGAAGTAGCTCTATAGTGTTTTGTGGTTTAGAACTTTTTTTTTTTGCTACTTCTGACAACTGCTTAAATTTTGGCGGTCTTTTATGCCTAGTTTATCTTCCCTTCAAGATACATAGCCAATTTGCCTTCCTAAAATCTCTAACTTCTCCTTCTCTATGAATGTGAAGCAGAGAAGGAAATTATATTGGATTCTTCCTCTCCTCTCACTCCTACTCTCTATTCTTCTTTTTCCCCCAAACACCATAGTTTACATTCCCACTAATTCCTTTTACTGTTTAGAAATTCTATCTATTCCAGTCTTTGAGTTCTAACCAGAGTTATTTTTCTATCTAAAGAAACTTTCATATAAAACATAGCTAATACTATGACCACTAAAAACCAACTTGAGGAAGGTATTTCCTAATGTAGAATATTAAATGATAAATGTTTTAGGAAATGAATTAAGTCTGTTGATCATAGATGTCTTCCACACCTAACATCCTATAACGCTGTGTTATATAATGACAATTTTTAACCAAATGAACGAAATAGAGCTTATCTTCAACAAAAAAATACTGAAGAAAATTATAGGGACAGTATACTTATACATTATAAAGCCTAAATCTGTGATCATTCAGATACAATATGTGATCCTCATCTAATTAAAACCTAAAAAAAACAAAAGACAAAAGGAGTTGTATTTACTACAATGTTATATAATATAGTTCTGATGATGTTTTGTTAATTTCTCTTACTTATTCCTATTTATAAAAATAATAGTTGACATTTATGTAGCACTATTTAAATTTTCAAAGTTTCTTATATATGTTCTCCAATTGGCAGCACAGGTTCTCCTACCTGCAGTTTATAGGTGATGAATCCAAGGCTCAGAGATTTCAGGGATTTGAACATGGTCTCAGGGAGAGTATGATGAGAAGTAACATTTAGAAACAATTCCCTTCTAGATCTAAGAACAGCACTCTCCCCACAACAGCAAAGCATATTGTGCTTAATAATTTAGAGTAACAATATTAAATTCCTTTTAAAATATTACTTCATTTTTCTCCATTTTCCCTTTACTTAATTATAGCAGCAAACATAGAAGATACCATTGAAAACATCTAATCCAAGACACTCAGTTTTGCAGATGAAAAAAAAAAAAAAACAAAGGCCAGAAAACTAAGAATTTGCCATTAATGGTTACGTGTAGAACTTAAATCAGAATCCAGAATACTTGACCATTAGTTTAGCCTTCTTTCCTTTAAGGTATGCTATATAAAATAATGGTGCTAATCAATCCATGAAGAGCCTATAATGTGCTAGGCACTATATATACAAATATAAACACACTGAAACAATCCCTATTATCAATGAGTATAAAGACGAAACAGTTGTAGAGAGGAGTTTGGGATTATTAAAAGTTTTCCTTAATTTCTCTAAAAAAAAAAAAACCAGCCTACTCTCCTATTCCATTTTAGTTCCAATCCATCTGGGAAATATTTGCTAAAGTCATAAAAAAATGATGGATTAGTTCTTTGTGTTTTCCACCCATTTGTATGTCAAAATCTGGACAACAGGCAATCTTTATCCATTTGGTTTGTACTACAGGAACAGTTAGGCAGAATTATTTGGTCGCTCGCCGTGGATTTCATTTTGTAGACTCTGCATCATCAAGGGATTAATGAAATTAATACAAAAGAATTTTTCAACTGCAAACCATAATAGCCTCTGAAGAAGTATGGCTGCAGATCACCCATAAGATAAAAGAGAAACACATGAGGGGCATGAGTGACATACTGGACATTACCAAGAGAAAAATGGCATAATTAAGATGCTATTTTTAAGTATGCAGTTTGGTTTTATTTATTTTTAATTTATGGGGGGTAAAAGCATTTCCAATATACAGTATTATTTTAAAAGTGATTGCATGTGAAACTGCAAATCTATTATGTACAACTTGCTATTCCTTTTAAATATGTGTTAAAGTTATCATGTAAATTTTTTTCTCTTCCCTCTCCAAAGTGCTGCTTAGTTTTGCTAAAATGCTTTCCCTTCCCTCTTTCTTTTTTGTTACTTATTAGAAGGGATAGTTAAAAGTCAAAAACAAAAAAGAAAAAAAAATTTTTTTTTAAGCGATTGGGGTTAAGTAACTTGCTCAAGGTTACACAGCTAGTCATTATTTATGCGTGGGTGCTCATTTTCTGAGGCTGAATCTGATCTCGGGTCATCCCAACTCCGAGGCCAGCGCTCTTACTCACTGCACCACCTAGCCGCCCCTTTGGGGCAATTGGGGTTAAGTAACTTGCCCAAGGTTACACGGCTAGGTTTTTGTTTGTGTGGATTAAGTGTTGGAGGCCGGCTCCGAACTCAGGTCCTTCTGACTCCAGGGCCGGCGCTCTATTCACTACGCCACCTAGCCGCCCCAAAAAAGAAAAATTTGTACAAGGAAAAATGTACAACTGGAAAATGATGATTGGATCATAGAGTGAGAGCAAGAAGAACCAGGTACCTAGCACATATGCTCCATTAGCATCCATGCAATGCCAAGAGTATCCTGGGAGGACCTCCTATAGAGCTCTACAGGAGGAAATAGACAATAGGCACAAGGGTTCCAGAGGAGTAGCTGGTTTATAACATGCACCACTGGAAACAGTATTCATATCACTATGACCATGTATCCACATAAGTATTATATTAAATATAGGCAGTAAAGATAAGTACACTATTAGACAATTTCATTCCTAAATCTACACAGATGACTACAAATTCAAAGCACGTTTTTATGAAAGGGGGGAGAGGGAGGGAAAAAACCAAACCTCTAGTGTATGGCATTTCCCTCGAATTCGATTACAAAGAAGCTGATAGTTTTCCAATACAACATTCAACTCAGATGTTAATTCTTCACCACCAGATGGCACTTTTGCAGCTAACAACTTGATGCTGTCTTTCAAAATCTTCACTCGCACCTCCTTCTGCAACACATCCTCTTTTGCCCTCTGTGGAAAGAGAGGATGAAACATTAAGAAAAAAAAATATTAAACCACTTCTCCCTTTCACAACTGTTTTCTAAAGGCTTTTATTTTGTTTTCTTTCTAAACTTTAATTGGAATACTAATATCTAAATCAGTTATCATAATTGACTAGATTTCAAGGGGTTATTTTTTTTTAAACAAAGACAGACACAGTAAATAAAGGATTATTAAATCTGATATTCAAAGGGTGTGTGCTCCTACACTGATGAGCAAACACAAATCTGAATATGAATCCAAATAATAAGTACACTATTTTGTAAGATATCTTCATACATTCAACTTAATATTATAGTAGCATAATGAAAGTGACTTCAGAAGCTGTTGCCATAATATCCTTCCTCATTCCATAGACTTTTACATTTCAAAAAGACTCCCTAAAATAGTTTAAACACTAAAATTTTAATGAAGTAAAGAGAATGTACAGATTGCTTAATAAGAACTAAATATGTTTCAATCAATTGGCCCCCTAAAGATCACAATAAAATTATCAGCAGAGGTACTGAACACCTAAGTCATGTTCAATGGCTGCCAGAATCACCTCAGAATTCATTTAGCTCAACCCCATCATTTGACATATAAGGAAAGTGAAACCAAGGGAGTTGAAGAGACTCGGTCCAGGTCCCAAAGGCCAAAAGGTACAAGTCAGATTCAGGACTCTGCCCACATCTTCTAACTTTCCATTGGACCATGCTGCCACTTACAGTAAGAGAACAGAAATTTAATTGATCTTAAATGACCACAAGGTCTTCACACAAGATTTTCTCATTAATGGGAGAGATCAGCTCCAAGGATGATATAAAATATCAGAAAATCCCCCAAATCATTATATCCAGTTTATAATTTCCTTCTTTCTATTTACATTTGAATACTGATTGATGGTACATTATGAGGACTTCTAACATTTTCAGCAAAACCATAAAAAGCATACAATAAAGAACTAACATAAAAATTCAAAGTTTTTACAGGTTTCATTTTTTTATTATCTTTCTATACAGCACTCTTCCCCTATTCTGGAAAAGAAAGTACAGTATCTCATCACATCTTGGAATATTCTAAAATGATATACATTTTAATTTCTATAATCTATATTATAATTTCCCAATTTCTTAAAGAATTAAGTGTGACCAATAGAATATACATAGAGGGGGCGGCTAGGTGGAGCAGTGAGTAAGAGCACCGGCCTCGGAGTTTGGATGACCCGAGATCAGATCCGGCCTCAGAAAATGAGCACCCACCCATCAAATGACTAGCCGTGTAACCTTGAGCAAGTTACTTAACCCCAATTGCTTTAAAAAAAAAAGAATATACATAGAATATTAATTATATGTATTAAATTAAGTGATATTGACTCATCCATTCCATTAACCTCAATAATTTAAAAGGTATCAGTGCAATGCCAGTTACCCATTCACTGAGAATTAACTCTTCTTAAAATTTTAAGCTAATTTAAAGATTCTTGGTGATTCAAAATTCCTTACGTGACTTTTATAAACAGTTAAGTGCTCCCAAAGGCATTTATATCAATAAGCACTTGTTCCAACAAAAGCACTAAGACTCTAAGCAACAAAACTATTTCCACATACAATACTATTTTCAGCAAAGGTACTGGGGTTTGACGTTTTCTTCATCTTTCACATTCAGGCAAATTAAATTTTGGCTAAAAAGAGTCACTATTTGCTCTCAAGTGTATCAAAATGCCTTTCAGAGTACTAGTTTCTGTGTCAGCTAAAACACTCAAGGACAACTGAAGCAATACTTGAAAGCTGGGCACTGTGCCCAGAGTATCTTTTTAAGTACACTGAACAATTTACATAGTACAAACTTGAGGGAAATAAATGCTGTGGGCTGAATGGATATCAAAGCAGTGGTGAAGGGTTCTGTTGCCTTACTCAGTGACAGAGAGGCTATCAGACTAGCTAGCAATTGGGGAGTGCCAGGCATTAAAAAAAAAAGAAAACCAAACATCAGCAAGTTGTTTCACATATAAAGGAAAGAAGAGAAGACCATAAGATTTTAAGGCCAGAGCTGGCTTCTAAAAGGCAAACTCTCTTCTTCCTGGAAACAAATTACTGTCATCCCGAAATTGAAATAAATGGCCTAAATCCAATATTTATAGGATTGTATTCCTACCTTCATTTCTTCAACAGCACTCTGTAGTTCTTCTGGTGATTTGTATTCAAAATCCTTTTCTAAATACTCTTCTTCAGCCTGAGTCATCCATTCCTGCATCTCAGCCAAGTCCTTCTTCAGATTCATAGCTTTTTCCTGACTTTCTGATAACTTATTCTTCTGAATAGCAATCTAGGGGATAAGTTGTTACCAAAAGAAAGATTTTTGTAAATTTTTTAAAAATTATTTTGAAACTTTGCTTTAAAAATCACACCATAAAAAATGCATGGAGTATCCACTATTTTGTAGAAATGAAAAGTATAATTTCATAGAGAATACAATACTAAGCATTATATTCCCAAAGGACAGAGGGTGGTGATAAAAATCCAGTGTTGGCAACTGGCAACTTGTAAATTATTAGGAAGTGAAAAATGTCCCAAAGATAGTTGGAGAAAGTGGGGATAACATGAACAATCTTTCTCCTCCTGGCATTTTTTTCATGATTGGGTATGGCTTAAATTTGTTGTTCAATTATGTCAAGTATTATTGAGTTTTCTAATTGTATTTTTTATGCTGGAAACTACTGGAAAGTGTGATGCAGGAAGGGAAAAGAAAAAAAAATGAAATCTATCTAGATTATTATTTATCCTAGTTTTTCTCCCCTTCCCCAGCAACAATTTAAATAGAATAAAATTGAGCAACAAATACAGGAATATCTAGCTTGGTCCTGGGCCCAGTGGAAAACATGAGGTAGTAAGAATTCACTGCAATGAAACAAATCTACATAAAGTACTTACTCCACCCTAGGTGCTTGGGATGATAAGACACAATTAACTATATTGCAACCTGTAAAACAATTAAGGATTTATAAAACAAGAAATTGAGGTACAAGGATGGGAAAAAATTCCTAACTGGTAGAATCTAGGAAAAATTCAGAGAGCTAAGTGATAAAGTGGATAGAGTAATGCACCCTGGAGTCAGGGGGACCTAATCAAATCTGGCCCAAGACATTTATTAGCTGTGTGTCACTGGGCAAGTCATTCATCCCTGATTGCCCTCCCCAGCTAAAAGAAAAAAATGAAATAAGAGTAGGTCTTCAAAAAGTAAAGAGAAATCGAGTGCACGCGTGTGTGTGTGTGTGTGTGTGTGTGTGTGTGTGTGTGTGTGTGTGTTTTCTCCTGGTTTGTTGGGGTATAGAATAAGTAAAAAAACATTGATTTTTTAAAGCAGATTTTAATATGATGAGATTTGTTCATCGCAAAGATTACTTTGGCACATGTTCACATATTATGGAGAGGAGTAACTTGAAGAAAGGAAATTAGTTTAGAAGCATATTATATTAGTCCAGGATAAAAGTAATAATGGTCTGAATTAAAATTGCAAAAGTAGAAGTGGAAAGGGGGGAAAAGTTTTTGGTTTCTGTTTTTAATTTTCTAAGAGGCAGATTCCCTAGGTTTCTGCAAATGACTAGATGTGAGAACAGGGAATAAGGGACATGGATGAGTAAAAGATGACTGAGGATTTGAGCATTTATAACTAGAATGGTGTTGTCATCAAGTGAAAAAAATGACAGTAAAATGAGGTGTAGATATAATAGGAAAGATGATGGATCTGAAACCTTATGGGTTTGAGTTATCTGCAAAATATCAAAGTAGATATGAAAAGTAGTAGGTGAAACTGGGCACTCAGTTTTGAGAATCATCTCTAAAAAGGCAATGATTGAAACCATAAGAGAAAGTAAAATCTCAAATAATAATCAAACTTACAATGTATTATGGAAAAAAAAGGTAGAAAAGAAAGAAAAAATATCCATTCAAAGTAACTACAGAATCTATATAATATCTAGAAGTCTTACAGGAATTATGACTACAATCATAATTTACTGTTTTTAATTTTAAAAGAAATATTCTGCAAGATATTGATTGTTCATCATTAGACTGGGCCAATAAACTATAACGATATCACCTATATTAACTTACTTATGCAGTGTAATATCACTCATACTACCTAGAGTTAATTTAAAGAAATAGAAAAAAAAATAAACAAAATTCATATGAAAGAAGAAAAAGCCAAGAATCTAAAGGTAAATTTGACAAGGGGGGTGGGGAAGAAAGAAGGGAGAGAAGTTTGATTTTTTTTTTTTTTTGCCAATGGAGGACTAGGAAAGAGGAAGAGATAAATGTTTATTGTCTGAAGAATTAAAAATGTTAAAAACAATGAAGCATGCGTAAGTTCTGTCAATTACTAAGTAAACAATATATAGACAATTATGATTATAAAACTCACTTCCTTGCTGAGTTTCTCCCACTGTGTCTGAGAGTCTACAAGCACTGTCTGCACCCAAGTTTTAACTCCAGCAACTGGATGGCTTCTCAGAGCAGATTCTATTTCTTTCATTTCTTTGAGGGATGAATCAATTGTTTCCATCTCATTAACAAATGCCTATACACATAATAAAAACATTTGTTTAGGAAAATAAAACCAAAAGTAAAGAAATTTCAATGAGAACTTGGAAAAGGACACAGAGTACAAATAGGTTTGTCTTTTTATTTTATGTCAATTCATTTGTGTCTACTTTGTTAAATATTAAGAGGGTTCGCTAAGAGTTAATCCCTTCTTTTGCAGGCATGATTGTTTGAATTTATAGCAAAGTTTATAGCAATCTTAATAAACATAACATAAAATTCTGGTGGAAAGAATACTGGAATGGGAGTAAAGCAAATTCTTGTCTTCTCAGAACATGGAATTATTGGTGATATAACCTTAGATAAATCATTTTGCTTTTCTGGGGCCCAGTTTGTTCATATATAAAATGGAGGAGTTAGATTAGATAATCTCTATCATAGACTACATTTTAAAAAAAGCATAGCTTTTAAAAAAGAGGTGAGTAAATGCTGGTCTCATATTGGTTTGTGGGAAGGCTAAAGGATGCTGTGGGTCTCTGTGCTGTTATGGCTAATTAACTTCTATGCTACAATGATGAAATCAGTTTACTGGTTTGGGGATTCAGTTTTCTGGGGTCTGAATAAATGTTCTGCTTCTGTCTTCTAAATAGTCTGTTATATTTTGCAATCAAGCACAATGCAGGTATATTTATAGTGACCATGGATGCTATAAATATTACATTGGCACTATACCATTATTAAGACCCACATAACACATGATAATGATCTACACGTATCTGAAATGGTTGCTATGTAGAAGAGACATTAGATATATACTCTTTAGCACCAGAAGTCAGAACTAGGCCAAATGTGTGAAAATTGCAAAGTGGCAAACATAGGCTTGATTAGGAAGGTCATAATAATTAGAATATTTCAAAAGAACAATCAGACACATTAAGAAATAGTGGATTCTCTCTAAATGCTCTTGAAATAGAAGGTGCAAAATTATTTCTTTCATATATCAGTCATATATGGCTTGGAATAAATAACCAACAAAGTCTTGTCATTATTCTGTGAACTTCTAAAATCAGCTACATTCCTTTTAAAGACAAACAAAATGATATGTTATTGAGGGGAGAGTGAGGTAGACAAATGATTTACTGGATATAAGGAATTCCTCATATGGAAACTCCCTCCAAAAGCATAGATCTTCATGCTATCTGTAAAATATTGTCTTAAGAGACTTATCCCAGAAACAGTTAGATTATAGTCAAGGCAAAACTTGAAACAAGGAGAAGGAATTAAGTTAGTTGCCCAGGGTCACACAGTTAGTAAATGCCTGAAGCCAGATTTGAACTCAGGGCCTAACTCCAGAACCAGGGTTCTATCCATTATATACTAGCTGCCCACTCAGTCTTTCAATATATATGAAGTACTTGCAATATTCAAGCATTATGCTAAGTGCTGGGGATACAAAAAAAAAGGCAAAAGAAAGCCTATGCACTAAGAAACTCAAAGTCTAAGAAGGGAGACAACATGAAAGTAACTATGTACAAATAAGCTAAACCCCATATAAAATGGGTATGATCAACAGAAGGAAGGGACTAGAATCAAAGGGGACTGGGAAAGGCTAGGACACCTAGATGCTACAGTGGACAGGGTACTGCGTCTAGAGTCAGGAAAACCTGAATTCAAAGCCAACCTCAGATGCTGACCAGCTGTGTGACCCTGGGTAAGTCATTTAACTCTGTTTGCCTCAGTTTCCTCATTTGTCAAATGAGCTAGAAGAGAAGGAAATGGCAGTATCTTTGCCAAGAAAACCCCAAATGGGGTCATGAACAGTCAGACATGATGGAAGAACAACAAAATGGAAAGGCTTCCCACAGAACATCAGATTTTAGATAGAACTTGGAGGAAGCTGGAGAAATCAGGAAGCATAGAGCAGTTCTCCATCTAATATTCATATTTGCCTGATGTCTCTCTTTCTTTATATAAAATATTTTTTTAATTAAATGTGATTTTAATTGTGTAAGGAGTTCCTGGTCAAGAATTCTATCTAACAGGACAGACTGGCACCTTCCATGCAATATATAGTCAGGGACACTGAGAAGCCTTTACTTGACCTGGGTCACAAAGTTCAATTGCATCAGAAACCATACATGATCACAATTCTTCCTTACTCTGAAGCCAGTAACTACTCCATGATGTCTCTCATGAATATGAACATTGTTAGTAAGTTGATGGAGAGAATACAGAGACACAGAGGTGAATGACTGCAGTAACAACTACTGCTATTATTTTTATAACTTGGAACGCTTTATGAACAAAGGCTGTGGACAAGGATCCCTAGCAACTGACTTGCTATTAACCTTTAAGTAATTCATTCTGCCTAAGTGCTTCAGTATATATAGTGGTCTAAATGGGATGTAAGTAATTCTCCCTTACTATGAAATTGTGAAGCACTAAGATTTACATATTCCACAAACAATATATAGCTAATTAAGAACATGTTCACATTTAGGTGTTGGTTTTAAAAGATAAAATGAATGTAAGTTATACAAAGTCCAATTAATGTACTAAAAAATATTCCTCAAAAGAAAAAGACAATTTATCATAATAAAAGCTAACATTTTTACAATGATTTATGGTTTGCAAAATTGTCTTGTAATTATCATTATAATTTTATCATCATGAGAACCAGTGAAGTACATACTATTATCACCCCCCACGTTATAGATGTGAAAACGGAAGAAAATAGAAGTTAAGTGGTTTACCAGAATCACAAAGCTGGCATAATGTCTGAGGCAAGATTTAACCTCATATCTTCCCAACTCCAAGTCTAGCATTGCAAGTCCTTCTAAAAAGCCACCAAGCTACCTCATATATAATAGGAAAGGGTAGAAATAGATGGCCTATAAATTTCTTTAAAGTTATAATTCTTATAAACTGTTACCTTAGTCACAAAGGCTAAAACAAAATTCAGGTATATCTGTGCAGGTGCTTTCAAAAAAAATATTCTGTCTGATGAAGGGGATTTGAATGCATAATTTCATGAGGATGGAAAATAACTGGTTTGCAAACCAGGTAATCCTGATTTAGAGCCTAATTCTCGATCCAAAAATGCCAGGCCATCTCTCAACACAAATATTATGACTAAAATAAAGTGAATAATATATTGACTTTATTAACAATAAAGTCAAAATACTTTTACAAAGAAGAATACCTACAGTTTGTCATCTCATACATTTCAAGTTTTGATAGTAGATGTAAATAATATGGAAGGTAAAGGCTACTAAGATCAACAAAACTCACATTGCATTGGTCAAGCTGTCTTTGAAGTCCTTCAGCATCTCCTTGGATGGCTTGCTCTGTCGTTAAGAAGTCTTTCACACCACTCACCCACTTCTCAATGACTTTAGAATCAGCCTAAATAGAACACAGTAATGAAAAGGAGATAATCAGTCAGAGGCTAACAAACTCCTACATCTCAAGACCAATTGATATTGAACAGAGCAACTTTAGAAAACTTTAATAGTTATCACTTCCATCTATTCTTGCTTCCTTTTATAAATTATTCTCCCCAGAATAATTTTATCCATTCATGAACAAGCTCTTCTGATGTTCACAGAAATAATGTATTTTATTGCCCAAATTATAAATGACTATCAGATGAATATACATTGGTAAAATTAAAACCTATGTTATTAAAAACTTACTTTATAAATGTAAATACTTAGGTATTTATATCTATGAAAGTCTCAGCTTTTTTTTAATGGTATCCTAGGTTAACGTCAGCTAAATCTTTTTTATTTTGATATTTAATTTGAGGCAAATTATTATAGAGATATTTTTGCCTCTTTTCCATAAACGGTCTACCAAAGGCTGGAATAAATAATAAATAAATACTGCTTAGCACCTTTTCTTGGTTATTGGTAGGAAGGAGGGCATTGAATAAGCAACATTCAGGTTACCAAAAAAAGCATCAATTTGTTAATAAATCGATGAATTAATAAATATTAAATACTGTGTTGGGCATTGGGAATACAAGAACAAAGATGGAAACAATCCCTCCTCCCAAGGAGACTATATTCTGAGGGGGAAGACAAGTACATATCAAAATATATGCAGCATAAATTTAAAGCTAATAAATACACTGAGATGCTCCCAAAGGAGGTAGTTTCTCTCAGAAAGTAAAGCAGTCAAACAGATAATGCTGCAACATTTTGAATTTTAATTTAATTTAAATTTTGGTATTTTAATTCCCAGCATCTTTAAGAACCATAACCCCAGACTTCCTTCCAGAATATGCTCCTAGAATTTAAATATACGTGGTTGATGGCCTAAAACAGAATGTTTTCTGGTTGTGGAAGAATAGTGGATTTAAAATATACAGCCACACAAAGAAAAAGAAGGAAGACCCTGAAAGAGATTAGTCCAACATATATATATATATACACACACCATCCCTGATATATGATCACACAGTTTTTACTCAAATATTTTCAAAGACAGGTAGTTTAATGTCAAAATATAGCTCATTCAATTGTTGGACAGAACTAATGCTTAAAAAATATTTTCCTTACACTGATCTATAATGCATTTCTTTAATTTTTGCTCACTACAAATATTTTAAGCATTATTGTTGTGTTCTGTTTTTACATTATTTACATTTGCAGATTATTACCATTTTATGAGGCATCTTGTAAAACAAAGTAAAAGTTAAGTAAAATGAATAATACAATGACCTCATGTAAAAAATGAATGCAATATTTCACATATATAGCACCCCTCAATCCTATATTTAAAAGAAATCTATATTCTCTCCCACCCCTCAACAGAATAAAAAAATAAAATAGAGAAAAAACAAACTTCTTTTAACAAATATGCATAGACAAGAAAAACAAATTCCCTCAATGGTCACATATAAAAATATATTTCTAATATCACACCCCAAATCCATCATCCTTCCATAATGGATAACACATTTCATCACTGGTCATCTGGAATAATGAATGGTTATTATATTGAAAACATTTCTTGTCTTCTTCTTGTTTTTATGGTGTTATTGAATAAATTATTTCCCTGGCTCTGCTCATTTTATTCTTATCAGTTTATAAAAGTCTTCAAAATTGTCCATTTTAAAAATACTGATATTATGATTCAAAAGATTTTTCTGGTTCTGCTCACTTGATTCACATTAGTACAACAAATCTTTCCACATCTTGTTAAAACCATCTGTTTCTTCATTTCTTACAGCACAACAATAATCCATGACATTCATATGCCACAAAAAACTTATGCTGGGATTTCTCAGTTTTTAGTTTCCAGGCTTTTGGCTTTAAAAAATAGTTGCTTTAAACATTTTTTGTGTGTATAGGAACTTTTCTTCTTTCTTTAATCTCTTTTGGTTATAGGTCTAGCAGATATATACCTGAATCAAAGGGCATGAACCACTTCTATTTCTGTGTATAATTCCAAATTGTTTTCCAGAATGGGTGTACCCACTCACAGATGCATCAGTGTGCCTGTTTTCCCACAGTCCCATTACCATTTATCATTTCCTTTTTTGTCATATTTGTTACTTTGATAAGTGTAAGATAAAATCTCAACACTGCTTTAATTTGCATTTTTCTAATTAGTAGTGACTTGGAGCTTTTTCTTTCACATGGCTATAGATAAACAGGGAATTCTTCTCATGAGAACTATTTGTTCATATACTTACACAATCTATTATTTCAGGAATGTAGAAGAAAAGGAGTTTATAAATATCTCTAAAGAAAAGCCCTTTTAAGAACAACTATGAATCCCTCAGGCTTCTCTTCCGAAATCTAGCTATTCCCAGTTCTTTTCAGTATTCTTCATATGATACAATTTCCAAGTTCTTCATAATCATGGTTAATTTCTGGACATTTTTATGTTGTTTCCAATTAACAAAAATTTGTTTTCTCTCCCTCCAAACTGTCTCCAACTCACTCAGGAAAAAAAGAAAAACAAAATACTTGTAACAAATATGGAGTTAAGAAAAACAAAACCCTGAAACAGTCATATCCAAAAAATATCACTCTCAATTTACAGCCTGAATTCATCACTTCTCTGTCAGGTAGTGTAGAGTGTATAGTAAGTTCCCACAGCATAAAGTCTTCTGCTATTAATATTATTATGATTGGTTAGTGTGTTGATCAGAGCACTTAAATCTTTTGAAATTGTTTATCTTTATTTTAATGCTGATGCTACTTTATAAATTGTTACTCTGGTTCTACTTACTTCACTCTGGTTAGTTCATACAAGACTTCCAAGATTCCCCTGAAGCTATCCTCACATCATTTCTTCTAACATAAAAGCATTTCATTTGATTCATGTCATAATTTGTTCATTCATTCTTGAGTTGATGGGCACTCCTTTGGTTTCCAGTTCTTTGTCACCACAAAAAAATAGCTTAATATATTTTTGTACACATAGGTCTTTTCCCTCTTTTTTTCAAGTTCTTCTGGATATAAGCATAGGAATAATATTGCTGGGTCAAATGGTATAATAACTTTTTAGGTATAGTTCCGATTTGTTTTCCAGAAGGTATGAACCAGTTCATAGGTCCACCAACAATGCATTAATATACCTATTTTACCACAACCCCCTCTTTTCATGTCATTTTTCTTGCCAGTCAATTTAATCAATCTGAGAGGTATGAGAATAGAATCTCAGAGTAGATTTTATTTGCACTTCTGTAACAATAAGTTATTTGAAGCATTTTTCATACAGATATTAATAAATCAGATAAACATACTTAATTTTTGTCAGTAGCACCCTTAAAATGTGATGCAAAAGAATTAAGCCAATGTTCCAGCCAGCCAGCAAAAAAAGTACATTTGAACGACTATTTCTTGGGATCTAGAAATAATATTTATACAAATCAACTTAAGGCAGCATTAGCTTGCTTATTATCTCCTTGAAAATACAGACTCATATTAAGACTGTAGGCAAGAACCTTCCCCTCCTCCCTGTTTTTTTTAAGTTATAGATTCCTCACAGGTTAAGACTCTCCTTATTCTTTAGTCATTCAATTGATTTAGTGAAAATGATTACGATGGTTGTCAAATTCATTTTAGATTCTGATTACTTACCTTTTTCTTCCCAATTTAGTATCATTTGCAAATTTTCAAAGGGTTTTTTGCCTTCATTTACATCATTATTTATAGTAGCAAACAAACAAGACTAGGAAAGAGACTTGTGACATGTTATTAGAAAATGAGCCTGGTTTTAAGCTGTATCCAAAGTCAGTGCCCTGTTAACACTGCTGGTCCTGAACATGGAAACCTACATATGATACTTTTTCCCCTTTAGTAACTCTTCCATAGAAGGGAAAATGTTATGTAGATGTTTGACTCAATTCAACCAACAAAAAAAACTTTTTTTGATCATATAAACAGATGGTATTCTTCATAGGCCCACATCTTAAAATGAAAGCAATGTTGTGAGTTGTGAGGTTTTTCTTTGTTTCTGGCTTGACCAGCTAAAGCATAGCCAGAAATAATATCATGAAGATTTTTATGTTTCTTCATACTTTCCAACAACCTGCCTATGAATCTGAAAAAGAGAAAGGGTTACTCCTGCAGAATCACATAGAACTTGTATTTCTAAAGTTTCTACTGGTCCCTATCATATCTGTTACTTAGTTAATCCAGAAGTAAAAGCTGAAGCTGCTGGACAATTCTCTAAAAGGGAACTCAAAATTAAGGTAAATCTGAATCACTTTCTAGGACAAAGGAGTTGAGATGGGAACATGAAAAGGATGAAGTAAATGTTATGGGTTTTTAAAAAAAATTTTAAATACTCATGTATATATAAACTGTCATCTAGGCCACCTGATAGTATGAGGGTTTTCCCTACTCTACTTATTACTTCAATTTTTATTTTAGTCCTCTCTAAAATAGCACATTAAATTACTGCCAAAAAAAAAACTTAGATAAAACAAGTATAGCAATGTAAATATAATGAACCAAAAACAAAAAACAAACAAACAAGGTCAGGAAATTATAATCTCCAAGCATGGCCCAAAAGAACTGAGAAAAATATACCTACGTCCCATCTTTGTAAGGGTAGGGTACTAAAGGTGTGAAACGTTACATAACCACCAGACATGTTAGTGTGTGAACTGACTTTGTTCAACTACATTTTTTTTCCTCTTTCTTTTTAATCTTTGTTATGGTGAATGGCAGATGGGCCAAGGAAAAGAGACTAGTATGTATATATAAATATAGATGATATGAAACTAAAATGTAACAACATAAAATCTTTTTTTAATATGCTGTACCTAAAACCCACAGCAATCTGAGCAAAAGAGGGAAAATCTTGGAGCTTGGTTCTTAAGGTAATAAACAATACCAATACAGACAAGAGATTTCAAGGGATAGGTACTCTTTGTCCATTTGAGAACTCTAATCAACTCTTTTTTTTTTCTGGAGGGCAATTGGGATTAAGCAACTTGCCCAAGGTCACACGGCTAGATTTTTGTTTGTGTGTGTTAAGTGTCTGAGGCCGGATCCAAACTCAGGTCCTTCTGACAACAGGGCCGGTGCTCTACTCACTGAGCCACCTAGCCACCCCTCTAATCAACTCTTCAAAGATTCAGCAGAGGTATCCAGCATTGTATCGTCAAACCAATTTTTGTCATCTAAACATAATCTAATTCAGAAGTCCAAATAAAGTAGTATTTATTTTGATCCAACTCCCTCCCTGGGACAATTTGAGGTTAAATTCCTGGCATTTCTTTTGCACCCCCCATCTGCCAAAATTTCTATAATGTTTGATTCTGGTTTTTGCAGCCAATTGCTAAACTAGGCCGTTGGCAGATCTGACAAGTGAAACCACAGTGTAGAGTTCTTAGAGCGATGGTGGAAGTGGTCATTTTTTCCTGCACTGTTTTATAGTATTCATTGGCTGCAAAAAGAGTATGATGAAAAGAAATGTCCGTATTAACAACGGAGAACTATTGACAGTAAACTTTCTATCATGCTATGGCAGCATCAATTCTTTAAAATATACTTAAAAATAATGCTTAGAGCATACCAGCATTTCAATAAGACATATTCATTACCTTTAAAAAATGCATGAAAACTAGTACCTACAAGGATGTAACCACAGGTGATATATTGATTTTGTAGTAAAAATCTACTGACTCTTCACCATGATGCTAGTTTAGATGTTCATGGCTCAGGTTCTTCATTTAAGGAATTAAATATCATACAATAGTATCAAATCTAAATTATGCTGTACTATATAACTTAATTACCAAACAAACCTTAAATAATTTGGGAAAAGATGATCCAAGGTAGATAAAAAATAACCAAATCCACAATTAAATATTTATAGCAATGGAGTAAGAGGATTTCTACAAATAATGTTTTTCAGTGACAACTTTAAAATATGCCAAGAAAAGTATTAGATACTAGAATAGGCACAAACCCTCTAAAAATAAAAAAGGAAGGAGAGAAAGTACAATCGCATTAGGAAAATCTAGACAAAGGCCCCACTTAAAAAGAAAAGGCAGGATTTTATGATTCAGAAGCAGTTACATAATCCAACATCATTAAAATATGTAGTTATTAAGGATAAGGATTCAAGGGATATGCCTCGCCATCATAAATATGTAAATGTATGACATGATGACTGGACCTAAATGTCCAATCACATGTTTTTCAAAGATTATTCTACAAGGTTGAAATAATACTAGTATCTGGCATTGAGATGGTACCATGGACAGAACTCGATGAGTGTGGAGTGAGGAAGATCTGAGTTTAAATCCAGCCTCAGACATTTCCTAGCTAGGTGACCCTGGACAAATCATTTACTCTCCATTTGCCTCAGTTTCCTCATCTGTTAAATGGGGATGAAAATAGCACCTTTCTCCAGAGCCATTATAAAACAGATCAAATTAGATAATTATTGGAAAACATTTAACACAGTGTCTGGCACATATTAAGTGCAATGTATATATTAGCTATTATTATTATTATTATTATTATTATTATTTACTTAGACTGGCTACTGGATTCACTAGATCAGAAACAACCCATACCAATGATCTAGCTCAATATCACCAATTTCTTGGATACTCATTTGATATTTGTGCACAGTTGTCTTTAACACCATTTTTTATGATGCTGATCTGAAATTAATATTTCTCTAACAGTCAAATGTGCCTTCAGGATATGTTACATTTACCCACTTCCCTAGAAATTTCCTTTCTTGAACTAACCAGATCTCAACTTTAACAAAGGTAACCATCAGAAAACACTAAGTTCAAACCCAAATTTAGAAACAAAAGTAGATCTCGTTATTTAAATGAGGTAAGCACATAATGCTATAATTGGTTCCGAATAAACAGTGTTAGAAGTTAAAGAGAAAAGAAAAGTAATCAGTTTTTTAAGCTGAAAAGAAGTTCAACTGATGACATAATGCCTGACAGAAAATTTTCACACCAAGGTAGTAAAACCACACTGCCGAGAGATGCGCAGAGCTGGTCTCTATAGTAATGACACTTTATCTAAATGAGATTTCAGCTAAGAACTAAGCTTTATGTCATCCCATTTAGTGTATATTCTTGCAATCTGGCTTTCATTCTAGGCCCTTAATAGAAAGTATCAGCTCAAAGGTCTCCAAGGCTTTTCTGAGTGTAATGGTCATTTATTTTCTCATCTTCCTCAGGTTTTCCCACTGGACCTACAGATGGCTGTCACCCTTAATCTCACCAAGTACTCTCACTTCAGTATAAAAATAACACTGATTAGGGGCAGCTAGGTGGCGCAGTGAGTAGAGCGTCAGCCCTGGAGTCCTTGGATCCAACCTCAGACACTTAATGCACACACAAACAGAAACCTAGCCCTGTGACCTTGGGCAAGTTACTTAACCCCAATAGCCCTCCAAAAACAACAACAACAACAACAAAAAATAACACTGATTAATACTGTCTCAAGCCCTCCAGCAACACACCTAAATGTTCTCCTTGCTTTTACACAGATTCTTTGGGGGATTAAATTCTAGTTATAAAAACAGCCTTACCATTTTACCCACCACATTTGAGGTCTTCTGATAAATCTACCTATCCACTTCTGACCTCACTTCCATATGATTGCTCAACTGCTGGCAAGACCCTCTACATTAAAATTTGCAGAGCCAAGAAGAAAGCACTTAATTACTCCTCCAGAGTCCACTGAATCAAATACAACCATCACCTTTATATCAAATACAACAACCAGCAAGACTTTGCCTTACACACATTCCATTAGTCAATAAATAATGACAATTTTATACTTTGCCATATCTATCCCATTATTCTTGAAACAAATGCTGCTTGTCTCATCTACTTCCTGATTATTTCAGACCTGGTCACCACAGTACAGAGCAAAGAACACAGATTCAGAAGGCAGAGAACTTGTTTTCAAATGTCAACTCTGGTGCTCTTAGTGGGATTCTGAGTAAATCACTCCATCCCTCAAAGCTTCAGTTTCCTCACCTGCACAAATGAGAGCTGAACTAAATGTCTGCAATGCCCCTAGAAAGTCCTAACACTTATACATAAAGAGAAAAGAAAAGTATCCTCCCTGCCTGTATCTTAAATTTCCTTTTCTATAGTCACCAATATAATTATATTTTTATCCTTTCCATGACAACATTGGTTCCCTTCTTTCCAAGATTTGGACTTCTAACTCAGTTGTCACACCTGCATGCAATCCATCCTAGAGCCCTGCCTCATTAGAGAATGTAAGCTCCTTAGATCTGAAATTGTTTCATTTTAACTTTAAATGCCTAGTGCCCACCTGCATCACATGTAGGTGCTTCATAATGCTTCTGGACAGACCACTCACTTCTCATACTAACACTGTGGAAACTTCCACTATTGGGGAAGTAAGGTGGTGCAGTGAGTAGAGCACCAGCCGTGGAGTCATCAGGACCTGAGTTCAAATCAGGCCTCGGACACTTAACACAAAAAACTAGCCATGTGACCTTGGGCAAGTCACTTAACCCCAATTGTCCCACCTTTCCCCCTCTAAAAAGGAAGGAAGGAAGGAAGGAAGGAAGGAAGGAAGGAAGGAAGGAAGAAAGAAAGAAAGAAAGAAAGAAAGAAAGAAAGAAAGAAAGAAAGAAAGAAAGAAAGAAAGAAAGAAAGAAAGAAAGAAAGAAACTAAGAAACTTCCACTATTCCAAGTAAGTTACCATTTCTCTTATTCTAGTCAAGTTAAACTGTTACCTGTCCTATACATTCATTACTTAACTGATCTTGAGCTCCTCCACACAATCTCTCAACACAATACAACCAGTCTTTATCTATTTTTGCTCAAAATTTCTAATGTACATCTCAAAGCTCACTTTCTCCACAGAATCTTTCCAAGAAAGCAAAAGAATAATGCGGCGGAATTTTTTCTTTTCTTTTTTTTTTTGCTGAGTAAATGACATATTTAGCAAGCAAGTTGTGAATCTAGTGTTAAGCACATGACTATGATGGTGACAGGAACTAACGCCACGTGCTGAGAAGTAAAAGCTTTACCCATTCCATGGCTGTTTCACACTACAACTGGGCTTAAATGCCTAACAAAGCTTATATTTACCTCAAACACTCTAAGTCGTGGAATAATTTCTTCCAGTAGCTGAGTATCTCTGGAGATCCCGGCCTTGAGCCTGTTCCACTTTTCTTGAACATTCTCAAATTCTTGCTGGTACTTATTTTTTACATCCTGAGGTAAACATCGCTCCAGAGTCTTTGTTTCTTCTGACAGTTTATCCAGTGAAGGCTTCTGATCTTCAAGTATTTCTTCAAGAGCCTAAAAACAGAATTTAAAATTTTCTCTACATATTTGGTCAAAAAACAAAACCAAGAAATGGCACACTAATAAAAAAAATGAGCAAAACAAATGTGTGAACCCCAAGCGCAGCGCTAGATGTTAAGCATCCAAAGACAAAAATAACGGTCCCCACACTTGTCTTCCACTAAAGGGACAGAGATGGAGAATTTCAAGATGGAAAAAGAACTGGGAACCAGAGGTTTTGCTGGACCTTGAAGAAAATTACTGATTATAAGATAAAGAAGACAGGAATGCATTCAAATGAGGAGGAGCGTTAAGAAATTGAACTAGAGGGGCGGCTAGGTGGCGCAGTGAATAGAGCGCCAGCCCTGGAATCAGAAGGACCTGAGTTCGGAGCCGGCCTCCGACACTTAATCCATACAAACAAAAACCTAGCCGTGTAACCTTGAGCAAGTTACTTAACCCCAATTGCTTTAAAAAAAAAAAAGAAATTGAACTAGAAATGGTCTACAGTGTATGCCAAGCTAAGTTTTTCTTCTCTTTAAAAAGTAACAGAGAACCAATGAATATTTTTCACAAAGAGACATGACATGGTCAAACCTGCGTTTTTAGGGACATTAATTTTGTGGCTGTGAGAAAGAAAGAGTGGACAGGTAAAGAGTTAGAAGGAGAGACATCAAAAAGGAGGAGATGGGAAAATTCCAGGAAAGCAGAGAATAAGCACAGTTGTGGGTCTGAGAGCTGAGGGAAATGAAAGAATGCTGGAGAGGCTAAATTAAGAAGTTATGGCAAAAGAAGACACTGGCTAAGGGACAGAGAAAGGGGATTCAAAGAGAACTCTCTGACTATAAATGAGGGTGCTAGTAAGGATTGTGGAATGTTCAGTGTGGCTTAGTACAAGAGTGGGGAACCTGCAGCCTCGAGGCTACCTGTGGCCTACTAGAAAAGAGGATTCATTATGTTTTGTTCGAGTCCAATTTGTGGTACACAAGAGACATGCAAGTGCTGATAGCAGTAGGCATTATGGTACTAGATTTGGGGAGAGAAATCAGGATTGGCTATATGAATTTGGGAATTATCTGCATGGAGAGGATAACTAAATTTGTGGAAGCTAACAAAATCACTGTGCAGAAGGTTGCAGGAGGAGGCCGGCAGATGCAAGGCAGAGTCTTGGGGAATAGCCAGTTTAATGGGTAGGAGGGAGATAATTATCCAGAAAAGGGCACTAAGAAGGAACACTCAGACCCAGAGGAGAACAATGTCAAGGTAGGAACCAATACAACATTGAGCAAGAGCAAGAGGGCCATATTTTTAATCAAAAACTCAGAATTCAAATGGCACTTCTAATTAATCATCCATATGACTTTAGACAAATTACTTAACCTCTTGACCTTTGTTAATTCATTTGTAATATAAAACGTTGGACTAGATGACTTCAGGGGTCCCTTTTGGTTCTATGTCACACGCCTAGGGATGTCATAGAGGGAACAGTATCTTGAGAGAAGAGAATGGTCACCGTTATCCAAAGTTACCAGGAAGATAAACTTAGAAGAAAGAAAAATCCCTTGGAATGAGAACTTTAAAGATCACTGGCCATGTTAGGAAGAACAGTTTCAATTCAGTGATGTGGCCAGAATCAAAAATAGAGTAAAAATTGAGTGCGACATAAGGACTTTGAGCCAATCAATATAAAATGACCATTTGAGAAGTAGGTGGTAAAAGGAAGGGGAAATGCAGAGTGACCCAAAAGTCTGAGTGTTTTTTTGAGCTTTATAAACGAGAAGAGTAAATGATTCAAACCGAATCTTTAAAAAAAAAAAAAAACGAACTGAAAGAATTTTTAAGTTTTATAAATGTTGATATTTTAAATTAAAATTCAATGTGACCACTGTCTTAGGCTATAATGTTGTGGTTATTCAATTGTTCGGTCGTGTCTGACTCTTCAGGGGCCATGGTCCAGGCGTCCATTGGGCTTTCTTGGAAAAGATACTGGAGTGGTTTGTCATATCCTTTTCCGATTTTACACAGGCAAAGGTTAAGTGACCTGTCCAGGGTCACATATCTAGCAAATGTCTCAGGTCAAATTTGAACTCTGGTGTATCCACTGCACCACCTAGTTGCCTCATGTGTTGTGTGTGTGTAATTTTGTGTGTGTGTGTGTGTGTGTGTGCGCGCGCCTGTGTATACACACATTACAATAGTAGATTTTTAAACTTTGTAAAAAAATGTCATTAACTGCTGTTCAGCAGTTGAAAGGATTATATTTATAATTGATTGTAATCTTAAAATCATCCAAAGAACAAGTTTCTGAGGCATACATAACAGTTTTGAAACAACTTAACAAGAAAAAAATCTAATGGAGAGAGGTCAGTTGACAAGGTGGCCAAGGAAAAGGGCCTCTTCTCTTGAGCCACCAGAAAATGTATCATCCAGAAAATTAAATTAAAATGTGAAAATTTTTATTCAAAATTCACAAAGCAAGGTAAGTGTAAAAATATCGTATCATTAAACTTTCCAATCTTTTTCATAAATTTGCATAAAATTTAGACTTCTGAAATTTTTAAAGCTTAAGCTGCACTAAGGCTTTGGGGATACTCACATAAAGGTTACTATTAATCTAGCAGTTTAAGTAATGTCTGCAAAATACCCAACACCTATTATTGCATTTGATCCTAGACAATTTTATGAGGAAAGCACTATAAAAAGTGTTATGCCCAGTTTACAGATGAGGTAACTAAGTATAAGAGAGTTTGGCCTGTGTTCACAAAATTAGTAAGTGACAATGATAGGTCTTTCCTAATGCCAATTCTGTTACTCTTTCCACTAAACCTAATAAAGAAGAACTTATTAGGTTTGAAAGACAATCCTGAAAAGAGCACTAAAATTTTGAAAAAATAAAGACTAAGTAAATAGCATAAAGCGAACAGTGGCTATATTAAAAAATAATTTTTTTTTTGTATTTTCTCTTTGTGACTCAGGTCCTACCCTTCAGTAGATAACTAAAAATCATAAAGACCCAAAGGTCAAAAGCCTAATAAATGAAAAAACAAAGCATAAAATATGCATTTTAAATTATTTCATAATTTAAGAAAACAAAAGTGAACTCAGATTTTTAAGACATAACACAATCATACCATTTTCTCCTGCAGGGCCTTTTCAACTTTGGAAAGGTCACTCAAGGTATTCAGAGAAATCTGAGCCTTATTTTCTGATTCACTTAACACATCCTTCACTGTCTTCAGTGTCTGTAAGTAGTCATCTCCAGGCTGGCTCTTCAGATCTGTGTATTTGAGAAAAACTCAGTTTAAGCAAATATTAGAAAGACAGTATTCTTTCATATACGTCAATCATTTTGTGTTGACTAGGCAGATATTTACTATCTATGTGAAGTATTCTAACTAAAACTAGCACAGCATATAAATTTAAAATATGCATACTGCTTTAAGCCTGACATCATAATTTCAGGACTATTATGGCTGAGGTGCCCAATGTTAACTCACCTTTCTTTTCTTCATTCATTGTGATGAAAGATCTCAATAAAGATGAACTGATTTCTTTCCTTTTAGCCTATGACTTCCCTTTTATATGCCCTTCCACTCATAATAAAACTACAACCATTAAAGCACAAAAAAGTATAGATATCTACCAAAATTGCCATTGATCTGTCATGTGGACAAACTGTCACCTACAAAGCAGCACAAAACATTTTTACATTCCTTACTCCTGATTACTACCAGTCAATTTTGAGAGTCAATTGTGTAGAATAATGTATAATGATATCTATCTAATGTTAGCCTTAAAAATGTCTGAGGCATGTACTTCATTAAGGTCTTTTTTAAAAAATGAACCAACAATACTTTGAGTGCAAAAGAACTTCCTTTTAAAGCATAAGAAGCAGCAACCAACAGGAAACATAGGTTAAGAAGCTAAATAACAATCATTGCCCACTGGTACCAAAGGCTATTTGCTGAGAAAGAAGAGCTGTCTGCAGATCACTTGATCACTGAAGCTCACCGAACAGAGAGACCTGGCCTACAACTACAAAACCTTGCCCATAAGAGAGGAAATGTAATCCATTTGCTAGAATCCTTCATTTCAATACAGGATCCATAATAACTATAAGCAAAGGGCATTATCAAACCAACACTATGGTGCCAACGCATGGGGCAGAGCAAGGTGTGTAAGAGCTGTAAGAGCTTAGGAAATTGTAAGTTTGTACTGGAAATATCTAGGAAGAAGTGCATCACCCCCTGAGGATAATTTTTTACAACCTGTGTACTTCAATTGATCTTTTTACCTTATCAACATAGATATTCCTTCCATCTGATCAAAATTAATTCCCTAAAAGTCAATATTCATGATTGGAGGATGGAAGAAAGGGGGAGATGCAAGGAAATCTTAAAGAAACATCACTGTGTCTTTTTAGCATACCTCAAATATAAATACATCCACTCTTCTCGTTGAAAACAAAATTCAAACCAAACTCTACAAAAGAGAGACGAGCAAAGTGAACTTGACCACAGTAGCTAGAGGCAACAGAAGGGCAGCATGCCATTAGCAAGCTTTGTATAGCAGACCACAACACAGACAGTGAGAATATTTTTTTTACTTTCCTTCACCTAATAAACACACACACACACACACACACACACACACACACACACACACACACACACACATCCATGACCAGCCTGTCTCTTTCTACTACTCTTGTTAGAGGAAAAAAACCACAAGGAGAAATGGCCAGTACCCCTCCATAGGAAGGTAACCATGAGAGAAGAGTGCTCTAAGGTCAATTAGATGACCTTAAACCTACCATGGAGTGAAAAGAGCTAACCCTGTACATGGGACCTCATGGAGACTCCCCGATTTAAAGGGAAGTAGCCATTAAAAATAAAAAAAGCTTTTAAAAAAAGCTCTAGTAGCCTCTACAGTGCCAGACCAACCAGCACCCAATTCCAGGCTTCCAGACACGCAACATGCTAATAATAATAATAAACAATAACAACCATTTATGCAGAGCTTACTATGTGCTACTACATGTACTACCTACTAAGTGCTTTGAAAATATTATCTCATTTTAGCCCCACAATAACTGTGAGAGGTAAGGGCTATTATCTCCCTTTTACAGAGGCTAAGTGACTAGTTAAAAATCACACAGCTGGGGGTGTCTGCGGCCATATTTAAGCTCAGATCTTCGTAATTCCAGGTCCTGTGCTCTATCCAGTGCACCACTTAGCTGCCCCAATCCCCCTCAAACCTAGTACCTTCCCTCTATTGAAGAGAATGCTTGGAGAGGTTAGAACTAGGAAGCCAAAACCCTGCTTGAGTCTGCCACTAGAGGTCAGAATAACAATCTAGTGGCTTTTCCCTACCTCTGGTCCTGGATAGCTAGTCATTTCCAGGGAAAATACAGTATTAGGGGGGCTGCTCATGTTCCATATTTTCTCCTTAAATTTTAAGAATTAGTGTACGTGTTCCATTGAAAAGAATACTGGATTTGAAGTCTGATGACCAGGGTTCACATCTCGGCTCTGACATTTACTACCTGTACATTTCCTCAAACCTCAGGTTTTGGACTACATGACCTTGCAGAATCCTTCTATTTCTAATTTTATGATAGTAGATGCAGTACAATATTATTTGTTACTTTATACATTGCTTTATCATGTGTTAAATATTTTTAAATTAAAAATTTATATTAAACTCTTCGGGTGAATCTGAATAAAATACAAAGCAAGATAAGACTCCCTACCCCCTTCCATCTTTTGGGGGGAGGATTGGAGGAATGGAATAAAAGGGACAACATAAAGTTTGGAAACTATTGCCTCAAAATTTGGGATTTCCTTGTAAAAATGTATTTCATCTTAAAGTACAGGTCTCTGTCCTGATGCTGATTATATCTAATTTAAAATATATAGGTTTGTCCTAATTATTTTTTAGTCTATTGTCCTATATTACACATGGCTAAGTTTGATTGCCTAGATTCTCTAGGCTCTAGTTTGGGTTTGGCCCTAAAAAGCTAGGTTAGAGAATTCCAGAGTTCTAAATCTCTAAGAATTAGAAATATGCAAATTAAAATAATTCTGAGGTGGGGGCAGCTAGGTGGTGCAGTGAATAGAGTACCAGCCCTGGAGTCAGGGGAACCTGAATTCAAATCCAGCCTCAGACACTTAACACAAAACTAGCCATGTGACCTTTGGCAAGTCACTTAACCCCAATTGGCCTGCCCTCCCCCCTCCAAAAAGCAAAAAGAAAAAAAAAAATTCGGAGGTGTCATCTCACACCTATCTGATTGGCTAACATAACAGAAAAAGAAAACGACATATATTGGAAAGGAAGTGGAAAAAGAGGTATGCTAATATATTGCTGGTAGAGTTGTGAACTGGTCCAAACATCCTCAAGAATAATTTGGAATTATGCTCAAAAGGCTAAAAAATTGTGCATAGGCTTTGATCCAAGCAATAGCACTACCAGGTCTGCACCCCAAAGAAATAAAAGAAAAATGGGAAAAGAAATACATGTACAAAATTATCTGGAATAGCTCTTTTTGTGATGGCAAACAATCAGAAAATGAAGGGATGTCCATCCATTGGGAAATAACTGAACAAGTTGTGGCACATAATCGTGATGGAATACTGTTATGCTATAAGAAATGACTAAGAGGATGGCTTCAGAAAAACCAGGAGAGAGAGAGATATGAACTGATACAAAGTGAAGTGAGCAGAACCAGAAGAACAATGTACGTAAATATTGTAAAAATAATCGACTATGAATAACTTAGCTACTCTGATCAATGCAACAATCCATGCCAATTCCAAAGAAATCTTGAAGAAAAATGCTATACATCTTCAGGGAGATCTGATGAACTCTGAGTGCAGAAAGTATATTTTGTTTCAAAAACAAAAAAAAAAGTGAAAGATAGTTAAAAATGGAAAATTTCTGCATGACTACACATATATATGTATGTATGTATGTATATACACACACAATGGATATATGTGTATGTGTGTGTATATACACACACATACATATATATGTATATACACACATATACACACAATGGATATTATATTTCTTGCCTTCTCAATGGTTGTAAGAGGATCAGGAAGGAGGAAAAGAATTCAGAACTGAAAATAATTTTTTAATTAAATTAAAGGAATGAGAAAGAGACGGAGTGAAACAGAACTAGAACAAGAAGAGACAGATTGGCTTTCAGTGCTGAAACAATCTCAACACCAAATTAAGTATGGAGGGGATATATAGGTTCTTGTGGGCAGTAGACCTTGTCAGACTAGTCATCCAAGCCTCCTGGTTTCCCTGGCTTCTTTCAAATCCCTGCTGAAATTCAGTACTCTTTAATTCTAGTGCCTCCCCTCTACTGATCATGTCCAATTTATCCAGCATATGCCTCACTTATTTAATATGTCTCAATCATTAGACTAAGAGCTCCTTGATAGCAGAGACTGATATTTGTTTTTCTTTGTACCTCCAGCTTATAGCATGGTGCCGAGCACACAGTAGGTGCTTAATAAATGTTTGCTGATTGAGGAAAGAAAAAGTATCTTGAATATTAAGGGGTTTGGATAGAAGTCTTTGAATTTTCTTCTGGAATAAACAAAACCTAGCCTATTTTCAGTGTTGTGTCTGCTCTCTGACATGCCTGCATAGGAGTTGATTTTTACTTTTTTTTTACTTCCTTTTTTTAACTTTTTTTTTAATTTTTACTTACATTTTAAGAGGAGAATCAGGGTCAGCTAGGTGGTGCAGTGAGTAGAGCATCAGCCCTGGAGTCAGAAGGACCTGAGTTCATATCCGACCTCAGACACTTAACGCACACACAAACAAAAACCTAGCCGTGTGACCTTGGGCAAGTTACTTAACCCCAATTGCCCTCCAGAAAAGTAAAAAAAAGAGGAGAATCAAATTTCCAGGGGAAACCTCAGGTTTGCATATCATCCAACCAGCAAGACAACTAAGATGCCTCCAAGGCCAAAACTGATATGCATAAACCCAGAGTTTAGATTCTGATTGTTGGGTGAAAAATTTAAAGTTTTAAGAAACTAAAAAAGATGGATTAATGCTAATATACAAAGATAATCACTAATAAAAAAAAAACACTCCATCATTATCAAAAAAAGAGTCTGGTGGAAGATACCAGATGATCAAAATTCCCTAATAATTATTTCAGTAATGTAATTAAACTCAAAATTCTTTGCCAATAAAGATAAAAGATTTCTTAAGAACTCCTTAAAAAATATCTGTTACCATAACTTCATCTTCACACAGAATTATCTGAATTACTCTAATTCCTAAATCAGGCATTAAGACCAACACCAATGATCATGGAAGGAGGCTCTAGAATAGATTAATGATGAAAAAAAGACCAAAGACCCAAAGACTGCTAAACCATGAAAGCAAACTAGATAAAAAATGAAAACGGACAAAATGCAGAATGATTTACCTTTCTCCAACTGACGCTGACATTCCTCCAAATTCTGCTGCACAGATTTGTAGTGATCTATAAAGCTCTCCAGACTCTTCTGAATGAAGCTTGGAGCACAAGGCTGAGACATAAGATCCATACAGCTGGAACTCATCATTTCAATTTGAGGGCCAAGACTAAGCAGATGTGTTAGTTCCCACTACAGAATGGAAAAACAAACATATAATGGGAACAGAGGTAAAAGAATAAAAATGCTATTTGCACCCATAATAAATATATTAATATTCATGTGTTATTAATATAAATATATATTAAATATAAAAGTAAAAAGCTCAGTGAAAATTGGGACTGACTATAGAATTCATCTATTAGGCAAAATAAGCTCTATCTACCTGGCACGAATCCTTCAGACATGGACCATACTGCTGAGTAGTATCTAAAAAGGGATAGTTTTTCACCCATTCTTCCTTTTCCTTGACAGCCTTTTCAAGCTCATCCAAATCTTTAAAGTATGCATTTATATCTTCTTGAAGTTGAATTTTTCTTGAAACATCTTCCAATTTCCATGCCACATCTTTCCATTCTGATAGGACCTTCTCCAAGGCATTCTTTATATCATCTGTGGAAAGTCCTTCTACAATAATTAAAAAAAAAAAACAAGCAAAGAATATATAATGCATCACCAAACTTGTCTTAAAATGTTTTTAAAAACTTTTGACAAAATGAAAATCAGAGCGAAAAGTTGATCTTAACACTAAGGGTATATAGGTGGAAAGGCTGGTTTAAAAAAAAAAAAACATGGTTAAGTTAGAATGTTTAAAGAACATTTTAAAACTTTTTTATGAAAGCAAAATATTTCAAGAAAAAAAACCTCATGTCATAAAAAGACAAAATTATACGATATTCTGGCTATCAAATTGAGTAAAAGCTTCAAGGTTCCACAAATATATATATAAATTAGATTCAGGTAAAACATGACCAAATATTAATATTATATACTATTAAATTTTAAATTATCTACACCTCTACTTTCTTCCTCTATCAAAAAGTAATTAAATTAATACCACTACTCCTAAAAACAAATGTCAAGGAGGTTCCCCATGATGCTAATCACCATCCCTATTACTTTCCCAACCAAAACCAAAACAAACAAACAAAACCACCTCTCCTAGGCTAACACATCCTTAAATGACTTTTCTTTCCCTATTAGTGTGTAAGCTCCTTGTTGGCAAGGAAGTATCTTGCTTTTGGCATCTGTATCCCCAGTGCTTAGCACCCTGTCCGTAAGAATTTAATAAATTTCTTGTCACTCATTCACTGACCACATGATAAAGAAATCTCAGTTAGAAAGGACCATAAGTGTCATCCAGGCAAGGCCATACATTTTAGAGATAAGTTGTTTTGTGGAGGAGGAGGAGAGGAGGAGAAGCAGCAGTAACACTAGTAATAGCAGCAGCTAGCATTTGTATAGCACTTATTATGTGCCAGATACTGTGCAAAGCACTTCAAAAATATCTCATTTAATGCACCCAACCATCCCGGGAAGTGAGAATTATTATTCTCCCCATTTTAATGATAAGGAAATTAAGACAAACAGAGGCTAAGTGACTTGCCCAAAGTCACACAGTGAGTTACGAAGCATCAGAGGTGTAATGGAAATGCAGATTTAAAGATCTTCCCTGCCCCTAGCTTAAGTGCACCTAGAGCCTGTGGTGGGAGGCTTGTTTTTCAGGAAAGCCCACACCTTGATACTTTGTGATTGGGCAGTGGGTCAAGGAGGCTGTTACCTTCTCTGAGCCAAGAGAAGGCTATATAAGCCCTGAGGAGAGAGGCTTTGCTTTGGGGCTCACTTTGAGAAGTGTTGTGTGATTTGACCAGATGAGACTCTGGGAAGCCGTTGTTGAGAGCCCCCCGGCTTTGAAAACCCAGATGTTGATGCTTCCCTCTCTGGTAACTGTGATTTGGTATTGATATAATGGTAGGACAGTTTGGAAGCCTGTCTGTTTGATCTGTAAGTTCTGTAACTCTGAAGTCCGGGGTGCTGACCTTTTTCCCCTGAACTAGGTAATGTGTGTTTGTTTGATTAAAGTAAGCTTGTTAACCCATTTTGAGTTGCTTTCCTTTTGAAAAGCAGATCTAAGAACCTGTATTGGCAGCTACCCTGGGGATATTGGGGTGCTTGCTGCTACAAGAGGCTATATTTGAACTCAGGTCTTAATGAGTTGGGCTCAGCACCCTTAATGATCTTCATAGTAATCTGGAGAGGTAAATAGTATTTCTATCCTCATTTTACAAACTAATGCTCAGAGACAAAGCAACTTGCCTGGGACCACATACAAAAGACTTCCAGTCCATTCTACCATGCTGACTCTCTAGTAGCCAGGCAAGGATTGACGCTCTGGCCTCCTAACTGCAAGTCCAACCAGACTTCTTAATTTTAGTGCCTTCGCTATATTATTTCCTATCTGTCTTGTATATACCTTAGTATTCCCAATGCTTAGCACGGTGCTAGGCACATAATGGGTGCTTGCTAAAAGTTTACTGATTGATTATCATAAGTATCATTTAAGACTGCCCATTAAGAAAAAATATCCTAAATCTAAAGGCTAACTGAAAATATTACTTCATATAGTGTTTATTTCCAAAAAATTAAGCCACCAAGCATGAAAATTCGTTTCATTGTGGCTTTGAAGGCTGAGATCCTTTCAGAAATTATTATGAAAAGTGTGTATATATTGAATTAAAAAGAAATCACTATGTTCTAAGGACATCAAGCATTTTCAGGGGAGTAGTATGAAGCAGTACACTGTTCATCTGAGTAAGTGGATGAACAATTCTGTATTGTACACTCATGAATAAATACTGCGGAGGAAAATCAGTTGTTTAAAAAAGTGCCCAACAAAAAGTCACTGACACCCTTTAGAATGTACATTTTCCTTTCTATATAACTGTACCCACTAAATAACTGAAATAACACATCACATAAAGGCACATGATTTGAAGATAGTATGGATTTAACATGCCATACTGTCATAAGTGATAGACCCTACAAGTATATGTGTGTATGTATGCATGTATATGGGTATGTATGCTTATGTATATGCATATATTGGTGTGTGTGTGTGTGTGTGTGTGTGTGTGTGAGAGAGAGAGAGAGAGAGAGAGAGAGAGAGAGAGAGAGACTCAGAAAAATCATGATCTTACATTTCAAGTAGCTACTATTAAAGTTCAATTATATGTACTAAGGTGATCAGAAAAAGCAAAGATTTACAAAATCAAATAACCTACAGACCTTGTGAATAACTGTCACCAAACTTCCATAACCAACATTTTATCAGAATAGTGAGAAATATCCAAATGAACATTGTTGGCAATTTCATCTCCAGTCAACTTATGGATAAAGGAACATCAGTTATATACTTATAGACATGTCACTTTTACTTCAGGCAAACTCAAAAATATAAAATGAACCAGTAATATCCACAATCTTATTGAGGTAAATATTCCATTCAACGATGCAAATCACAACCCGCCTCAACTAGGGGCAACTAGGTAGGACAGTGGATAGAGCATTGGCCCTGGTGTCAGGAAGACTTGAGTTCAAATCCAGCCCCAGATATTGACTAACTGTGTGAGCCTAGGCAAGTCACCTGCTCTGTTTGCTTAGATATCCTCAATTGTAAAATCTTCCTTAGTTGTTGGTGAAGATCAAATGAGATAATAATTGTAAAATGCTTAGTACAATGCCTGGCATATAGTTTTGCTGTTCAGTCATTTTTGAGTTCTGTCCAACTGTTCATGACTCCATTTGGAGTTTTCATGGCAAAGATACTAGAGTGGTTTGGCACTTCCTTTTCCAGATCATTTGACAGATAAGGAAATAGAGGCAAACAGGGTTAAGTAACTTGCTCAAGGACACACAGTTAGCATCTGTGGCCAGATTTGAACTCAGGTCTTCCAGATTCCAGACCCAGACTTCTATTCTCTAAGCCATCTAGCTGCCAAGAAAAGATAGAAACTCTCAAAGCCGGGGGTGCCACATGAATACTTTATTTACTTTATTATACTATGATGCGCCTTCTGGATTGCAGGGGCTCCATCCACTGTGCACCTAGCTGGCACATGGTTAGCACTATCTAAATGTTAAGTTACTTGTAACTAGTCATTTCAGAGGTGACTCACCATGACTACAATGCACCCACTCTGCAGACCTCACCTCTGTACCATAGAATCACTAGGTTATAAGCACAGTTCAGATAAAAACTCTCATCCAGCAACTTGTCTAATCACCTCCACTCATTAATGCTCTCTCTCCCTTGAAGTCACATTTTTGCTACCTTATATCAATTTTGTACTAATTAGTCTCTGTATATGTTACATCCCCTCAGGAGAAACTAAGTTCTTTGAAGGTAAGAGGCTGTTTCATTTTTATTTTGTATCCCCCAGAACCTAGCACTGCTGCCTTTTACCCATACATGACCATTACCTAAGTGTTTGCTAAAATTAACTGAAGATAGAGCAAAATGGACATTATAATATACTAATGTGATTAAAGTGGCATTTTCTGTAGAGTACACAGAAATTAAAAGGGGTGAGTTGACTTTAATTTTACAAAGTTCTCCTATTTCAATAGCCACATCTCCCTTCACTCACCCTTCCTATCCACACCAACAAATGATATGAATGACCATCAAAGGAGGACTAATAATTTAGAAACAAAATTATACATGGCTCTTCTTAGCTCAGTAGAGTTTTGTTTATTTTTTAAATTCTACATTATGTTCTCAGAAGTCATGTGTTCCATATAAGAATTCCCTCTGTGAATGGTTATCAGTAAAAACTAAAACATTAATTGTACAAAAAATAAAATTAGTAATTACTGAAATAGTTAATGACCTGTATTATAAGATATGCCTATATAAAACACAAACACCCCAATACTGAAAGATCTTTTCATTGGTGTGATGTCCTTATGAGACATATAGAATGATATTTTTAAAATATAATGCTATCAAATTTTATGGCATAATAAAAATATCCCCAAAGAGGCAATATAAAACTCATGACATTTGCCAGATATAATGAGCTTCAATTTTTAAAGCAAAATTATGTCTATTCACAGGATACATATTCATGATGTGGTACTAGTTAAGAGGTCTTTTGGAGGAAAAAAAAAATGCCCTCTTCAACCAAACCAAGGAGTCTTCTCCAATACTTCTGGAAGAACAAAGCTGGAAGAGATCTTTAGCTAACTTGACTTTGACCAAACTGAAGATAAGCTTTATCTCCATCTACATTAACTACCAATGTTTCAGAAGTACACATTTATACAAAAACCATTCACCATAATGATAGCTTTATTTAGGTCCTGTTTTTTAGCCTTATGCCAGAAGAAGCAATATCCCTACTGATGCTGAAAATTAGGATGAAAGACCATAAATTTAGTGGTGGGGGTTCAGAGTTCATCTAATCTAGGGGTCCTTAATCTAAGATCCACAATCTTTTTAAAAAATGTGATTAACTGTGTTTCAATATAATTGATTTCCTTTGTAATCCTATCTGTTATATTTTATTTATTCAAAGATACCCTGATAATGACTTCACCAAACTGCTAAAGCAGTGGTTGCAAAAACAATTAGGAACAGGAACCACTATACTACATAGGATATAAGGATACCTGCAGGTCACATATTGATTTAAGAAACTACGTATTAACATAATCTATGTTCTATTGCACTTTTATTTTATTAAATATTTCCCATTTTCATTTGGTTCAACCCATCAGGAGAGCTGTGGGCCAAATGGGGCTTGCCACGTGTTTAACATCTCATCTAAACCAATCCTCCTCATTTTATAGTTGAGGAAAGTGAAGCCCACAGAGAAAAAGTGACTTTTTTAAGGTCACATAAGTATTAAGTAGCAATCTGGGATTCTAACTCAGATCCTCTAATTCCATCCCCAGCAGCACCCTTTCCAGTTCACAAGGTTGCAGTGCATCAAAATAATAGTAGTGAGGGCAATGTGGGGAATGAAGCTCAAATAAAAGTTTCTTTGGTTCCCAACACTGAAAAGCAGTTAAAGTTAAGGACTAAAGGAAAGCAGGGGGTCATCAAGACATCACCAGGCCCTGGGACTCCCTCCACAGTAAACTTTCAACTTCCAACAGATTTGTGGAATGATAATAGTCACAGAGGTGGGGATGTATATTTGTGCATATGTCTGGTGCCATTTTCACCAAAGCTCAAAAAGACAAATTGAAAATGAGAAAGAAATTTCCTGTAAAAATTTTGGTATTCAGTTATTCAGTTATGTCCAACCCTTCATGACCTCATGGGGTTTTCTTGGCAAAGATACTGGAGCAGTTTGTCATTTCCTTCTCCAGTTGGTTAAGGTAAACAGAAGTTAAGTGACTGGCCCAGAGTCACAAAGCAAATAAGTGTGTTAGGCTAGATTTGAACTCAATTCTTTCTAACTCCAGGTCCAGTATTTTATCCACTCAGCAACCTAGCTGCCTCCTAGATAAATAAAGGTTAAATGACTTGCCTAAGGTAAAAAAGCTAGTATCTGAGGTCAGATTTGAATTCAGTTTTTCCTGACTCCAGGCCCAGTGCCCTATCCATTGAGCCACATACCTGCACCTTCCTGTAAAATTGGACAACCTCAATTTAGAAGATAAAACTGATCATTTTTCATATATAAATGACATTAATTCAGGGGGCTGTCCTATCTCTTGGGAACCCTGTTTCTTGGGATAGAAAGAGCAAAGAATTTGATCTCAACAGCCCTGATTCTGCCATTGCAGCCACGACATATATCAGCTGTGTTACCATGAAGATGTCACCGCCTCTCTAATCAATTTCCTTTCATCTATAAATTGAGGTAAACAAAACATGCACCGCTCTCCAGGGAAATTGTAAGGAAAATACATAAAGCACTGTATAACTATGAGTTATTATTGCAACCAGATCACATCTGGAGACAATTAGTTCTAGGTGATGCATTTTAGGGAAGACCCTGCTACTTAAGAGTGTAACCAGAGGAAGAACAACAGGATTTCAAAGGGATAAGTGACTACACCACATGAGCATAAGTTTAAGAACCTTAGAATGTTTAGTCCAGAACAGAAAACTCAGCATGCATTTGAAAAGTGTGCAAAAAAATGAGGAGCTGGCATGTGGAAGGTGGTCAAGCTGCCTCAGCAAAAACCCAGAACAAGGGATAGGTAGCAATTGCAGAAAGGTGGGTAACAAACTTGAAATGAAAAACTTAGTAAAAAATTACAACAGTGGTAGGTTTCCTTTACTGTAGAGCCTCCAAAAAAGAAGCTGCCTGACTAATTGTCAGAGATGTTAGAAAATTCTGATGATCCTTCAGACTCTGAAATGTCATGACTCTTATCATTATACTATAATACAATACCCTGAAATGATCTATCCCCCTATTCATATAAATATCTTGTCACAATCAAGTTAGCCTTTCTGGTTATAATTCAAATCAAGTTAAACATTTACAGAAGGCCTACTAAGGTAGGCGAGGTAATAGGAAACAAAAAGAAATAGTCTTAGAGCTCAAAGAGCTTATTTTCTAGCAGAGGGATATAACATATACATTAATGTGAGGGGCCCCACTTCGGGGCCATCACTGACCTGAGATTCCACGTTGGCCATTTTGCCATTTACACAATATACTCTCCAGAATGCCTAACAATCGCTTTCAACTTTTAAATTCTAGCCCTAGAATGGATCTGGTCTTGCATTTTAAGCAGGAGAGCAAATTCAAATGGCCACCTCTATCTGGCCAGCCCCAACAACCACCTTTCACATTCTGCCTGAGCCCTCTTCTTGCCATTTGACCTGGAGGAACATATCTGTCATTTTTCCCCAAATCAATGCTGCCATTTCTATTATAAAAGGTGTGTCAATCAACTCCTCCAGGTTTCCACACTGCTCTCCATTAATTTCCAAACCCAACACCCACTACAAAATACACTATCTCCCCCATTAAGATGTGAGCTCATTAAGGGAAAGTACATGTTTGCTTTGGTATTTGTATTCTTAGGGTTTATCACAGTGCTTTGCAGATAGGAATATTTTCTTCAAAACTGGGTACAATTTGACTGCTTACTAAAATTCAGTCATATACATTCACTATGCTTTCCTATCTAAATATACAAGATAAAAAAAAGTGTGGGCTTTTAGGCACATTAGAAATATTAATGTTTATTGTAGAAAAAACCAAGATTGGAATAGAAAGCAAATTCAGAAGGTAATGAGATACTAATATGAAGGAAAATATATGGTCTGAGTCTTTAGGTCCCTATAATTTTGTCCTGCCCTTTGGAAAGCCACAAGAATTATGTGACAATAAATTGGCACTGGATGTTCTGCCTGAGATGAGGGTGATAATTTTAATTTAAGAGAGTTATAGGTGGTAGAAATCAAATATTTGTTACCTAAATCTGGTAAAAGGACTTACAAAAATATTCTCACAGTCATTAAATAAATGATCCATTATCACATGATCAAGGAAAGTTGGGATCTTTCCCTATCCCCTCTCTCCCACAAAACTAGACTAGGGAGAATGGAGATATGAGGATCTGTCTTCAAAGACGGTTAAAAAAAGGTTGTTGTTGTGCAGTCATTCAGCTGTCCAACTCTTCATGAACCTGTATGGGGTTTTCTTGGCAGAGAAAATGGAGTACCTTGCCATTTCCTTCTCCAGCTCATTTTAAAGATGAGGAAATTGAGACAAACAGGGTTCAATGACTTGCCCAGGGGCATATAGCCAGTGAGTGTCTGAGGCCAGAATTTGAATTCAGGTCTTCCTGACTCTAGGCCAATCCCTCTATCCTCTGAGCTATCTAGCTACTACAAAAGTAGAAACTCTCAAAGGTGGAGGAGTCACATGAATACTATATTGACTTTATTATAATAATAAAAGCAAGCCCACTTATACTGCACTGGTGAGCTCTGAATTAGCCCACACATTCTGGAAAAGAATTTGGAAGTACACTGTAAAATGTGACTGAAGAGTTACCCAAGGTGGCCAACTTTGAAGATCGGGTATCAGAGGAGGAGAGGGTGCAGAGAGCTCCCAAGTTCATCACACATGCTGCCCCAGAAGAATTTAATGAAGTGTTTAATGATGCCTGATTAATACTTAACAATGAAAATTTTCTCGAGGAAGGGACAGATCATGCATTCCAGTATGGTATGGATCAGTTCACTCCAGTGAAGATAGAGGGATACAATGATCAGGTCTTATTTCTAGAACATGGTGACCTGGGTAGTGGCAGATTTTTAGATCAAGAAATAAAGTTTCCTCCAACCTAAGGACATAGAAAGAGCTCTGAAGTCATGGAGGGAATTGTGTGACAGTGCATTAAGGGCCTACATGAAAGATCATTATTTCAATGGTTTTAGGACTATTTATACAAAAATTATAGATAGGCAGAAGACATGATTGCCTATATTAAGAGATACAAATTTCAGCCTAAACATTTCTGGAATCATCACTGGAGATCAGAGTGGGAGTTTACCTTCACACCATCTAAGACTCAGGTGGTTGGCGTACAAAAGATCCAGATCCATTATTATGAAGATGGCAATGTTCAGTTGGTAAATCACAAGAACGTTCAGGATTAAATAACTGTTACTGATGATGGGCAAACTGCCAAGGAATTTATAAAAATCATAGAACATCCTGAAAATGAGTATTTTTTCCAGATCCCCTTCCCCCCATTGCCTTGTGCAGACAGCTTCCAGTCACCCACACCAAAATTAAATGCAACAAGATACTCAATTACAAGACCTGCAAAGAAATGCAAAATGCTTAAGGCTAGATGTGAAATTCTCCAATTGTAATATGCAAAAAAACAAAAAGAGAAGAAGGAGGAAGAAGAGGAGGAGGAGGAGGAGGAGGAGGAGGAGGAGAAAATAGGAAGGGGAAGACGAGGATAAAAGTAGAAAGAAAAAAAGATTCTTAGTATGGTCTTACAAGTAGATGGTTTATACCACAAGTGTGGTATTTTGCTAGGCCTTTCAAAGTTAACAGGTTTTCTTGCCTCTTAGAAAACTATTGAACCAATAGCATTGTCTTGATAGGTTTTTCTGGGTGGTCCTTGCCATGTAACTTCCTATTGTGACAGTATCTACTAGCAGGTTATTTTTTTTTTTAATTCAGTTATGTTTAACACTGAAAAAAAAGAAAGAGAAAGCGCTATGTCTTGGAATTAGGTACTGGACAGAAAATTCCCTAGCTATGAAAGCCCTTTCACAAAGAGACAGGTAATATTTTCAACACTTTCCCAACCTTCCCCTTAACAGCACTTCTAGTACACCCATAATTCTTACTGATCAACTAACAGCCAAAGATGCTATGCTGTGAGATAAATCTAGACATCTTTTCTCTTCTGACTGCCACTTAATGGCATCCTGGTAGCTGTAGACTTTTAAATATTTGGAATGGGGTTTTTAAGGTCCCTTTGGTGGGGGAAAAGAAGGCTTTTTCTGCAAATTCCGTAATAACCAGCTTCTCTGGGGAAAATTGGGGGTGGGAGGGAAAGGGAGCTGTATTGTTTACTTTTTTAATCCAAAGGCTTGAATCATATTCCCGCCAACTTGTTTGTTTTCTTCCTTTTCTGAAAATTCCCTTCCCCCTAGTAATATGGTTGTTACAGGCATCTGCATTTTCAGAATAAGGGTTATCCTAGATGGATGGATGGATGGAGAGAAAGATAAGATAGATAGATAGATAGATAGATAGATAGATAGATAGATAGATAAAATACTCAAGAACTATTGACAGTCTGGATGCAGAAGAATAAATATTACAACTTGAAAAATACAGATATCTAAGAAACAGTAGGCATATTGTGCTTTAATGCTTTGTGGCAGGCTCCTAGAGTTTGTACTATAAATGTAGGAATCAGACAAGCAAATAAATCACAAACAAAAACAAAAAAGATTTGCCCCAAAGTCAGAAGAATAACTTCCAAGCAGTGTCTTTCTATTGTAACCTGTTTCTTAAGATACGTAAAGGGAATACTGGCAATTCACTCTAAATGGTTTTTAAAACTTGTCTGAACTTCTTCTTCGGTCCTGCCTACCAAGAACTCAACTTAGACTGTGATGCAGAAGTCCTTTAGGAGGGTGAGTGAAGGCATGTGTCCCATAGCTCTCAAAACAGAAGAGATACTATGAATTTGCTATAGTTAGTATTAAAACTATGCACAGTGAATTCATTCAACATTGTTTATACTTAGATGACCAGGTCATGACATGAGGTCATTTTTTTTAAACCAAGTGCTATCTTCCTATATCCAAATACACATTTAAGAGGAGGATTTTTGTGCTTAAAGTGGCATTTTTTTTTGTTCAATAACATGGTTAAGCAACAGTGTTTCCAAAGTGTCCTGTTACATAGGTAAATAGTTTTTCCAAAGTAAAGTATACTTTTATTATTTGCCATTCATAATAACCATCCATATTACAAAATCCTCTTTACCTACTAGGAGAAATGCAATGGTTTTATTCTTTAAAAAAGGGGGGGAGCGGGGAGAACAGAAATGTCCACACACCTCTTGGATCCCCCTGGCAAGAATATAGCTTTGCTAGATATGCATTCAAAAGTTCCCATATATTATCAAAATCCTCATTGTAGTACTTTTCTGTGGCAACAAAAAAGGTAGATGCCCACAAACTGGGAAGGGACTAAAAAAAGCAGTATGTGAATAGAACAGATTACTGTGCCATAAGAAATACCAAGTATAAAGACGCTGGAAAAGGATGGACAGTCTTAATACAAACTGAGACAAGGTGAGCAGAACCAAGCAAACAACATGTACGATAACAATTTCAAGGGAAGGAACACAAGAAAATTTTAAATCAACATGGTATAATTTTAATGACAAGCTTGGCCACAGAAATGAGCTAAGAAAATGCACTTTTTTACAAGTGAGGGACTATTTAGTTCAGCATGGAACATAGTATATACTATCAAACTTGGCTGAGGTCTAGGTTGGTGTCTACCCCCTCTACTGGTTCGAATCAAGGGGGAGGGGAAATGCTTGATAGGGTGCTAAGAGTGGAGCAAGTCAAGCAGAATTCCCCCTAGGTCCTTAGCAAGCAACAAAAACTACAAAGGCAGTGAGCTAGCCAAGCAAGTAAGTTTATTCAAAACATATTAGCCATCCCAAACAGCTTAGACTGGAAAAGGAATACTTCCAGGATGAGCTGCCTTCAGATGGAAGTGGTGCCATAGTTTTGACCATACAGGGAACTTATATAGCACACAGTAAGTGCTTAATAAAGGTTTTAAGTGAAATGGAATTTTTCACCTTTTCATTAGGGTAACCTGTTTCAGTCTATTCAGTTACCCTAAATCAGTAGCAGAAGCTATTTTAAATATAAATATTTAAATGTGATTACATATTGTTGAACATCATTATAAATTGTTAAATGGGAACATCTACTGCCCCCAAACCACTGCAAGCCAATGTGAATGTGAGCCTGCTTTTCAGTTACTAATGGAAAGAAAATCAGGCAAAAAGTGACTTTATGGGCTTCTTACAAACCTGTTTCATTTTCAATGATTTGTCAGTAGAAATTTATTATATTTATATAATAACAGAAATTTATTACATAAACAGAAATTATATATATATATATATTAATTTTTAAATGTATAACCTCTAGAGACAGAAGGCAGATGCTGGAAAGAAAAAAAAAGCAAAACTTCTAGACTTACATGTGTGTATGTATACATGTGTGTATATTCCCATGTCTACATATATATACATATGTGTGTGTGTACATATATGTCTCTGTACCTCTTTTCATAGTCATGTTAGCAGATTATTTAACATCACCAAAGACATCTAAGGAATAGAAACAAATATAACAGACCTCACCTTTTCCCATTTGCTCCAAAAGATTTTTCCCACTGTGGTTTAATTCATTTAATTTGGAGCTTTTTTCAGTTTGTTCTCTTTCTAGGACCTAAAAATGCAATTATAAAAAAAGAATAATATATACAGTCTTCTCAAAATGATTTTAACAACTATTAGAATTTACAAAGAAAAAATAAATGATGCACATACAGTACTTTAAAACACTTTCTACAAATTCCCTTATTTGATTCATCCTTATGAGATAAAAATAACAGGTGTTGTTGCTGTTATTATTCCTACCTCACAGATAAGGAAATTGAGGATAAGAAAGAACCTCTGACTCAGAATCATTTAACTATTAAGTCTGAAGAAATATCTGAACCAAGGTCTTCCTGATTCCAGTTACAGTGTTTTATTCACAATAACATTAAACCCCTCAAATAGTCCTATGTATAGTTCCTTCCACATTTACAGATTCAATTATTGTCTCTATGTAGATGGGCCCTTTCTGACAAAACCCTCCCTAACAAAGGCATCACTATCCTCCTTGTCACTCAGCCTCACAAGTCTGGAATCATTTTCAACCCCCACGCTGCCTTCCCCCTTTAGGCTGTGAGCTCCTTGTGAGTGGACAACTTCTTCTGCCTTGCTTTATCTCCCCAATGCTTGTACCACTGTCGTCTACTTGGTAGGAATTTAAATGGCGCTGACTGATGGAATGTGACAAGTGTCGACTGAATAAAGAACACGGGGCTGAAAATACCACATTGTTGAAGCCAACAGGAAAAATTAGCAGCAAGAAGAATTAACTGACAAAAAGGCTTTGATGGCCGGTTCTTGATTGGCTGAATAAAGATGGCAGTTACAGCTATTGCCCTTTAGCGCCACCTAGAGCTTGAAAGTGTAAACCCCTTCAGAGTACTCCTCTGGTTTGTGAGGTTTCAGGAGAAAAAAAGAAAGCATTTGTAGCAGCTTTGCTAATGCTGACCTTTTATCTTACAAAGCAGAATCTACATGACTGAAGAAATGCCAAGTTTTGGAGGTTTTTCCTCCTGGCTCAGAGTTGTTTGCAGTGAGCTCAGTTAGCCAACTCTCAGTCAGGGAAAGGCAACTGATATTCAAATTAAGAGATTAGCACTTTTCCAATGTTCTTTTAAGGATGACTGAAAGTTAAAGGCATTCTTAAGGGTAACATTTGTTTGAATACAGGAGACAAGAAGATTTGCTCTTCTTCAGAGCTGTGAGACAAGCAAAAAAGGCTTGCTGTAAGTAAAGATATTCCTTAATGGACCAATGGTATCAATGATAGTAATCCTGAATTCTGAGCTACTCAAAGTACTAGAGTTTTCTTCCTTCATTCACTTCCCTGTCAAAATCCTATTAAGTGCATACATCACACTCCCCCAGAGTGACTCATGTTTATGTGTGCATTGTGAATATATTTTGTTAAGTCAGCCATTTGATAACATACCTATACCAGTGCTGATGTTACTTTTACCTAATTTGTAAGTAAATGATTATGTTCAGTTCTAAAAATGTAATGTAAAAATGTAAGATTTCAAAATGGAATTATGTTTAGTGACTGGTTTGAATGAACCAGAAAGACATCAATGAGGGATCATAAGTTAAACTGCTGAGTAGAGAAACTATATATTCCCTCAATAGGGTTATCCTTGGGACTCAAGAAATTTTAGTGTAACCGTGTGGTCCTTGTCTGGGAACCTAGCTCCACCAGTGCAGGAGCAGGATAGAGAGAATAAACCAACCCAGAGACTAAATTTGTTTCAACATGTCTAGGTGAGAAATATGAAACACCACAGCTTAAGTACATACTCTAACCAGGTTTCTACATGTAACCTTCGACAAGTTAACAACCTACATACTTCCTCAGCTTCCTCATCTTTAAATTTAGAGATTGGACTAAATGATCTTCGAGTTCTACTATACCATTGGACACTAACTCAAAGACTCCTTATTAATGTTACAATTTATGAGCTAAAATTTCAGTTTATTATAGCATCTACATTTTACAGCCATGAAAATTTCCTTAATTTTGTGATAACTTCAAAAAATTTGAGGTATTGAGAATATTGTTGTCAGAAAAGAGAATCTGATATAAAAGCATTTCTTTCATAAATGATGAGCACAAAATTAATCATGATTTAATCATCTCATAAATTCCCTTTTTGTCCAGCTCAGATGTTACTACCAAATGGAAAGGAAAGAGTTCTATTTCTCCTACCACAGATTTTAAGCTAAATATAACAATACCCAATTTGAGATTTAAATACAACATTTTAAAACTTCCTCATTAGTCCATTATGTCATGGTAATCTTTCAGTTCCCATCATCTCCCTCCATGCTAACAGCAGGCATAATTTTACAAAATATTTTATTAATAAGAAACTTATTTACTTTACCTCCAGTTTCTTCTTCATGTCCAAGGTGTCTCTCATCTTCTTATATTCTTTGATATCTATGCTGTGAATGGTACTGTTGGATTTTGAAATCCAGTTCAATAGCTCAGCGCTTACAGCATCAAACCTAGTTTTAAGAGTTCAGATGTTATTAGATTTCTCCCATTCTTTACTCTCTTTGGAAACATGAAGACATTGAAAATACAAATTGTTCCTGTGCTATGGGACATCTCCCCAACATCTACAGAGAAAATAAACTCATACAATACCCAATTAATCAAAATGACTTAGCATTTTAGTATTAGTCAAGTCTGTTACAAATTATTTTTATGTGTACTAACTACACAGAATCACACAAATACACAAAATAACTCTTAAAATTTCAAAAAAACTCATAGCATATGAATGTAATTATGCCACATGAAATGCCAAATATGAAAAATTCAAAGAAATGCAGGGAGACTTCTATGAAGTGATGGAGAACAAATAAAACAGAAAAGAACAATACATATTGTTTAGGATGATTATATGTCAACATTGCCTAATATTTCCTTTCATGTACCTATGAAATAAAGGTAACCACTCCAGAAACCACTAGAGATAGAGAAGATGTAGTTAAACCAAAAAACATTATTTATAACATTCTAAACCATAAATCTGAAGGGGGAGACTAAGGAATAAGAGAGAAAAACTGGACGGCCAAGTAAAATATTAATCAGAAGAAACATTTTGAAAGGAATTTGTTAAAATTTGTTAAAAGAATGCGTTAGGGACAAGTAGGGGGCACAGTGGATAGAATACCTGCCCTGGAGTCAGGAGGACCTAAATTCAAATCCATCCTCAGCCACTTGACATTTACTACTTAATGACTCTGGGCAAGTTACCTAACCTAACCACCTTGCCAAAAATACATAAATAAATAAAAATTTTAAAAGGAGAAGCTTTAAATTTTCAGCTCAAAACAGTGAAATAATAGTCTTCAAAAACTAACAAACAGTTACACAAATTTTGTTATTCAACTTCAACATGAGGCAAAAAAAAATTCAGTATAGTCTTCAAAACTGCAGGGTTCTCACAGAAGTGAGCCAGGACCTCTTTGTCCTAAAAATTCCCAGCAGCATTGTCTCCAAGAAACAGAATTAAACAGCCTTTCACAGATTTAAAGCCAAGCACCATTTCTCTTCCTTGCAGATGCAGTCTCTCTCAGACATGGCTTTCCAAAAGGGCCCCATCTCATCAACATTAAATGCTAAATGAACACTATAGATTGTCTTCTTAATTATAGCGGAAATTTCTCAAGAAAATTACTGGCTCCTTTTTTTAATCAGTGCTACTAGTATCCCCACTCAAGTTAATATTATGTAAGTTTACCCTAGATTTAAACCTGTTACATGAAACAAATGATTCAAAATCTCTACAATTTCATTTTGATTCTGTGAAACACTTGTTAAAACACATACTACATGAAGCGTACAGTACCAAGATCGAATAATGACACAGGTAAAAAAAAAAAGGCACATTTCCTGCACTCAAATGAATTTCTACTTAAGCAGAGGGAAGAAAAAGAATACATACAAAAATAACAATATAAACGAAAGTGAGGAGTGAAAAATAAGGTGTGAGAGTTCAGAGGAAGAGGAGAAAATTTGTACGAGGGACCTATCAGGAAAGGTTTTAGGAAGCACATGGCATATACAATTTATTTTGAAGGATGAGTAGGATTTCAGCAGGCAGATTATAAATAGGGCATTCCATAAAAAAAAAAGGAAATTGCATGAGGAAAAGCATGGATGAGGAAAAATGAGATATACAACAAGAAGTTCAGCTTAGTAGAGAGAGTGGTAGAGAGATATGTGGAATAAAACTGTAATGCTTGGTTAGCCCTTGTACAAGTCAAAGGAACCTACATTACATTGTTGAAAAATTAGGAACCATAAAATTTTTTTAGCAATGAGTGACACAATCAGGATTATGCATCAGGAAAATTATGTTGGGAGATGAATGATAAATAGGAAATTTTTTAAGAGAAAGACACTGGAGGCAAGCAGACCAAGCTACTGACCAAAGGTCAAGGAAGAAATAGGGCCACAACTGGAGTAGTGACAGTAATAGTGGAAAAGTGAGGTTCTAGAGATAAAAGAGATATTTGGGGGATTTAACAAGTGACTTGATAAAAGGGAACAAGAGAGAGAGAGAGAGAGAGAGAGAGAGAGAGAGAGAGAGAGAGAGAAATGTCAAAGAAGATTGAAATTACATGGCTGGCAGACCAGAAAAAAATCATTCTACCATGAATAGGTAAAGATGAGTAAGACAGATTTGGGGAGAATTGCAAATAGTCTGGGGTTTTATATATGTTGAATTTGACATGATGACACGCATCCAAATGAAGATATCTATGAGGACGCTGAAAATTGGTTCTGAAATTAAAAAAAAAAAGCATAGACTGAAAATAATAAAATGAAAGTAATCTACAGGGAAGCAATAGTTGAAGGGAAGGGTATAACCTCAACAAGACTGCAAAGGGAAAACATACAGGCTGGATACAAAGAAAGACTTGAGATTAAAAGAATGAGAGGAGAAAGAAATACAATCGGGGGAAGACAAAGAAGGAAGGGCCCAGGAGGCAGAAAAAGAGCCAGGAGAATTCAGTATTAGGTAAGGAGAAAGGGAATAAATCATTGGGACCATAGGGCCAAATATTCCAAAGAAAGTAGGAGGTAAAGGACTGATTTTACCAATTAGGAAGTGACTCACCTTTGCGAGATCAGTGTCAGAGTAGTGGAAACAGAAGCATTATTACAAAGCATTCTGGAATGAGAGGAAAGGGAGGGAGATATAGAAAATAAACTATCCATCCTAGAAGCCTGGAAGAGAAGGTAAGAAGGCAGTGGAATTAAGAGACAGTGGAAATGGAAAGAAGATATAAAAAAGAGGATATTAAAAGTGGAGCATATTTCTTGGGAAACAAATGGGGGTGGGATTAGAGGTCAAAGATAGCCTAGAACCAGCTGCCACAAGAAACAGCAGTTATTTCTTCCTTTGAGATAGAGAGGAAGAGGATAAAATAAGAGAGAAAACTAAAACTTTTAAGATAGGAAGGAAAATTAAAGGAGCTCTTGCTGAAGGGCTTTGATATTGTTTGGAAAATACAGGGCAATCATCACATACTGGGATAAAGTGAAGTATGACAGATGGGACTGTAGTCAGTCAGTCAAGTCAAGTCAGTCAGTCAAGTTGATATGCACCTTCTATGTCATAGGCACTAGGTCCATGACAGCTTTATTGCTCAACTAGTATTGACCATGTAGGAAATGGTCTTAGGCTGGGTACACAGGGAATGAAAACAGTTCTGTTTAAGAACATTCCTAAGTTAAATGCTCATCATTAAAGAAGTGTCTTCCTTTTATAATAATAGTGAATATTTATACAGCACTAACTAGGCAAAGCATTTTAAAATTATTATCTCATTTGATCCTTACAACAACCTTGAGAGTTAAAAGCTACTATTATCATTCCCATGTTACAGATGAGGAAACTGAGGCAAATAGAGGTCAAGTGATTTGCCTGGGGTCAGAGAGCAGGTAAGTGTCTGTAGCAGGATTTAAACTCAGGTCTTCCAGGATACAGACCTAGCATTAAATCTACTACATCACCTAGCTACCTTCTAGGGACATATATAATAACTTCAATTTATCCAAAGTATAAAAATATATAATGTATAGGAACCTTATTCAGAAAATCAACATACTCATCCTTACTTTTTCTTAGCTTCAGGGTCCACGTGGACTTGTCTCTTCTTTGGTGGAGGAGGGGGAGGTAATTCTTGTTTGGATTTCTTGGCAGTGACTTTTTCTCTAATGCCAACAGTTTCCAAAAGAAGCTTTTGGGGAACCTGAGACATCCCTAGTTTTGCTACTGCCTGAGTCACCTGTTTAAAAAAAAAAAAGAACTGAGACCTTGATCTGATTATTGAATCTTTTATGATTATTTTTAAGTTACTGGTACTTAGATATACATAAACTATTCAGATGTAATAAAATGATGAAATACAAATATGTTCTGAAATGTTTTTTTTTATTTTCATACTAGAATAGAAAAGTTTTAAAAATCAGGTATTTTTTAAAAAACACTCAGTCCTACTTTATGATAAGCTAAATATCAAAAATCAAAAGTAAGAGCCTTTTGATTATCTTAAAATCCTTAAGATGACAAAACATATTTTAAACTGAGCATTACCTGATTGGAGTAGTCTTCTAGCCTCTGAACCAAGCTATCCCACCTCTGAGTCAGTTCTTCAGAATCACTATTGATCTTCTTAGAAAGCCTGGGATTGTCAAGGAGCTGATTCACATCTTGGCCAATCTCACTTAGTTGGTCTAGGGTCTGACGTTTCATTTCCATGTCTTCCTTCAAAATCTAATATTTAAGATGTTAGTTAAATGATTCTATCCTATTCCTACTGGAATTTGTCTTCCTATTCCCCTAATTTAAATTGTTGTTTTTTGTTTGCTTTTTGTGGAGGGCAACTGGGGTTAAGTGACTTGCCCAAAGTCACACACCTAGTAAGTATGTTAAGTGTCTGAGTCCACATTTGAACTCAGGCCCTCCTAACTTCAGGGCTGATGCTCTATTCACTACACCACCTAGCCTCCCCGCTAATCCCCTAATTTATCAACATAAAGACAGTACAACAAATAGTAAATGATGTGATAGCACAAGAGAAAAAGAAATAAGACTTTTGGTACTAGAGAGTTTCTAGATACATAATTAGCATAGGCTAAAAAATACTAAAAATCATAGGCCATCCACGGAAGTTGCATAAACGGGAACACTGGCAAAGAGAGTACTCACTGCCAGTCGCCGAACACTGACACTCAGCTCCTTTTGGTCTTTGAAGTTGCTTGTCTGCACTTTATTTAAAGCCTCTTCTTTCTCAGTTAGCCAAGCTTTCAGCAAACACTGTAGATGAAGAGGATAATACCAAGTGGATAATATAATTAGAGAATAATTCTCAAATCAAAATCACCAGGTGTTTAAAATTATCAAGTCTTATTTCACCAGAAGCCTCTTCTAAAACAGAGACATCAAACACAAAAGTTTAAAACATATATAAAAAACTAATTAAAATAAAAGTAACACTCCAACGGTACTAATGAATCAGACAAGATCATGATAATGAATATTAAACCAAAGGAAAAAGGGAAGACATTTAATACAATCAAATCATACCTCTGAAACATTATGTTCTTTGCATTTGCAACAATTTACCCAGAATTAAATAAGTGGTTGAGTAAATAAAAAGCATTCCCAGGTAGGCAGGATATTTCTGATACATAGAGGGGAAGCTCTTCTTTAAGCAAGATTGTGAAACTAGAACTTACAAATTCAATGTCAAAGTTATCAGATCAATAAATCAGTAGTTAACTTCAGAACCACACAAAGATTGGTCTAAATCATTAACCTTAAACTTCTATGGCTTTCATCTCTTTCAAATCAGTTGATATTAAGCAGTGCAGACATTCATGAGTTAAGTAGTAGTTAGACTAGAAAACCTTTTAAGATCCTTTTATGATCTGATTCAATGAGATAAAAACATGTAGGAGATATAGAACTCAAAGATCCCTTATCAGGACCTGCTTACAGAGTCACAGATATTGATCTGGTCCCTAAGCCATAATGTGCATTTAGTCACTTCCAAAGGGGGGAAAAATCATCTCACAGGAAGAATTAGAACCTGACCCATAGCAATATAATTCACCAAACCATGACATTGTAAGAGTTGGGGTAGTTGGGTGGTGAAGAGAAAAAGTACACTGATTATTTTTGTTCTGTCTGGACTAGAACTGTTTCATTAACAAAAATAAAAGGCTTCTTTTTTCTTTAAAACAATTATTCACAAGGATCTATTTGTGCTGTCATGTATCAGGCAGCCAGAAAGGTTCAAGAGATTTACCTTTCCTTTAGCATTTGATTAGTGTATTGGAAAGAAAGGATAGCAGATAGAGTTAAAATATTTTGCAGTTTCCCAAAAATATTTTGCTGAAGTTAGAACTAATTCCCAGAACCCATTTCCAATTATCTTGAAGTTTCTGCACCTGGGTGAACAATAATCCCTTGACAGATTATTTAATCGAATATAGTAAGGCACTTGGATTTAGCTCATGCATCTACAAGAGATCAATATATCAAGCAAAAATGATGGCTTCAATTTTCCCAAGAGAGTTTTATTACTAGAGCATTTCTGTCACATCTGAAAAAGACTAGCCTCTTTCTATATTACCTAGTGGCAGTACAGTTAAAGTCATTAGGCTCTCCTGCAACATCTTGAAATAGAAGGCTTAGCGGCATGGATTTGTTTCTTCTTTACATAAGAACAGAATTTAAACAGTTTACATTATATTACTCAGAAATATAGTTTGGAGCAACTTAAAGGCACAATATGATAGTCACACTGTTTCTTCCTCTCATGAGGGGAGAATATAAATTTTAGATTTTGATGGGTGGTTATTTAGCTTATATCCCATTTTCTTCTTTTTCCTTAAAAGTTTTTTTTTCAATTATATGTAAAGATAGTTTTCAATATTCATTTTTGTAAAATTTTGAGTTCCAAATTTTTCTCCCCCCTCCCTAAGTCAGCAAACAATCTGATATAGGTTATACATATAAAATTGTGATAAACATATCTCCACATTAGTCACGTAGTGAAAAGAGAATCAGAACAAAAGAGAAAAACCATGAGAAAGAAAAAATAGTAAACAAAAAAATAAGAAAATAGTATGCTTTGATCTGCATTCAGACTCCATAGTTCTTTCTCTGGATGTAGTTAGCATTTTCCATCACTAGTCTTTTGGTCGTCTTGGATCACTGTATCACTGCAAAGATCTAAGTCTATCAGTTAATCACTGCACAATGTGGCTGTTGCTGTATACAATGTTCTCCTGGTTCTGCTCACTTCACTCTAGAACCAGTTTATGTAAGTCTTTGCAAATTTTTCTGAAATCCCTTCTTCATTTCTTATAGCACAATGGTATTCCATTCCATTAATATACTACAACTTGTTCAGTCATTCTCCAATTGATGACTACAAAAAGGGCTGCTACAAGTATTTTTGTACATGTGGGTCCTTTCCCCTTCTTTTATTATCTCTTTGGGATACAGATCTAGTAATAGTACTGCTGCATCAAAGGTCATGCACAGTTTTATAGCCCTTTTGGCATAGTTCCAAATTGCTCTCCAGAAAGGATGGATCACTTCACAATTCTACTGATAATACATTAGCATTCCAATTTTCCCACATCTTCTCCAACATTTATCATTTTCCTTTTCTGTCATATTAGCAAATCTCATAGGTGTGATGTGGCACCTCACCGTTGTTTTAATATGCACTTCTTTAATCAATAGTTATTTAGAGCATTTTTTCATATGACTATAGCTAGTTTTAATTTCTTCCTCTGAAAACTGCCTGGTCATATCCTTTGAGCATTTGTCAATTGGGAATGACTTGCTATATCGCATTTTTAATAAAAGCCAAAATACTTGTATAGTCAGAAGCATTCCCAGTAATTATTATAGACAACTTTATTTAGCATTCTTGCTCTTCCTCTTGAAGTTCTGACTCATGGTAACAGAAATGGCATTCTCTTAGTCAATGAAGCTCAACTTTTCACTCACCTTTGAAGCTTTGAATCTAGTTGAATATACACGGTTTTATGATGAATGTGGGCAAAGACAAGAGACTGTTAACTGTTTACTGTCCCATAGATGTCCTTCATGCAACATGTATAAATGTGAGATGTGCAAATTTAGAGACATCTCCACTCCAAATGTTTACATGGACAATTTGTGCCCAACCTGTGGTAGATCCTTCCTTCTTACTGGTCATTTATTTGTGAATTATTGGTCATCAGCCATAGTTAGACACACTCTACCTTGACCCCAACATAGCGATGCCATTCTGGTGCTCTTCAAGAACAAAGCACCAACAGTCAGGCAACCAGATGTCTTTCCTAAACTGCTTTTAAAACATTCTGTCTTGCATTATATTCATCTACTTATCTAATCCTCAAGGCTATATTTCAAGCAACTTGAGGACAGAAAAAATATTTTATTAATCTTTGCCACTACATGAGGACTTAGCACACAATGCTTCATATCTGGTAGGTACTCATCAAATATTTGGTAAATATCTATTAACGACTAATGATAACCAAAGAAATTAACAAAATATACCCACTGGGTTTTTCTGAGTTATTTTTACCTAGCTGTTCTCAAATATTACATATCTGCATTTCTATTAAATCATTTGCAAAACATAGGTGTTTCTCTTTAAAAAATAATGGAACTGATCTTTGTGGAAATAACTGAATATGTTTGAAAATGTAAAACTGAACAATTCAGTAAGTATTCAGGAAACAAAGCTGCACCATGTATTTAATTTCTCATTTCCAAATATAGCAATATAAAAGAAAAATAAAAGTGATTTATATGTTAAAATTGTATTTAGGTATACTAGAAGAATTCATTATTAAACCAATGACTAGGCCAAATTATTTGGCTTAATCCAATAAATATTTTATTCAATAGGTATCAACATAAGGAATGATCCAACTTGGATTCAGTAATACTTTGCTTCATTAGCCTCTAATAATCAAGAAAGAATTTATTAAAAAACAAAATTTTTTTGAAGTAGGAGAGTTACCAATGTGTGACTTCATCAGCTAAGGAATGGTCTCCTGCAGATGCTATGTCCACCAATTGCTCAGTTTAGGGTTAAGTGTATTGTGTGCAAGTATTCCTGAACCCATAGCCATCCCTAGGTATGTCCTAACACTACTTTTCTTATACACCAAGAAAAGATGACAGTATCTTTACTCTAAGGTAGCATACAGTCTAAAAAGTAAGGTAAAGTATGCCCAACCACAATACAAGGTATAATATATACTGTACTTCAATGGACTATCGTAATTCAGAAACAGGAGAGAAAATTATAATTACTAATTTAGTTACTAAGTACTACAAAAATTATTTGTTACTAATTAATTATCTGTCATAAATTAAACCAAAAAAACTCTATGATGTTTACTATATACTACCTGGTTTAACAAATGATCATTTACAATTTCTACATTTTAAAGATAATGAATGACCTAAGGGTTAGTGTTGTATACCCTAGTCATTAAACTGTGGATGAAATAAAAAACTTTTATTCCAAAATGCCATAAAGTACAGGATATATCCTCTGATCTTCAATGATAAAATAGAGAGGGGGAAGAATTTTGAAGAAAGCCATAGGAATAGCCATTAATTTGCAACAAAGTTAAAACTGTAAAGACTTGAAAGCACGTCTTACAAGGACAATAAATAAGTCTTTAAAATATAAATTAGATATTGTCTCTTAGCACATCTCTAACATTTCAAATGTTTTTGAAAATATTTCTTCATTCAGTGACACATATTTGCAATGATAAAGGAAAGACTGAAGTAGTTAAACTTTTTGAAACTGGTCATAATTAAAGTTTTCATTTTTGAAAAAATTCTACTTTGGCTACTGAATGTAATCGTTTCTCACCTGTTCTTCCAAAAGTTCCTGCCATAATACATTAATCTCATGTAATCTGTTCCAACGTTCCTCAGTCCAACGGCAAACAGCTGTCCAACGCTCACCAAGTTTCTGAAAGAAAGATGAAATTTTTCCTCAGTGAACCTAAACTTGCAGATATAATGACATCCTCTCAAAAATAATGTATGGTCAGGGCAGCTAGGTGGCACAGTGAATAATCCACCGGCTCTGGAATCAGGAAGACCTGAGTTCAAATCTGGCCTCAGACATTGAACACTTACTAGCTGTGTGACTTTAGGCAAGTCACTTAACCCTAATTGCCCTGCCCTCTCCCCTCCAAAAAAAAAACAAAAAAACTATGTATGGTTCTTCAAGAAACCTTTTCCTGTTATTTATCTAGGAAGCACCTAAATTGATGACTACTTAATATATAAATAATCTTATATCCCAGTGGAGTTTTGAAATTTTGATATATTTTCATAACAGAAGTTTCAAAGAATTCCATTTATAATCTAATTACAAAAAATGGTATCACTATCCATAATATTGCTTCTTTTAAATTAGTTTTATTGATTTTTTTTTAACCTCACCTTCATCTTCCAATATGTCCCTCCTCCACCCACACAGCCAGGCCTCAAATAAAAGAAGAACAAAGAAACAAAAAAGAAACTCCCTAAAAGTCAGCAACATAAAAGTAAAACCAGACAGTATATTCAGTGTTCCATATCCATAGCATCCTCTACCACTGGAAAATAGGAGAGTATGAGAAAAATTTGTCATTGTATTATACAGTTTGGTTCTTACTGTGTTGTTATTCTGTCCATGTGCATTGTTATGGTAGTCGAGTACAGTGCTTAACTAGTTGCACTGACGTCACTTTAGTTCTTACTTAACATGCTTCCCTGTACACTTCATATTCTTCGTTTCTAACAGTGCAAGGATGCTTAATCATATTCATGTACCAAAATTAGTTTAGATATTACCTAATCAATGGGCATCTAATTTATTACCAATGCTTTGCTACTATACAGAATGGTGTTATAAATATATATATATATACACACACATTAGACTTTTTTTGGCCCCTTGGGGTATATTTTAAAGCCATGCAGCAATGTAGAAAAAAATGCTGGATTTTACCTGTGTGGAATCTAGTTCAACTTCTAACACATACTTTGTGACCGTGGAGAATCTACTAAATTTCTCTAGGGCTCAATGTCTTCATCTAGCATCTGTGCATAAAAATACCTGAGACTATCCTCACAGGACTGCTGGGACATTAAAATGTCTTGAATAACTTGTTATTTTTCCAATTTTAATTACCTTTTCTCTACCTTGTACAAACCATGACTGTAAAACACGTCTACATATTTATAGACAAAAATATAAAATTACATTAAAGACTTGCCTATCCAAGTTTACTAAAAGATTATTCAGGGGGGCCACTAAGTAGTGCAGTGAAATAGAGCACCGGCCCTGGAATCAGGAGGTCCTGAGTTCAAATATGGCATTAACACAAAAACTAGCCATTTGACCTTGGGCAAGTCACTTAAGCCCAACTGCCTTCCAAAAAAAAAAAAAAGATTATTTAGGATCATACAAGCACAAAAGTTAGAGACAAAAAGGCAAAATGAGAGTATGACTTCTTCACCTTTTTTTTTTGTCACAGAACCCTCTCGCATCTTGATAAAGCAGATTTCAAAATAATCTTTTAAAATGTAGAAAAATGAAATACATAGGATGACAAAGAATTATACCAAAATATTGAAATAGTTATCAAATGTTTTTTTTTTAATTTTAGTTCAAGTTCATGGACTACATGGTAAAAACCCCTGATCTAGTCCAACACTGAGCAAACTGAGGCCCAGAGAATGTGGTATGTCCCCATGTCTCTCCTCCCACACCCCCAGTCACACAAGCAAAGATTTTAAGCAGCAGAGGCCAAATTCAAATTTAGATCTACTGACTAGAGATACAGTACTTTGCTACCACAATCATTTATGATAAGAGTGCTAAATATATTTAATATATTTCAACATAAAGGGAAAAAAATCACCTTTGTCAGAAGATATTTTCCCCTATTTTAAATCAGTATTCAACAAAAGTTAGTATTTCTATCTGTTTTCATATTGCTACAAATACTATCTTCAATAATTCAACCACTTTTCATTTATGTTTGTTCAGTTAATTAATAAGGATCGATGTGATTTTTCTAAAGGGGCTTAGTACTGGGAATCTCACTTAACTATATTTATTGAAAAGAGATTTTGAAGGTTTTAGCTACATAAGGAGAAGAAAGGTTCTTTTATTGTCAAATGCATTGAGAATTAGAGCAGTGAAGCATAGGGTTGGTAGAGTTGGCACTCTTAATTTCATACCCAAAAAAAAGGTATTCCAAAAGTTGAATTTATGGTATTCTAAATGTAGAGAAGGGGATGGACATTTCAATCAATTAATAAATCAAATACTTCAGAAGGGTAGGCTGTGCAGAGAGGGCCCAGAGGAGGTGCTTTATAAATGCTCACTACTCATTAATTGATGTCAGTAAAAACATCCAACAATTAGCCATATATGAAAGTAATATGAACCAGAAGGAGTTAGGTCTGAACTAATGGATGTCATCAACAGAATATCATAGGAGTTCCTGTTCAAATACAAATCTACCTAAATGTTCAAGGGGTGGGAGAGGGTGGTCCTTTCCAACTATTAAGATTCTGTGAAATAGTATCACATGGGCAGTATAATATTTATCAGAAAATTCACAGTTCACCAAAACAAACCCCTCAATTTCTCTAAAAGTCATCAACATCTTGGCTTTTCAAATGCAGGAAACATTATATTCAGAGAGCAGTTATTGGAGCTTGTGTATGGCCCAACACAAGAACACATGTAAAACCTTAAGTTGGCTAAGAAGCTAAAGGAAAGATGACAGAGGTTCAAATAACTACTGAGTCATAGACCAGATGTTTATGGGCTTGACTATTTACCTGCAGTTGATCTTCCAAGACAGCTGTAGCACCTTCTCCACTGTTCTCATCAACAATCACAACCATGTGAGTTAATGAATTTACTTTCACCTGCTCTGTCTCAAGATCATTTTGCAATTCCTGGGGGAAGAAAAAAAAAAGACTAACTATTATACCCATTCTTGCATATTTTCCCATTTAAAAATCCAATAAGTTTTCATTAGTAATTAAAAACACTTAATGGGGCAACATATTTAAATTTCCAACCATTAACTTAATGATGTTACTAATGGAACCAATACTCAACACATCTCTAAATTCCAAGGCAAATCAAGGCAATTGGAAAATCTAATAAACGTCATGAACATTTCCATAAAAAATTCAAAACTATTTTTCTAGGACCTACCTATAAGTATGAAGCATAGAAGAGGTCCAACACAATGATGAGTGGTATACCAGTGATACAAGTAGGAGTATAGCTATCTTCCTAACTTTTTTTATTTCTGCTGAAGATACCACAATATTTCTAGTCACCCAGATTTCCAAGACTGGAGTCATCCTTGATTCTTCACCTTTCATATCCAATAATCACCAAATTTTGCTGATTCTAAACCTAAAACATTTCTCATATCTGGAACTTTCCACACATAGAGCCAAAATCATACTTTGAGATTTTACCACTTCTCATAAAATAAAATAAATCCTAAAATACAGACCTGACCATGTTACACCCACCTGCTCTGGGTTCCCTCCTGCCTCAAGGATAAAATACAAACTTTTCTCTTTGGCACGTTAAAGCCCCTTGACAGTCTGTATCCAAGTAAACTTTAAAGATTAATTTCATACTAATTCCCCTAACCCACTAAAAATTCCAATCCAACTAGCCTGCTTGCTGTTCCCCATGATGTTCCATCTCCCACCTCCATACCACAGGGTGTTACCACAACTGCAATGTTCTCCCTTCCTCACCTCTGCCCATAGAAACTGAAGTCCTAACCCAACAAAAGTACAACCACCAACAATAGCCATTTCCTGATCTCCTCACTTATTTTTGCCCATGCCTTACCCAAAATTACTTTGTATCTAAGTTGCAATAATGTAGTTCTTTGCTATCTGTGTACATGTTCTCCCACAGTAAAATCTAAGTTTTTTAGGGGTAGGGAATATTTCATTTTTTGTTATCACATTCCCCATGCCTAGCACAATGCCTAATAAGCAGCAGACATTTGATGAACTGACTGATTAGTTAATCTGGGGAGTCTAAGAAGTACTGAATGTGATGACATAAGTAAAATGAGTGTACATACAATTTAGTGAAATTACAAATGAGTAATCACAGAAAAGTCCAAAGCAATATCCTAAATGGGGGACTACAGAGACGGTGGAACTTCTAGTAAGTTTAGAGATTCAATAACAGAGGGGAAAGAGATAGAACTGGAAAGAATCTAAGGAAATCATTTAACTTCTTTCAGGTTCTTTCACAAGAAAGAAGAAGGAATGGATTGTGAGGAAGAAAGGCACATACTTAATTGTAGCCTTAAAAAGACAGAGGTAACAAAAAACATCTCCTGTTTTTCCCACAATTCAGAGGGTAAATTTATATGAGTAAAAGCAAAAATTCTCTGTTTTGGCTTCCTTGTGCCTTGCAGATACAGAGTCTTGAACAATAAAAGAGAAAAGGACATGAAACTGCAAACAAGATCACGGGACAATGAAATACCTCCTAAAAAGCCAATACCTTAAATTTTCCTTTTCAACAAAAACTAAATCAACAACAACTGGATTCAATGATCAAGCAATAAAATTAATGTGAATCAACTTTTCATTAAGAATAGTACATATTTGGATGACAACGTGTTCCATTCCATGAATATAGTCCATTATCTCCTCGGCATTACTACCACCAATCACCAGCAAGTTCATGGTTTCTGACCTTAAAGAGGAGTCATTGCCTGACTTTCTTGCAGGAGAGATAAAATATTAATCTCCATTAAAAATACTAAGGCTACAATTAAAGTACATGCTTTTCTTCCTCACAATCCATTCCTTCTTCTGCATACACAAGAACAGAATAAAGAATGAGAGGATAGAGATGTTCCCTAAAATTTCTGCCCTCAGGTTCCAAACAAGAGGAGGTCATTTTAGGGACTTTCCCCTTTCTCCACTTAGGATAGAAGCTAGCGATTTTTAGAACGCTAAATGTGCTTCTCATATTTGATATGGTACACAAGAAATACTACACAGATTTACTTTATGTTCTTCCAACTGCTTCTTTAAGGACTGCAAATCATCATCCAACGGGCAAGTTTCCATCTTCTGAATGCGCTCTTCTGTGAGAGTCAGCCAATCAGAGAGTTGTTCCAACTGCTTCTTCTGCAACTCCATGAGTACATCATGCAGCCTGCCCACAGAAGAACATAACACAGATTTACTCCCACTGGTTCTTTCATTGTCACAGGAAAAGTAAAATCCAGGCATCAGAAGAGCACGGAATAACACACCCAGTTCTGACTATTTGAAGCAGCACTGAGGATTAAACCTTTGTTCTCTCCATAAACCCAAGTCAATGAAATGCAGGCAAAGAACTCAATTGAAAACCACCCATAATTCATAATAAAATAATTGTTTCATGAATCAGGAATTCCTGTTTATTAAATAGGTGGAAGTTGCTATGAAATGCAGCTTGTCCCTTACAATACAAGACATGGGCTAAAATGAAATACACACACACACAAAAAAATCCAACTTCAGAATAACTGTTAAATGATCAAATTGACAACAAAACATGCAAATACTGTCATACTGAACAATTTTACTACCTACCAGTAATCTATTTTACTCCAAATTAGTTCCTACATTACATCTTTTAATGAGGATTTTGTTAATGGGTAAGGAAAAAAAAATGAAGAATGAAGGAAATTTAATTATGCTTTTCAACAGAAAATACTTAACAAATATTTGGTTACAAATTTAGTTTTAAATCACTGGGTTTTATTTATAGATATATATATATATATGTATATATATATATATATATATAGGCCCAGAGAATAAAATCAGAGGCATCCTGACTGTAACTTACCGGGATTGCCTATCCATACTTTCTACTCTGAGAGCTTCCCACCGAGAGTTCAATAGTGTCATTTGTTCCTGAATCTCAAATTCTTCTTCATCTGATAAAGTGCCCTGTGTTATTAGTTGGTTTCCAGCCTGCAGGACACTACCAACATTGCTCTGATGTGCAGTCAACTCCATCATAAATCCCTGGAAAGACAACATTACCATGCTTTGTGGGTTGTTCTTTCTAAACAATATTAATAAATTGTTAATGTTTAGACATTAACGCTGCAGAATAATATAATGCCCTCAATGTCCCTTACTACACAAGACATGGGCTAAAATGAAATACACACACACACACACACACACACACAACTTCAGAACAATTTTTAAATGATCAAATTGACAACAAAACATGGCAAATGCTGTCATACTGAACAATTTTAATACCCACCAGTAATCTATTTTACTCCAAATTAGTATCTACATTATATCTTTTAATGAGGGTTTTGTTAATGGGTAAGGAAAAAAAATGAAGAATGAAGGAAATTTAATTATGCTTTTCAACAGAAAATACTTTATCTTGTGAATTTCTACATATTAAGTCCCTGAAAATGGATATTAAAACATTTCTTTTTTAATTTATTTTAAACTTAAATACTAAAACTTAAATACACAATAAGAAAAGAAAAAAGCACTGCAATATGCACAATAAAATGTAAGAGAAGATTCAAAATATACAGCAATAAATTTCCATTTCAAGAAAGCCTGTGGGATAAATACTACACATTGTGTTCCACGCCGTCCATCTTTTCTTTGATTCTTTGCAAGTTTTCCTTTGTTCTCTGCTGTGCACTTTTTACTTTTTTTTTTCAATCCCTTCCTCCCCTCGTACCCTAAGAAGGCTACAATTAAACATGGCTACATACACACATATATATATACATACATAAAATATACATATACACACAAATAAATATATATATACACACACACACATACTTGTCCTTACATGTACTTAGATATCTATAATCAAACTCATATAGAGACATATACACTCATATGCATCAATTAAGACCATACTAAACTTATTGTCCTCTTCTTCTGAGGGTGAATAACATCTTCCTTCATAGGTCCAAGCCTTTCCATATTTTTCTAAGTCTACCAACTCATCATTTCCTATACGACAATAATATTCCAAACTTATGCTGTCTAGTTGTTTTAAATAATCTAAAACAATATTGATTAATATTTTATTAATATTAATTAATAAAATGCAATTTCCCTATTTTTCTCTTTTGATTAAATCTTAGCTTTAACTTTGTCTGAGATCACGATTACTACCAGTATTTTTTCTAATAAATTTTACTCTTTATCTTTATTTTTATGTTTTTATGTATCTCTTAATTCCTATCCCTTCAAATTCCTCTATTTTACTTCTAACTACTACCTTGCCATCCTATTACTTAACCTACCCACCCCCAATAAAGATTCCTCCCTTATCCTCTCCCACCCACCCAAAAACCCTGCCTTATATTCTCCCCCACCCTTATTCCCTTAGCCTTTTATTTCTTTCTGAATTAAGAAGATATGCCCTTTTAGATATATACCTATTGTTCCCTCTTTAACCCATTTCCAACGAGTAGGGTTCTATAACTTCAATATAGTGTGCCAAAACCTGTGGTCTTTTAGTGTAGCCACTGCTAGGTCTGGTGTGATTCTAATTGTGACTATGCCATATTTAAATTATTTTTTTTCTTGTTACTCATATTTTCTCCTTGAAATAGGGGTTTCAGAATCTAGCTATGATATTCCTGTAGGTTTACTGGTAGGTTGTCTTTCAGGTGGTGATCAGTGGATTTTTTCTATTTCTACTTTCCCCTCTTATTCTAATGCTTCAGGAAATTTTTAATTATTTCTTGTATTATTGCATCAAGATTCTTTTTTTTTAATCATAGCTTTCAGGTGGTCCAATTATTCTTGTGCTTTTTCTTCTTGTCTGTTCTCCACATCAGTTGTTTTTCTTATGAGATATTTCATTTTCTCTTCTATTTTTTCATTCTTTATATTTTCTTTTGTTATTTCTTAGTCTCTTCTAACTTTGCTGGCTTCCTTCTGCCCATTTCTAATTTTCAAAGAGTTGTTTTCTTCCTTAAGATTCTGAATCTCCTTTTCTAGTTGGTTGACTTTCTTTTCATAATCTTCTTATTTTTCTTGAATTGTTCTTGTTTTTTTTTCCCCCAATCTCTGAATTGATTTTTAAAGTCTTTTTTAAGTTCTTCTATAAATTCTTTTTGGACAAGTGGCCATTTGATGTTACTCTTTGGGTTAGAAGAGGCTTTTTTTTTGCTTCAATATCCTCCTCTGAAGATGACTCCCTTGTCTGCCTTTTTTCCCCCATGGCAGATTGTTATTGTAATTACCTCTAATCCTGAGATATGATGGATGGTGTCTCCGGCCTCAGATCCTCCTTCAGTTCTCCCCTCTGTCCTGGAGCTGAAACCAAGGATTCTGCCTTCCTTTAAGTGCCCACAGCCAGTAGCATCCCCTGCCCACTACTTCTGCACCCACTGTGTGTGTGTGTTCTGATTCCTTCTTGCCCAGGGCTGTCTCGGCAGCATATGGGGGCCTGACATCTCTTATCAGGAGAGATTCCCTCAATACTCAATCCACCCAAACTCCCCACATTTTCCAGGAGGTGAAAATTCCTGTGACTACAGTCAAGCTACCTCCCAACCCTGGTAGCGCCAGGTCTCAGTGTTTGCTGTTTCAATGGAACTTCCCTGTCGGGGTTTACACTTCACTGGTACCAAACCTCAGATCTTCTCTGGTTGTCTCAGGAGGACCACTTTTCTGCCCCAACTGTTGTTTATTTGTACCCCTCTATGTTCTTCGTGAGGCATTATTTTGTCCTATCTGTGGATGAAATCTGGAGACCTTGGAATTTTCTGACCTACTCCACCACCTTCCCAGAATCCTCTCATATTAAAACATTTCTTAAGAAAAAAAAATATATAAATGGATATTTTTCACTGGTAACGTTAAGGAACAATAAGAAATAGCACTGTATTTAAGGTTAACACAGAACATATAATGATCCTATGAAACTGATAATATAACCATTCCCACATTCACAAATCAGGAAACTGAGGCAATATGCGGTTAAATTATGTGCCTTAAGTTACACTGCTTCGAAATAGTAGAGCAAACAAATGAACCCAGTTTTTGTGAGCACAAGTCCTGACTCCTACAAGTACTGACTCCTTTACCACAAGTTACAACAAATAAATTCATAACATGAGAAATAATGCATTAAAACAGTACTGTTTTCAGTTATTTTCATATCTAAAGGACAATAGATGAAATCAATTATCAAAAGTCCACCACACAGGAAAAGGATGCAATCATTAAAAAATTTATATCTCTCTCTCTCTCACACACATACACACACACACATACACACTGACTATTACAATAATAGAATGGAAAATCTTTGAGGGGAGAACTTGCACTTTTGTTTTGGTATTCCCAGAACTCAGTTAAGTGCCCTGTATACAGTGGGCACTTAAATATATGTTGTATTAAATTTCTTTTAATTACTTTTCACTTAATTTAGTGGCTGCTAACCAGATTCCTATCACAAAACAATTGTTATCTTGGTGAAATTGAGATTTAAGACAAAACTGAATCCTACAGCATCAACAAATAAGGAATCACATCAAAGAACAACAACAACAAAAAAAAAAACCTTGAGGCTTCTTCCTTTTAAAGAACATATTTTTTTTAAAGAACACACTTTAAAAACTAAGAAAGCTAGGGGGGCGGCTAGGTGGCGCAGTGAGTAGAGCGTCGGCCCTGGAGTCAGAAGGACCTGAGTTCAGATCTGGCCTCAGACACTTAACACAAACAAAAACCTAGCCGTGTGACCTTGGGCAAGTTACTTAACCCCAACTGCCCTCCAAAACAAAACAAAAAAAAAAGGCAAAAAAAAAAAAACTAAGAAAGCTGTGCCTTAATTTTCAAACACTCTTACAACAACCTATACAATTTATAATAAGATTAAAATCCTAAATCTAATTCCAATCCTCAGTTAATCATCCACCTTGAATTTCATAACAAAGTACAGTTTAAATATCACAAGCCTGAAAATATGCCATAACCTTTCCGAAGAGCATAATTTAGGAAAGAAAACAAACACTACTGTAAAGCCTCTGTAATAAAGTAATGAAAATGTGCTTGATGATTCCTCATAGTAAAATACAGGTATTTACTTCATGAGTAGCAAACTGTTCTTTGACTTCCTCAACATCATCAGAAATGTCATCTTGTTCTTGAAATGTGTCTTCAGCTGAAAGTAGCCATGTCAGAACTTCTTCCAATGCTACTTGGTAACTATCAAGGTCCATATCCATTTCTGTGACTGTACTGGGGGTCTCAGCTCTAGAACCTTCATGTTCTTCCTCTTCTGGTGCTGCAGCCTATAAACACAAAAGGGAAATTAACATCTTTGCAAAGAATAGAAAAGGCTTCCTATCACTAAAGATGAAGCCCTTCAACTGACCAATCAATATTTATGATACACCAACCAAATGTGGAGCCCCATAGTCACTGTCTCCTGATCTGGTTAGGGAAAAATGACTAATACCTGAGAAACATTCACAACAAGAAATAATTAAGGGGTCCTATGTTACAAACTACTAATGCTACAGGAATACAGAAAAAGAGGCAATAAGTAAGGTTGAAAAAAATAAGAAAAACATTCATAAAAGATGTATGTCTAAAGTTATATCTTAAAGGAAACAGAGGAACTAGAGAACCAGAGATGTAGAAAGAGGACATTTTGAAGGATCAGCAAGAGAGAGGGCTGACACAGAATGAAATGTGTTCAGTTGGTATGTTGTGGAAATTAAAATTAGATGGTACACAGCCTAATGCTTCAAACACTCCATATGCTTTATTTCTGATGGAACTGAATGAAAGTATTTATAGGACCAAATTACAGAATGCCTTGAAAAGCACACAGAGAAATTTAAACATCAGGCCCCAGAGAAGCATTACAAGTTTGATCAACATAAGGGTGCCATAACCCAAAAAACTCTGTTCTTAAAAAATTACTCCAGATGCAATATGCAGGACTGACAAAACTAAAGAGAGAATGAAATCAGAGAAAGCAAAAAGAAGAATGTCACAGTCATCCAGCAGTAAAGTAATGAGAGGCTCATCAAGGCTAATAAAGCTATAATGAGAGCAGAACGTGCTTGTGCATACACACACAAAAGCAGACACTCATATATACATACACATACATGAAAAATGTTTTTGCAAGAAAACTAAAGAACTGATGTACTAGATCTAAGAGAGAAAGGAGACTGATAAATTAAAAATGACTCCAAGGATTCAAGCTTGGATAACTACTAAAAGAACAGCACTGCTACAAACTGGGACTGGGAAGCTGGATTGTTCCAAATAAAAGAGAATAGGGAAAATATAAGAAAATGCATCTCATTTTACAAAGGAAACTAAAATCTAGAGATAGTGAGTAATTTGTTAAAGTTCCTTTATGAAGCAGTTTGGTGGTATGCAATGGTCAGAGCACTGGGTCTGTAGTTAGGAAGACCTGAATTCAAATTCAACCTCTGGATGGCATTTAAAGCCCTTTAAAACCCAGCCCAGCCTTATTAAGCAGTATTCTTCTTTACGCAATCTATGGTACAATATACTGGTCTTCTGTTTCTTATGCACAGAACTCCATTTCCCATCTCTTTGCTTTGGCACTTATTTTCCCTTATGCCTAAAATGCATGCCCCTTTATTCTCTCAGTTCTGCCTCTTAGAATCCAGTTCCGATCAATATTAAGCTCAAGAACATCATCTCCATAAAACCTTTCCGCATATATCAAAGCACTAGTGCCCTGACCCCAAAACTGTCTTGAATCTATCTGGTATATACCTACATAAGTGCATGTTGTCTCCCTAGCTTAATGTGAGCTTCTTGAGAGCAGGGACTATTTCCTTTTAATTGTTATATTTCCAGAGTCAAGTGCAGAGAAGGAACTCAATAAAATTTTCCTTGATTACAAAAAATGGGAGTATCCAAGGAGCAGGCAGATGAGATTAAAGCTTGAAAAGGCACATACAAAATCCAAAGGGCACAAAACCAAAGACAAATCTGAAAGAGTAGCATAACCTTTTGAGAATGAAGAAAAAGCTAAATTCTAGAACTAACTTGAACTTGACCAGAAAAATATCAAAGGAGAAAAGAAAGGGATATTTTCAACTATGTTTAGGGTAATAAACAAATTGTGGAGAAGTGAAACAAGTAGGCCATAGGTATTTATTAAGCCCTCACTATATGCCAAGCACTGAACTTAGGAGCAGATACTTACACAAAACATTCAACTTGGAATTAGGAGTTCTAGTTCTGCCATTAACTAGGGTTGTAACCTTAATACAGTTATTTACCTCTCTGGGCTTTTGTCCCCTTATTCATAAAATAAGAAGGCGGTACTAGATGACTTTTCAGGAATTCCTCATACTTATAAATCCTAGTACCCTATGATAAAACTAGGAAACAGGTTCTTTTGGGGGAAAATAGTTTGTGAGAACTCCAAACAAAAAACAGCGATGACCAGGAACCAGAATGAGTTCACTAAGTGCAGATAAAACCAATATGCATGCCACCTCCTCCAATGCATGTAAAAGTGACTCTGAACAAACTTTGGAGCTACAGAACCCACAAAACAACACCGAGAAGCTAACCTCCCACTGGGGAGAGCCCAGCAAGCTGGCAGGAAGTAGCCGATGCAGAGTGTTTGGGAGCAGAGCCCAGGCCCTCAGGAGTCCAAGGTTTTAGCCGCAGGGCAGCCACAAGCACCCACCAGGTGGAGTGACTTCAGATCACCAGCAGCTGTGGAGGTTTGCAGAATTATCAACCCATAGATGCTAAGGACAAAGTGAGAGGTCAGTACCTCAGAACTGCACTCAGAACCTAGATATCATCCTTCAAGAAATTCTCCAGGAAAATTGCCCTGATGTTTTAAGAACCAGGGGGCAAAATAGAGGTTGAAAGAATCCACCAATCACCTCCTAAAAAAGATCCCAAAAAGAAAACTCCTAGGAATATTATAGCCAGGTTCCAGAGTTCCCAGATCAAGGAGAAAATATTACAAGCAGCCAGGAAGAAAAAATTTCAATATTGTGGAAACACAATCAGGATAATACAGGATCTGGCAGCTTTTACACTGAGGTATTGAAGGGCTTGGAATATGATACTCTGGAGGTCAAAGGAGCTGGGATTAAAAACAAGAATCACCTACCCAGCAAAACTGAGTATCATGTTTCAGGGGAAAATATGGTCATTCAGTAGACTAGAGGGCTTTCAAGCATTCTTGATTAAAAAAACCAGAGTTGAATAGAAAATCTGACATTCAGATACAAGAAGCAAGAGAAATATGAGGTAAATAGGGAAATCTTAAGGAACTTATCAAAGTCGAACTTCTTACATTCCTACATGGAAAAATGATAATTGTAACTTATGAAACTTTTCTTAGTATAAGAATAGTTGAAGGGAATAGAAATGTGTGTATGTGTGTGTGTGTGTGTATATATATATATATGTATATTTGTATGTATACATAAATATATATGTCTATATAGGAGGGTATATGGGCATATGAATACATATGTGAGTATGTGTATATATGTGTACAGGTACACATAGACAGAGGGTACAGGACCAGTGGAATAGGTAGGGATGATACTTAAATGGTGAAATTAAGAGGTGAGAGTGGAATATAATGAAAGGAGATGGGGAGAGATAGAATGGGGTAAATTATCTCATATAAAAGAGGCAAGGAAAAATGGTTACAAAGGAGGGGAAGAACAGGAAGGCAAAAGGGAATGAATCAACCTTACTCTCACTGAATTTGTCTTAGGGAGGAAATGACATACACACTAAATAGGGTATCTCACCCTACATGAGAATAGGGGGGAAGGCGATCAGAGGGGGATGAAGGAAGGGAGGGAAGTTGGAAGCATCCACTTTTGAAAAGGGACAGGATCAAAGTAGAGAATAGAACAATTGTGAGTTGGGATAGGAGGGAGGGAAATATAGTCAGTCTTTTACAATATATCCACTATGGAAATGTTTTGTATGAGCAACACATGTACAACCTATACTGAATTGCTTATCTTCCCAGTAAGGATGGGTGACAAGGGAGGAAGGGAATGAATCTGGAATTAAAAGGTTTAAAATCAAATGTTTAAAATGTATTATTATCATTATCATTATTATTATTATTATTATTATTATTATTATTATTATTATTATTATTATTATTATTTTACATGTAACTGGGAAATAAGATATACAGGCACTGGAGCATAGATATGTGCCCTGTCCTACTGGAAAGTCAGTGGGGGGAATGTGGAAAGATATGGGAGAGAGCAGATTGGGGGAGGGGATATTCAGTGGGTTCGCTGTTTTAGGGTGGTGGGTAGGGGAAAATGGGGAGAAATTTTTTAACTCAAAATCTTGTGGAAATGAATAATGTAAACAAAAAATTATCAAAAATTTTAAAAAATCAATATGCACCTCATTTACATTTCTGTTACTGTTGTTATTATGATAGACAGTACAATACAGCAGATACAGCTTAGCTTAATATATTCAAGGTGTTTGGAAAAAAAGGGTTAATAAGATGCTTGTAAACACCATAGACAAATAAGTATTCAATAACTACGAAGAAAAAGATTCATAACTGGCTGTTCTGCAAAGCCAAAAGAGTATTGATTAATTGGTTGATGTCACAGAGAACTCGATAGCACACTACAAAAGACTCTTGTACTTGATATATTCTACTTTGACACTATTATCCAAGTATCTGAAGAACACAGGAAAACCGCTCAATTCAAATTAACAGGTAAAATAATATTAAAAGTAATAGTAAATACTAATTAAAATCAAATAACTGTTAAAGATTCTAACAAGGTGGGATGGGCTGAAACTAATCTGGCATAATTTATTTAAGTCCTGTACTTTGTTTTTAAAAAAAAAATCAACTGGTCAAATACATGATGGGAAGTAACCCCAAAATTTGTCATTTATCTAAAAAAAACCCCTCACAAATATGGGACACTAAGTCACTTCAACATAACCTTAAGCCAACATTATACAATTACTTGGACCATACCTTAAGAAGTGTAGAAGGAAGAGTCAACAAGATGATGAATGGTCTGAAAATTATGTTAATAAAAGAAGATTTAAGAGATTGTCAAGGATTAACCCAGAAGAGAAGATTAGGAAGAGTATGATAAGCTATCTTTAAGTATGTGAAAGGTTGTCAAGAAGAAAAGGAAACAGATTTACTCTTATCTACTGGGGGGAAAAAACAGGTGCAAAAGAAAAGTTATAAGGTGGGATATCTTAGTTTACTATAAGTAAGAAATTCCAATGATTGAAAACATTTAACAAAATAAATGGGACCTCCTTGTGAGTTCTCAAAATTCAAATTATTTTTTAAAAAAAGAGTGGATGACAACGTGCCAAAATTTCTGCAACGGGTAGTCTAGGTGATCTTTCCAACCAAGATTCTATGAATTAGAGAACTGGTCACTCAAAATATAGGATAAATTTCTACATGGATAAATTCACACAACAAGATGACTAAGAAAGGAAAAGATCTTCATAAATTCTGCTTCTTTCTTTAAAAATAAAAAGATACTCAACTGAAAATAAATAAATGAAACTTGGTGGGGGCTGGGGGTGGGGAGTAACAATATCTAGATATATTCCTTCCAATGGAAGAAAAGAAGTTTCTAATCCTTCAAAATGCCTTCTGATTTCAAAGTCCTTGCAAGATCAGGAAGATAACTATTATTTGGCTCAGAAAGGAAGAGTAAGAGTCAATCAAGATGAGATACTGGGTCTCTATCATATAATAAAAAAACTGTAATCCTAAGCAAGATGAAAGCATTTTATATTGTTTGAACATTTTACATCAGTTTTTAATTGGCACCTGTAAACTTGGGCCCTGCTGGTCTAAGAACCCAAATAACCCTGGCACATGGCTAGAGTGGAAGGAAAAAAAAAGCCCTGATATTATCGGAGTGCAATACTCCCAGAGTGAGCACCTGACTGGTTCCTGTATTTTCTTTACTCCGAGATTCCTTTGTTCAAATGAAAATTAAAGGGAAGGAATCAGATCACACCACTCTACTTAAAAGCTCAATGGTAAAAGGAAATTTAATATCTGAAAATGAGCATCACGTCAGACAATAAACACTAGCCTTTTTGGCAGTTCGTGTAAGGAAGCTGCTTTAAAACAAACCAAAATACGAGGAGACAGACAGAATGGAGACCACGTAGGACAGAGAAAATTGTACTGGAAGGGGAATCAAGAGACCTGGATCTGAGGCTTGCTTCTTCCCTTATGCAACTTTACATACATTATTCAATCTCTTACTACATTATGGGTACCACTGCATCTCTAAAATGTTCCTCTCTCGCTACAGAGAAAAGGTAGGAAACCCTCTAACATGCTAACACTTTGAACTTCTTGCGGGGAAAAAAAAACCCCACAGGTCAGAACAACCAGACTATTGTGGATATTTTATTGAATTCATTTGAAAATGTTGGCCAGTTGAACAATTCCCTCTGAGTAAACTGATGCTAACAAAGAGGAGGTGGCGACAGTGATGGTAGGTGACATCCTAATAGCCACAGCAATCAGCAGCTGACATTGACATCCTGACTTAAGATTTTCAAAGCATCTTAATCATTTATTATTTCATTTTAGCCTTACTACTGGACTATACATATTTATCATTTCATTTTGGAAAAAAGTAGAGTGAAGTTCAAAGAAGTAACTTATACTCATAACAACTAATGTTAGGGTGAACTTTCCCTACATCACATAGCTAGAAACTATCTGCTAGGTATGGGACATAGTCTTCCTGACATCAGATACAGTCCTCTTTTTAAAAATATAGAGTTATATTACATTCCCTTCCAAACAGCAGCCATAAAGCCATAGGAAAAAAATCAATCAATCAGAAAGTATTTTTTAATAGCTTACTACGCAGCTGTGTTGAGCAGTAGGAACATACAAATAATAATCCCTATTCACCAGTTTGTAATCTAATGGAGGAGATGTACATATAAAAATATGGAGCATAATTTTCAAGTTAGTAATACAAATATACAAATTAATTGATTTTAAGGTAGCTTGGGAGGGATCACTGCCAGTTGGGGGGATCAGAAATGACGTGCAAAAACAAAAGATTCTGCTAGAGAAGAATTTTAAAGAGAGGGACTTTAGGACATTAAGAGGACATAGAAATCTTCCAAGGATGGAGACAGAAGATGGAGTGTCCTGAGTGTTAAATACATAGAGAAGGCAGGTTGGTTGGGCAGCAGAAGTCAGGAATCTGGAAAGGTAGTCTGGGACAAGACTTTAAAAGGGCTTTAAAAGCTGACAAGAGAAGTTTATATTTTACCCTAGTGGTAGTAGGAAGCCACTAGAATTGATTGAGTAGAAGAGTCACATGCACTTAAGGAAAATTACTTTAGCAGCAGTATATAGAATGAACTGGAGTGGTGAGACTGGAGGCAAAAAGACCAATTGAGAAACTAGTGCAATAATCAAAGGGAAAGATGATCAGAGCTTGAAATAAGGTATAACTGTGTGAGTAGAGATCTAGGGAGCTGGCATTCTATTACCAAAAAACCACACCAAGTATTAGAATAACAGAATATACCATGTTAAAAGCAAAGGAGTCTACACCGATTTTTAATGGCATACTTACTTTGTCTTTGTTTTTAATTCTATTATTTTGGAGAGAAAAACTAGGACACCAAGAAAGAAGCTGAATATTGAAGACCCAGTATGGTAGTATGGAAAGAGATTGAGCAAGGAGTTTTAGAAAGTAGCTCTGACACTTAAAAGGTATGTGAAGAATATTTATAATAGTAATGATAATCACAAGGATGGTGGTAATGATGATAATGAATAGTATTGTTACAGAAGCCTACAAGGTGCCAGGCATTGCGTTAAATGCTTTACAATCATTAACTCTTTTGATCTTTAAAAATAACTCTGGTAAGAAGATGCCATTATTTTCCCTATTTTACATTTAGGGAAATTGCGAAAGAGGTCAAATGACTTGTTCAGGGTCAAACAACTAGTAGGAGTCTGAGGCTGAATTTGAATTCAGATCTTTCTGAAGTGCTCTATCCACTGTGCCACCTAGCCGTCTTGAAAGGAGAAAAAGTTGTCATTTGATAACTCCAAGACTCAATATTCTCATATATATAATAAGGAGAGTTGCACTAACCTTTAAAGCAACCTTCAGATCTATGAATTCTCACACACTTACTTGCACAGTAAATTCTCCTTCTTCACATTCTTTCTTATATCTCCTTGGAAGAGTTTCAACTTCCTGAATGTCTTCCATGGTGACTTGCTGAGGAAGCACCTCAAACAAAGATGTTAAATACATAATTATGGATTTCTTATCAGGAAGCTGAACAGCAACATCTATAAATAGAAGGAAATAAGAAATAGCTTAGACTTCTCATGTAAAATATGTGAAAGGAACATATTGGAGTAATCAGTCAGTTAGAAATAATAATCTACCAGTTTGCACATGAACAGTACCTAGCCAATAGAATATGAAGTTAATCAATTAATTCTTTGAAATACTAGAACTCACTAAATTTCCCTTCTGCATGATATGCAAGACATAAAAATATTTCATTTTATTTATTCCCCACCCAGAAAATTCTTCAAAAATATCCCTAATCCATGTACACAGATAACATGACCACATTCACAGTGGCGATATTGGCTGCTGAATGCTGACTCTTCTAGCAAAACTTTTTGGCAATACCAAACAAAATTAAGTAATTGTCACTACATATCACATAGAAAAATAGTGAATTATAGTATTTCAAAGAAATTATATTTTTAAAATTCATATTCTATATGTTATTTACACATAGTACATTTTATAAACACACACCTCACCTTAATATTGTAGCAGAAAAAAAAACAGAGCAAATAATAACATCTCCATTTATGATAAAGAAGCTGAAAAAAGCATTAGTCCTAAAGCACCTATTGATTGAAATGTGTGTCATTTCAGTAAATGGAAGGAATAGTTGAAAGATATTTTAAGTAAAAAATCTCTGTGGAAACACATGGTCTTACATTTTAAATTAAACAAATATAACTCATATCAAATTATATGGAGAAAGCTGTTTAATCATCACATTTTCCCAAAGGTTAAGGTTTTTTCCCCAGGAGGTGAATAATTACAAATAAGAAATAAATGACACACTACTATAGTGGATACTTCAACCTTTTTAAGGGTCCTTACATTAGCTAAGAAGAAATATTTTAGCACATTCCTTTCAAATTGGGCCCACAAGTATATACTGCTAAAGTGATGTCAAAAATTTTAACATACTCAAATATACCAATCCTTTCAAAGGAATGGCAATTGTGCCCAATTTTCCAAATTATAAAATGCCTTAATATGCTTAAAAATTAGAAATGAAAATCGTGTACAGTACCTTCAGGATCTAACAGTTTTTCTATTCCCAGATGCTTTTGAGCCTTGTTAAAAGCATGTTCCAGTCTCTCAACTGGGGACATTTTAGTAACTCTATCCCAGTTAAAGAGATCAGGTCTGAAAAAAACAAGACAAACAAGGTCAACACAGAAGATAATGTAATTATTATTAGAGTCTAGTATAAAGTTTGCTTGGGCGTCTTATAAACAAAATAATAATCTGCTTTCTATATCACTATTATCTGTAATCCAAATATCATCAAACATATTACAAATCTTGAATGAGCTATGTATATAACCAATATTTAAACATAATTCTCAAAAAGAAATATATCAGAAAAATTAATTCATTCAACATTTAGTGAGCACGCAGACCCTAACGGAAAAAGTCTGATCATATCCCTATTGAGTAAATTGCCATTTTCTTTAGTTGCACAATTATGAGTCTTCATTTCTCTTAATGATCTAATTTTCTGCAGTAATCAACTGTTCCTCCTTCCAACTTCTGTTGATTATGCCACTATTCATGTAAATCACATTAAAAACCTTGGTAACAACTTTGACTCTTCTACATAATTTCTCACATCCAATCAGTGGCCAAGCTCTATGGAAGTGACTACCAGAATTTTTTCACAGTTATATTGTCACTACAATAACATTCATACTGAATTCCAACATCATGCATTTGGATTATTACAATAACATATTAACATGTCTTATCATTTCTACTCTCCATTCCCAATTAATCTATCATACTATGGTCATATTAATTTCTTTCTTCATCAATCTGGGCATGTCATTTTTTAGATCAAATTCCTTTGTGGGCCTTACTGCCTACCATGCAAAATTCATATATATTCACCTGACATTCAAGACTTTCTACAGTTTACCACTACTATATCTTTCCATCTTCATCTCTAGTTAACCATTTCTGATAAAGGGTATGATGCTTTCTCACATCCATTCTTTTGAGCATGCTGTACCCTATGCCTAGAATAGTCTTCCTTTAACAAAACACTCCACATTTGCTCAATCTCTATTCATATTTTAAAACTCAATTCAAAATATTAGCCTCCTCAAAAAAAAGCCATCTCTGAGTTGTTAATGGACATTCCCTTATTGGAGCTAACAATGCACTGTGCTTTTTTGTCTCTTAGGCATTTAATTTCTGATTATGGTTATCTGTGAACATACTATTATATCTCCTTTCTAATCTATAACTTTTATTGTGGGGCCATGTCTTTTCTGAACTTTAATCTCACCTAGCATCTAGCAGAGGGAACTATATAGAGAGGTAAAGTGATTTTGTTTGTATGTCTTTTTTTTCATGTTCTAAACCTATCCTGAAGTTTCTTCATAAGCAGTATTTGCAAATCTGTAAATATATGGTTATATATGTGTGTGTGTGTGTGTGTATATATATATATATATATATACACATACACAATGATCATACAATAGTACAAAAGAACTGTAAAAACAGGTTAGGAGGAGGAAGAAGAAAGAAAAGAAACAGCAATTGCTAGAATTGAAATCAATGCACTGGGAGTACGAAAATCTGGAAATCATTGTGTACATTATTTTTTTATTCCAATATGAAGCAGAATGACTTATTAACTACCACTGATTTTTCCTTTTTTCCCATAAATGAAACAGGGATAATTATTCTTGTAATAAATCTTAAATTTAAATGGATACTTATGTGGGTCTTAAATGTTAGGTGGAAGTGCTAACTGTAAAGATGTGATATAATTATGTTTTATCTTTATTTTTCAATTTTTAGCAAAAAACCTTCCTATCAACAACAAAGTCCACATCAGACCTTATTAAGGAAAACATCAAATATTTTATCACTCTTTTCCCCCATATTTTTGTCTTCTTTGTGATCACTAATATTCTAAGATAACTGAAGTTCATTCTACCTTATAACTAACTGCATTTTCATTATTTACTATAAGACTAAAATAGGTTACTCAGGAAAAAGATGAAAATCAGGAATCTTCTTAAATATCAATTAAAGCTGCCATAGCTAAGTACATGATATGCAACAGAAATAGACAAAATAGTTAAAAGTTATAACATTTGTTCAATAATCAAAGTCTAATTTCCTTATTTTGTGTAAACTCTTTTTCCCTCCAGTCAGCATAAGGCGTATTTGAGGGGAAGGGGGTGTTTCTGTATATATATACAAATAAACAATGGTTCATTTTTACTGCCACTACACAAGAATCACAACCTTGAAACCACCAATTATTTCTATTAGTCTAAAACACTAAAAATTTGCTGACTTAAAAAAAATTTAAATATACACTACAAATTACTTAGTATTTCAGGAGGAAATGGATACTTAGATGATGTTACATAACTGAAAACAAATGCTTGATTATCTATGAAGGAAAAAAAAGAGAGAAGAAAAAATTTCTTCAAGGACACTGAAATCCTTTTATTCCCCCTCAAATGGTTTTTAAAAAAAAATTGGCATTAAGAATACTTGAAACTAACAAGCACTATTGTTTACACATAAGACTGGCTGATGGTTAAAGAGTGGGATTAAAGCATGCCAAGCATTTCAACTCTTTTTGTTTAACTCAGAAAGTAGGTGGAAGAAACCATGGAAGCTATATTGTGGCCTTGGAATTTTCTCATGTAAGAAAAATCTCCATTGGTAGTTTTCTTAATTATAATTATTTTAACAAAACAATATATTATTTGGCAAAGTGGGAAAACTGAGAATAGGGGGCTATAATTACCCAAGAAAAATCTATACTTTCATATAGATTTGTCCTATAAAATATCTTAAGTCCTCCTCCAATTCTTAATCTATGACTTTATGTTTTTATGACCTAAACCAGAGTAAAATTTCTCACTTGTGTCGATGGAGAAGAGCATTAAAGGCCAAGCCATCAGCCCAACTTGTAGTGAAATTGAGAACGTTGACCTGACTATAAGGCCTTGTTGACTGCCGAACCCAGCTTAGAAGAATCTTCTCACTGTTGGTCTGCTGTAGGTCTGACATGATGTCTTTCATGACATCTTTGACCTATTTAATTAGAAAAGTACCATTGCTAGTCATTTGGAAAAATTCCTTGAATGAAACATGTTACATCCATAAACAAATACCACACAACTCATAAGTATCTTACAGTAACGTGTTCTCTTTAAAACCACAGGTATAGCAAAGTAGTCATTAAAAAAAAACCATAATAGTTGGTTTTCTGTAAGAGGGAGGGGAGAGACAGGAGGAAAGGGAAGAATGCAGAAAAGGGAGGAAAGAAGGAAGAAAAAAAGAAGAAAGGAGGAATGGGAACTATTTCATGATTTTAAAAAATCTGAGATAAAAGACTTACATTTGCCAAAGAAAAAGAAATAACAATATAAAACAGGGGTCCTTAACTGGGGGGTTCAAACTTATATTTTTAATGTTTCAATTTTTTATTTTTAAGAAAAATGCTTTAAGTATATTTAAAATTAATGGTATTTCAATATGATTGGTTTCTTTTTCAATACTACATATTCGATTTTATACATTTTTTTAAAAATTTCTGCTAAGGGGTACATAGACTTCACCAAATTACTACAGCAGTCTAAGACACAAAAAAGTTTAAGAACCCCTAATCCAAAACATGACAAACTTTCACCTATTATTCAAAGGTTAGGTACTTTTAAAAAAAATAGAACATGAAAAAAGAAAACTTAACTTTGGAGGTCTTTTACATTCCTAAAGATAACTATTTTTAGTGGGGAAAAAAATGGACCAAAATTTCCCCACCTGCCAGTGCAAGATTATACTCCACAGTAAGCCCAGTGTCAATTTGTGATTTCCATCCACAATATCAGTTCCTCCTATGTTTACCAGTTCTACCTGTAAAAAAAGCAAATGACCTTAAGTCAATTATGTCAATAAAATATCTTATACTTTCTTGAGTATTTTCTCTTTTTTAAATAAATATTTTATTGATTTTCTTAAAAACAATACTAGTACTTCTCAATGATTCCATCCATTCCTCCTCACATCCAACAAAAGACTCTCTTGTAACAATGATGCACATTTAAACAAAATAACCAACATCAGACATGCCTTGACTTTTTCACTGAATAATATAAGAAAAACTAGAAGTCAATAATGTTATTATTGATACACATTTAATACTAGAGACTCCACCAAAGTACTATGGAATATTTAACCAGTGCATAGCTGACTCCTAATTCTCAAAGACTCTGTCAAGACAGGTTCTAACAGGTCCTTCCCTCTCCCCAAAGGTGGAGAGACTAACTCTGGGCCTCTTACCTAAAGGACTAACCTAGTAAAAAATCTAAAAAGTTTCAACACCAGAGGGTTAACCACCAGATGTTGAAATTTTATGGCCACAGAAATTCATTCAACTATTTATAAGAGGCTCAGAGAAGTTGCCTCTGGATCATGGCAACAATGCCTACCAGGAAGAATTATCACTATTTTTGCTACTACATTAGCAATCGAATGATATATGTTTTAAAATATTTCAGCAAAAATAGAGCAACTTTCTACTTACTTATTGGGGCAAATAACTATAAAAGAAGTCATACAAAATAAGCTTAATTTTTCTCATAACTTATAGACACAGGATAATGTGTTTTTTTAAACGAACAAAACAAAACAAAACATGATAATTATACTTTAGATCTACAGCAAATTTCTGATTTCACAAAACTAAGGGATGCTTTCTTCCATGACAGTGGACATGAAGAGTCCTAAACGCCCACAAGTCTTGGCTAGCACACTAGTTATTTAAGAACACTGGTGATTCATTGTATATGCTATTGCAAATAAAAGTCAACAACATTGTCTAAAAGCAATGAAAGTCTAATAAGAGTTCAGTTAAGAAATTTTATATTTATTTCCTTTTAGAATCCCCCAAATTGCTTAATCATCACCTTCAGTTTCCTGGACCTTCTCATTTGAATTTTTAAAATGTATGCATTCATACATATACATATACACACACATATATATATATGCATGTATACATTTCTGAAATGTATATACATGTTCATACATATGCATATAAAGTATCTTTTCAGGAGTTGCATTAATAAATGTTACTAGTTTAAGTATATTTATTTAAATATTGATACTTTTATATATTAGATATATTCCTTCTAAAATATATATTTCAACATTATTGCATTGTCTTTATGTGATGTATGAGATATAGGATAGACATATCTTACCAAATTTATAAAATACAATAGATTATAATAAAGACCACAACTTCTATAATGGAGAACCTCTGATATACCATATATATGTTTAACATATAGAACAGGCCAGAACAACCTGCGGGTCACTCCTGGTAAGTCAAAGGATTTCTTATACATACAAAGGATGGTTTCCTCTACATTTTTCACTGACTCTATGTTTTTTCAGCCAATCACTCATCCTGAATCCCTTAGTGTGAATCAAGTCACCCAACAGCCATAATCGGCCCATGGGCTGCAGGTTGTGCAAGACTGATATAAGACAAGTCACTTATAAAGAGAATTTAAAGTACTATTCCATACTTACGTTGTTCTGATGTAAAACCTGTAGAACTCTGTTGACATTATTTAAAGCATGTACCCTTGTGGAACCACGTTCCTTAGGCTAGAAAATAAAGAAAGAAATAAAAATTAAGGAGTTTTCTTCCCACTTAAGGGGAAGAAAAGATCTACAAAGAAAAGACCCCACAAAAAGATCTAAATATAATATTAGAAAGACATTTCCATTACAATAATTTGTTAGGTATTAATCTAAATATACAAGTTATTATTGAGCGCATATACTTAAACTATAATGTTCAATAAATCATGTGGGAAGAAAGTCCCTTTTTAGCAAAGGTGAAACTGCACACAATGTGATTAGGAGGAAATTTTGGTCTTCTCAGGGCTAAGTATCTGGAAACAATATTTGAGAAGGAAACAATATAAAGAGAAGAATCAAGGCCACAACTAGGAATTCCTGTGCCTAAGGCAAGCAGGACCCAAGGCATGAAACATGCTTTCAGTTAAAATGGAAGAAAAGGTAAATAGAACACTGGCCTCCTGGAAAAGGAACAAAGATCTTGAAACATTTAAAAAGTCCCCATATGAGGAGGCTACAATGGGGAGGAAAGCTCACCCCAGTCTGCCATCTGATATCAAAATAATTAAAATAATTACTTGCTACATAATAACTAATGATAAATAATTAAAATAAATTTCTAAACCCTAACAATTACAGTAATCAAAAAATGAAATGAAGTTTCTCAGGAAGTATGGGGTACCCCTTACTGAAAGTGTTGACTTGGGGCATCTAGGTGGCACCGTGAATAGAGCACCGGCCCTGGAGTCAGGAGGACCTGAATTCAAATCTGTCCTCAGATACTTAACATAAATCTAGCCATGTGACCTTGGGCAAGTCATTTAACCCCAACTGCCCTCCAAAAAAAGGGGAAAAAAAGGAAGAAGAAGAAAGTGTCGACTTAAAGGGGAGATGACACCTTGTCAGGAATGCTGTATATAGGATCCTTCTTCTAGAAGGGCTTAGACTAGATGACATCTAGTGCAAATTATGTGAATTAAATGCTAAACCTGTTGTTTCGTTGCTGCTGAAGGGATACAAGACTTACTTTCCCTCCCTCTATCCCCCTCCCCCACCACTCCCTCACCCCAGCTAAAATTCAGGAACTTTTAAATTCAGCACACTGGGATAAAGACCCAAATAAGCAGTACTTCTTCTGTTTCTAAAAAGGACACAGTGACACCAATTCATGTAGAAAGGCCTCTTGACAGAAGGCCAGGGTCCGTGACTAAGTGTGGCTGCCGGTATAACCACAATCTCAGGGCTTAAATACTAAAGAAAGTTCTAAATTCACATTCACAAAAGGCTACAGAGTTCTGTGTAGGCTCTTAGTCAGTGGGTAAAGGGGACTCTTCCTTATAGGGAGGAGTTTATTCTCCATTCCCCATGCCTACAACAAAGAACCAGGAGTCACAGATCATGTGGTCAAGAAAGAGAAAAGGAAGAAAGCAAGCAGGGAGGACAGTGTTAAGACACAGGGAAAAGGAATCCACCTCATGGAATTCCAAGATGCATACTATATTTTTTTTCAAACTTTATAACAAAAAAATTAAAATAAAATAAAATGTCTAGAAAGACAATCAAGTGTGCCTGTGGAACATAATTCCCATTACGTTTAAGAAGTAGTACCATATAAGTATACACTAAGTGACATAAAAGAAGTTTATTAATATTTTAATAAAATGTCTTAAAATATTTATAATATATAACAATTATACGTTATAGAACAATATAATTAAATAATTGAAATTATATATTATAGAATACGAATAAACTTTTAAAATAAATAAACTTAATTAGATAATTAAATAATATTATTAAATATAATTAAATAATAAATAATATAAATTATTTCTAGAATAATTAATATTTAGTAATTAATATACAATAAATATGTATTTATAATAAAAAAACTTTATAACTCTCAGAAAAACTATTTTCAAATAGATATAGATGGTTAAGTCATAGAACTGTATACATATTTTTTAATTATATTTAAAATATGCACACATATATCATTCTACCTATACTGAAATCATACTATCTCACCTATCCTCTGTAATTCTAAACTTTAACTGTTTTCATGACCATATTTAAACCTTAAGTTCCTCCCTAAACAGTTACAGTACCATGATTGCTTTCTTTCTCTATACTGGGACAATATACTGTTAATACCACTACAAAAATTTACAAATGGCAAAAGTGAAATTCACAAGATTACAAAATAAAAGCTACTCCAAATAATTTGGGAAAAGATCGCTAAAAATACACTTACATTTATATCTAAAATAATTTGGTAATTATCTATACTCACCCCCCCTCATGTGAATAATGCTTGAAACAATCCATGGCTTAATTCTTAAAATGCAACTTTTCTTACCAATGAAGATCCTGTGAGTCCCTCTAGAAGATCCAAAAGCTTCCTTCCATCTTTGAGATCGGTAAACATATCTTTGATTGGTGGTTTTCCACTCTATAAAACATAAAAATAAAATAGGGGCTTACTTATAGAAGCTAACAGTTCCTAATAAAACTATCAAGTAAACTCAGCTCTGTGTGTATATGTATGTATATATTGTATATTATACATGTGTATGTAGATATGCTTATGGGTAGATCTATATATGTGTAAGTATGTTATGTGAATATTTGGGTGCATGTGTATTATATATTATGTATATTCATATGTACTTATTAATATGTGTTCAATTACAAAATGTGTCTACTATTAAAAAAAATCATTAAAAGTCCTACTACCATGAATCTATAACATGAGCCAAAACACCCTAGGTCACATGTGGTCTCAAGGCCACAAGTTCCCCACAAGTTCCCCACCCCTGTCCTAGAGTGTCACTTAACTCATCTGTGAAAGAAGGGGTGGGGATAAACAGCACAACTTACCTAACTCACCAAGTTACTAAAGGGATAAAATGAAATAACATGTATGCGCCTTGAAAACTGTAATATACTTTAGAAAAATAAGGGGAAAATAAGGTAACAATAGGACTAGAGTGCTGTTATACTTAACAGTTTTAAATCAGATCATTCTCTTCTATTAGTGGAATAGAAATACACTGAAGCCCAGAAAAAAATTATAGAAAGTTTAGACTCAGGTACATCTCTGTAGAAGAAATGCCAACTGAAGAGAAATAAAACCTCTGAATGAACAAAACTCTAAATTATAAAGAATGCAATTACATTCCAATGAAAATTTACTGGGGTTTTTGTGTGTGTGTGTGTGAGATAATCTAAGTAATTCAGTCCACTCAAAGAGGATAGATAGATCTGACTGGTTACATTTTTCCCTGTGGAAAATAAGAAAAGATTTGCTTCAGAAGAGAAAAGTTCATTATCTGTGATAAAAAAAAAAAAACAAACCACACCATATTCCTAAAATGATTGGAATTCCTTTCAATAGGCTGACGCTTATTGACAACCTCCAAAAGAAATCAATGTTAATATTTTTTAATGTGATCTAGAACTACAATAAGCAACTATCCTTTTCTCAAAAAAGGGAAAAATCATGACCCTAAATTTGTAGTTATAAAGAAGTAACTTCTGGGGGGCGGAGCCAAGATGGCGGAGTAGAAACAGCTCATCCAAGCCACTCTGCCCCAGATTCCCCCCAAACTATGTAAAAGGGGATTCTGAACAACTTCTGGAGCCCCAGCACCCACAGACCGACACAGAGAAGCTAACTTCCCGCTGAGGACAGCCCGGCAGTCCTGCAGGAAGGACCAGCGCAGCACTCTGGGAGCCAGCAGCACTCAGCACACAGCGCACAGAGCACGGGGAGCTGAGCCGAGCGGAGCCCAGGTCCCCCCAGGTCCCCTTGAGCCCAGGTTTTAGCCCCAGGGTGGCAGGGCCAGCAGCCAGCTGGAGAGACCTGAGAACACCAGCAGCTGTGGCGACTCCAGAATTATCAACACAGACATGCCTAGGACAAAGTAAGAGGTTAGTGTCCTATGGACTCTGGGACCAGTATTTGGGGATCTAGGGTAGAAGTCGTGGGTGGGTTTACAGCTTGCAAGAGTGATTACCCCCCAAGACTGATCGTTGGATCTCCCTACAATTTGCAGGCCGGGAGCTGGAGCTGCCTCTGAAAACTACAAAATTGTGTGCCTCCTCAGAGGCTTCTAGCCCCCAGGGGAGGGAGCCAACGCATTCCCCAAATACCGGTCCCAAAGTCCATAGGACACTAACCTCTTACTTTGTCCTAGGCATGTCTATGTTGATAATTCTGGAGTCGCCACAGCTCCTGGTGTTCTGGGGTTCCTCGAGCCGGCTGCTGGCCCTGCCGCCCTGGAGCTAAAACCTCAGCTCACTCGGACCTGGGCTCGGCTCGGCTCCTGCGCTCTGCACGCTGCGCGCTGCCAGGTCCCAGACCACTGAGCTGGTCCTTCCTGCAGGGCTTCTGGGCTGTCCTCAGTGGGAGGTTAGCTTCACTGTGTTGTTCTGTGGGTGCTGGGGCTCCAGAAGTTGTTGAGAGTCCCCTTTTACATAGTTTGGGGGGGATCTGGGGGCAGAGTGGCTTGGATGAGCTGTTTCTACTCCACCATCTTGGCTCCACCCCAATAGTTCAACTTTGATAAGATCCTTTTGATTTCTTTTCCCTGATTACCTTCTCAGGCATCTCTTACTTCTTGTGTCTGGATGTCAGATTTTCTATTCAATTCTGGTTTTTTCCTCAAGAATGCTTGAAAGTCCTCTATTCCACTGAATGACCATATTTTCCCCTGAAACAAAATACTCAGTTTTGCTGGGTAGGTGACCCTTGGGTTCATTCCCAGTTCTTTTGCCCTCTGGAATATCATATTCCATGCCCTTCGATCCCTCAGTGTAGAAGCTGCCAGGTCCTGGGCTATTCTGATTGTGTTTCCACAATATTGAAATTGTTTCTTCCTGGCTGCTTGTAGTATTTTCTCCTTGATCCTGGGGATTCTGGAACCTGGCTATAATATTCCTGGGAGTTTTCTTTGGGGGATCTTTTTCAGGAGGTGATAAGTGGATTCTTTCAACCTCTATTTTGCCCTCTGGATCTAAAACACCAGGGCATTTTCCTTGAGAATTTCTTGAAGGGTGATTTCTAGGCTTTTTCTTTGATCATGGCTTTCAGGTAGTCCAATAATTTTTAAATTGTCTCTCCTGGATCTATTTTCCAGGTCAGTGGTTTTTCCCATGAGATAATTCACATTGCCTTCTAATTTTTCGTTTGTTTGGATCTACTTAACAACATCTTGATTTCTCATAAAGTCACTAGCTTCCATTTGCTCCAGTCTAACTCTGAAGAAATGAATCTCCTCAGTGAACTTTTGAGATTCTTTTTCCATCTGGCAAATCTGACTTTTTAAGGCATTCTTCTCCTCATTGCCCTTTTGGGCCTCCTTTGCCATTTGAGTTAGTCTATTTTTTAAGGTGTTGTTTTCCTCAGTCAGGCTGTTGACCTTCATTTCATACTTTTCCTGCATCCTTCTCATTTCTCTTTCCAATTTTTCTTCCACTTCTCTTATTTGATTTTTAAAGTCCTTCTTAAGGTCCTCTATGGCCTGCAACCCGCTCATGTTTTCCCCTGGGGCTTCTGGAGCAGGACTTTTGACCTCACAGTCCTTTTCCCGCTCTATGCCCCCAAAATAGGAGTCTAGGGTTGCATTTTTCTGTTTCCTTTGCCTTGGCATGTTGCCACTTAATTACTTGACTTTTGGGCTTGTTGCCACCATATGGCCTGGTGCCAGACAGGAACTTTCGCCCCAAACGTGTGAGGGGGCCAGCTTCCATTTCTGGCAAGCTGTAAACCCACCCATGACCTCCACCCCAGATCACAATCCAGATCCAGGGAGGTTAAAGCAAGAGCAATTACCCCCAAGACTCATCGCTGGATCTCTGTACAGTTTGCAGGCCAGGAGCTGGAGCTGCCTCAGAAAACTACAAAATGGTGTGTCTCCTCAGTGGCTTCTAGCCCCCAGGGGAGGAGGCCGATGCATTCCACAAATACTGGTCCCAAAGTCCACAGGGCACTAACCTCTTACTTTGTCCTAGGCATGTCTATGTTGATAATTCTGGAGTCGCCACAGCTGCTGGTGTTCTGGGTTCTCTCCAGCTGGCTGCTGGCCCTGCCGCCCTGGGGCTAAAACCTCAGCTCAAGGGGACCTGGGCTCCGCTCGGCTCAGCTCGGCTCCCCATGCTTTGCAGGCTCCCAGAGTGCTGTACTGGTCCTTCCTGCAGGGCTGCTGGGCTGTCCTCAGTGGGAGGTTAGCTTCTCTGTGTCGTTCTGTGGGGGCCAGGGCTCCAGAAGTTGTTCAGAGTCCCCTTTTACATAGTTTAGGGGGAATCTGGGGGCAGAGTAGCTTGGATGAGCTGTTTCTACTCCGCCATCTTGGCTCTGCCCCCCCAACAGAGTAAATCTTGATAAAATAGGGGTAATAATAAAACTAACTTTACAGGCTTGTAGTGAGGATCAGATGACATATGCAATGTATTTTCCAAAACTCTATAGAAATACTATTTTTGTTGTTATTATATTGGCAGTGGCAAAAGTAGGTGCTTAATAAATGCTTGTTGTTAACCTCTCAATGCCTTAAGCCAACTTTGTAAGATAATAATTTTCAGAGATGCACTGCAATTAGTTGCAGGTCTGCACAAGCCAAGAGTAGTTTCTTTATTGGAGCCAAAAATTTCCCAAGAGAAACGGAGACCCTTCAAATTTTCCTCCCACACCCTTAATTTACCACCACCAAAAAAATTCCAGCACATACTACTCATGTAATATATGCTTACTGAAATAAAATTTTAGGATAGAAATAATTATTTCTCAAAATACTTAGTAGGACAAATTCCATGTGTAGGTTAATTTAATAATAAGCACGACACATTAAAGTATCTAATTAGTCAAGCACATGTCTTCTGTTTTCACAATACAAGCTCCATACATGGGAATCTAAGCTGGGAAAAAGTTCATAAATGTCAGAAGTCATTTTCTAACAAAAATAAAAGATAATGCATCTTGTCAGTTTGTAGCTGAGTTTAGTTTCTTGCTGTTTTTTTTAAACATATTATGTAATGATTTTTTAAAAATATGAGGAACATAATTTTCAATTCAACTAAAATTTAATGAGCTTCCTATGTGCTTGGCACTACAGATAATAAAGGTGAGTTTGTCCTCTAATTGCCCACTAACACACAACTTCATAAAATTATACATCATGAATGAAAGCAGTAAGGACAGTGCCCTCCCCTAGTTTTATTCCACCAAACAATATAATGTTAAACTTCAATGGGAAAACTATAGCTCTGTATATAATGAATGAGATTTTCCCTCGCTTCTCAAGTTATATGCCTACATTTCAACCCAAAATGAAATCTAGCCCCAAATCAATACAACCTCCTCTTTAAGCTAAAGATACTACCTATCATTCCACTGGAAAGACCTGCTGCTACATTTTTTTAGGAATCTTGGATGGGATGGGAGAAATTTTTCTGTGAGAATCACTGAGGAATAAAACACTAAAGTATCAAGGAAATGGAGTTCTTTGCCCTTTGATGTAGTAAATATCACGAATAATTAAAAGCAAAAACTAAAAATGGTGAGTGTCCAATTGTGTAAGATGTATTTGTTTTCAAGGAGGACATTTCCCAATATTCAGAGCCAATTAGGCAATTTTCCAAATGAGCTATTCTATTCCATCAAGTAATTTACTCTACAGTTGTAAGTTACGCTCTATTGGAAGTTGCAAAGTCACCTTTACTTTCAAGCAATGAAGCCAATAAGTCCAAAGGAAAATGGAACTCAAGTAAGTACACTGGAAAATGAAACTTAAGAATCCTATCAGAGGATAAAAAATTATAAATAGTGATGCCATGAAAATTGATGGCAAAGAAAAAACTAACATTCACAATGTGAACTAGTTTTGTTTTATGAAGTTTATACTGGGTGGTATTTTTAAGAGGCTATAATTTGGCATGTGCTATATAAAGCCTAGCTATGAGTGGTCAAGTTATAAATGGGTTTTACTGTACAAGGGAATTGTAAAAAACAAAGCTATTTGGTTGTTGGTGGGGAGGGGCGAGGTTTCCAGTTTTGGGGTCATTTAATACAAACTCTCTCATCTGAAAGAACTTAGCCAAATAATATCACCAAAATATTTGAAGAGCTATCCAACAATATTACTGGCAATTAATAAAGAAATACTAGAGCAATGATGGAAAACACCATCCACATGCAGAGAAAGAACTAAGGAGTCTGAATGTGGCACAAAGCATACTATTTCCTTTTGTTGTTTTGTTTTGTTTTTTTTCTTTCTCATGGTTCCTCCCATTCATTCTAATTCTTCTATACAATATGACTAATGTGAAAACAAGTTTAATAGGAATGTAAATGTATAAAGCCTATGACAGATTACACGCTGATTTGAGGAAGGGAGAGAGGAAGGATGGGGAGAAAACTTAAAACTTGTGGAAGTGAATACTGAAAACTAAAAATAAATAACTTTTTAAAATAAAATAAACAGTTAAAAAAAGAAATACTAGAGAAACAGGATGAAAGAATCTAGCTCTAGAGTTGAAAGGAAGCTTAACTAGCCATTCCAGATCAATATCTCAATTTTACAGATGAGGATATAGAACCAGGGCTTGAGTCATTTGCTTATGATCACACAAGTCTAAAGTAGCAGAGTCAGTTCTTCCAGCTCCAAGTTTAATGCTCTGAACACTGTGGCATACCACCTTGTAAAACTAAACAAAGTAAATGCAGTGATTTTATTTAGAAAAGTGAAAAGAATGGCACTGAATGATACACTGCATACTGAATAATCATGATCAGAACTGTAACCACAACAAGGATGTAATAAGTGTCAATTCTGGGACAAAAACAATCAATTTATAACCACCTAGAAAAGGAAAAAAATACCAGAAAGTAGCAAATGTGGATCACCTGGTGAAAAGTAAATCATGCTAATCAAGTTAACTCCTTTATGCTTTAAAGGGACTGGCTATTCAAACAAGGAGACATGGTAGATGTCTAAAATTCCCATAAATTTTTCCTTTCTGCTGATCAAAGACTCCAGCTATACCAATGATTTTCTATTTTTATTCCTTGAAATCACAGGGAATCCAGTGGGATCTCTAGGGATCGCAAAAGACATGGCTAATTTTTGCCTGTCCTAACCCAGCATTAGAAGCTTAGACTCTAAAGAATGCAAAAACAATACAAATAAAGTTTACATATTCCCAGAAATTTAAAAATGCAGCTGTTAAAAATGGCAAATAACTACTTGTTTTGCAGGTCACGCCAAAGGATGTATATTAGTGACTCAGCATCAACTTGAGCATTCTGAAAAAGGTGGTGGTGGTGGTGGTGGAGGAGGAGGAGGGGGGGGAGGGGGAGGGGGAGGGGGAGGAGGGGAGAGGAGGAGGAAGAAGAAGAAGAAAAAGAAGAAGAAGAAGAAGAAGAAGAAGAAGAAGAAGAAGAAGAAGAAGAAGAAGAAGAAGAAGAAGAAAGAAGAAGAAAGAATGAAGAAGAAGAAGAAGAAGAAGAAGAAGAAGAAGAAGAAGAAGAAGAAGAAGAAGAAGAAGAAGAAGAAGAAGAAGAAGAAGAAGAAGAAGAAGAAAACAGTAGCTACCATTTATATGTAATGCCTACCATGTACCAGGCCTGTGCAGCTAGATGGCATAATGAAGAGAGTGCTGGGCCTGGAGATAGGAAAACTCATCTTCTAGAGTTCAAATCCCACCTTGAACACTTCCCAGGTGTGTGACCCTGAGCAAGTCACTTAACCCTGTTGGCCTCAGTTTCCTCATCTGTAAAATGAGCTGGAGAGGCAAATGGCAAACCAATCTAGTATCTTTGCCAAGAAAACCCCAAATGGGGTTATGAAGAGTCAGACAAGACTGAAAACAACTGAACAAAATGTGCCAGGCACTGTGCAAAGTGTTTTACAATTATTATCTCATTTGATGCTCACAATAACCCTGAGAGGTAAACTCTTTCATTATCCTCACTTATCAGATGTGGAAACTGAGGCAAATAGAGGCTAAGTGACTTGGCCAGGGTCCCAAGTGTCTGAGGACACGTTTGAACTCAGGTTTTCCTGACTCCATCTCTATCTACTCCTCCACTGAGCTGCTTAACTTCCTAGAAAGGTGTCAATCAATCAATCAACAAATCTTAAGTGACCATTTCCTGCATGGAAGGTATGTTGTCTTAAATATAATTTACTACTTTTTGGCAATGGTAGGGATCAGCGCCTCTTGGTTTGCTCTTCTATAAAATGCAAATTATAATGTTTAATACCTATGACACAGAATAGTTCTGAGAAAAGCACTTGGTAAACCTTAAAATATTATATATATATATATACATATATATATGATATATATATACATATATATATATATGATATATATAGCAGGGGAGGACCCCCCCCCAAAGGATCCTTATTATAATTACCACTGTTATTATCTTCATTTGGGAGTGATAACTGGGTATATGAAATTCAGTTGGGACAAGCAAAATTTAAAAGGGAGGAAAGAGAAAACCAAAGACCATGAATAATACAGAACAGGGGAAAACAGCTGGTACCAGCACAGTACAAAGAATACCTATGTTCTGAAGGTCAGAACACAAACTGAATGAGAGTCAGCTATAAAACTCATCTGGGAACCATGAGTCCTAATATATTCTGAATTGAAAACTCTGACCATCTTTGAAACTCAGAGCATTTGGGGAAGGAATCACAATACCATAAAATCTCAGAAGTGGAAAGGACATCAGAGAATATCTAACCAATGAACAAGCATCTATTAAACACTTATTATGTGTGTACTTATTAGACACTATGTGCCAGGTGTTATGCTAAGTACTAAGGGCAGGAAAAAAACAAATACCCCTCTACCCCACTCACCCCCCAAAATGGGCCCTTTTCTGGAGGAACTCATGGTCTAATGAGGAAAACAACACATTAACCACTATGCAGATGACCCACAAGATCTATAAATGTTAATGGAAGATAATCACAGAGTGTGGCCATTAGCATTAAGGGGGATAGGGAAGGCTTCTTGTAGAAGTTAGGATCTTAATAGTCTAGAAGAGAAATGAAGTCAGGAAGCAGAGATGAAGAGAGAGAGAACTCCAGGCAAAAGGTGAAAATGCAGTCAGGAAGTTAAGTGTCTTGTATTATACACAGAGCAGCAAGGAGGCCAAGGTAAAAAGCCTAGAAAGGTAGGATGGGGCCAGGTTTTGAAGGCCTTCAAAAGCCAAACAGAGGATTCCATATTGGATCTTGGCAATACTAGGACACTCTAAAGGTCTCTGTGAAGAACTCTGGAATTGATTGTGAAACATGGGAGATACTGGCAAAGGACTGCCCAGCATGGCATGCCCACCTCAAAGAAGGGACTGCGCTCTATGAGCAAAGCAGAAATGCAGTAACTCAAAAGAAATGTGAGAGGCACAAATTTACAGATATCTCCACTGCAAATTTCATGTGGACTCTGTGTCCAAACTGTGACAGAGCAATCTGAGTTTGGCCACAATCAGACACATTATAAATCGACTCTAAAATAGTGATGTCATTTTGGTCCTCTCTGAGAATGAAGGAGAGCAACAAATATGGAGCCATTTGAGTTTATAAATAAGGAAGGGATGTGGTCACAGCTTCACTTTGGGAAAATCACTTTGACAGCTAAGTGAGGGATGGCCCAGAGTGAGGAGAGGTTTGAGGCAGGGATATCAACCAAAGGCTATTACAATAGTCCGGATTTGAGGTAAAGGCCTGCACCAAGCAGGTGGCAATGTTGGAAAATTCTAAGAAAGGGTTCCCTCTACCTAGTCCAGTCTTTACATGAAGAACTCAAGTGAAGGGTCTAATCCTTCTTCCATATTAAAGTCCTTCAAATGTGTCAGCGTCTTAGATAAATTAATCTACTTACGTTTTCAGAATTGCATAACAGATATGCAGAAAAGAAAGGGTTTTTAGGAGATAAAATGAACCCCCAAAGTGAAATGTAAGCTCTTAACCTTATGCATAACAAGAGCTCAGAGCTTTAAAGTTTACAAAAGTTTTCTCAAGTCACCAGAGTACTACTGCACAGACAGATTAAATAACTTAGATCACATACCTCCTAAAACTCCAGAAATGGAGCTCTAAGTTTCCTAATATTAAATATGTGTGATTTTAAAACCCTGAATTCCAGACTCATTCCCCTCCTACCTTGTCACCCACCTCCACTGGGAAGAGATAAGCTTCAGTATATGTTGTACATGTGTAGCTATGCAAAACATTGCCATAGTAGACACATTGTAAAAGATTGACTACACTTCTCTCCCTTCCATCCCACCTCCCACATGGTCTAATCCCCACTTTGATCCTGTCCCCTTTCAAAAGTGGGTGGCTCCCACCTTACTCCCCACCTTCCCTCTGACCTCCTTTCCATCCCTCATCCCGTCCCCCACCCCCTTACTCTCCTGTAGAGCAAGATATCCTATTTAGTACATATGTCATTCTCTCCCTGATCCAAACTCAGTGAGAATAAGATTTTGCCTTTTTGCCTTCCTGTTCTTCCCCTCTCCTGAAACCACTATCCCTTGCCTCCTCTACATGAGAAACTACACCCCATTCTGTCTCTCCCCATCTCCTCCTGCTATATTCCTCTCTCACCTCTCAACTCCACCCTCCAAGTATCATTCCTTCCCACTAAATTTGACCTGTGCCCTCTATCTATGTATACCTGTAAACATATATATACACATTCACATATGTTTTCATATGCCCATATACCATTTTTCAGGTGTTTTCATAGTGGGAAAAGTTTCATCAGTTACAGTTATTGTTTTTCCATGTAGGAATGTAAATAGTTCAACTTGGCTAAATTCATTGTGATTTCTTTTCCCTGTTTGCCTTCTCATGAATCTCCTGCTTCTTGTATCTGAATGTCAAATTTTCTATTCAACTCTGGTTTTTTCCTCAAGAATGCTTGAAAGTCCTCTATTCCACTGAATGACCATATTTTCCCCTGTAACATGATACTCAGTTTTGCTGGGTAGGTAATTCTTGGTTTTATTCCCAGCTCCTTTGCCCTCTGGAATATCATATTCCAAGCCCTTCAATCCCTCAGTGTAGCAGCTGCCAGATCCTGTGTTATCCTGATTGTGTTTCCACAATACTGAAATTGTTTCTTCCTGGTGGCTTGTAATATTTTCTCCTTGATCTGGGAATTCTGGAACCTGCCTATAATATTCCTAGGGGTTTTCTTTTTGGGATCTTTTTCAGGAGGTGATTGGTGGATTCGTTCAACCTCTATTTTGCCCTCTGATTCTAAAACATCAGGACAATTTTCCTTGAGAATTTCTTGAAGGATGATTTCTAGATTCTTTCTTTGATCCTGGCTTTCAGGTAGTCCAGTGATTTTTAAATTATCTCCCCTGGATCTATTTTCCAGGTCAATGATTTTTCCAATGAGATATTTCACATTGCCTTCTATCCATTTGTTTGGATCTGCTTAACAGCATCTTGATTTCTCATAAAGTCACTAGCTTCCATTTGCTCCAGTCTAATTCTGAAGGAATGAATCTCCTCAGTGAGCTTTTGAGATTCTTTTTCCATCTGACAAATTTGGCTTTTTAAGGCATTCTTATTCTTCTCCTCATTGCCTTTCTGAGCCTCTTTTGCCATTTGAGTTAGTCTATTTTTTAAGGTGTTATTTTCCTCAGTCAGGCTGTTGACTCTCATCTCATACTTTTCTTGCATCTTTCTCATTTCTCTTCCCAATTTTTCCCCCACTTCTCTTATCTTCTTCTTAAGGTCCTCTATGGCCTGTAACCAGCTTGTATTTTCATTTGGGGCTTTAGGTGCAGTTCTGACCTCACAGTCCTCCTCCTATTCTATGCTTTGATCCTCTTTGCCCCCCAAATAGGAGTCTAATGTTGAATTTTTCTGTTTATTTTGTTCCCTTTGCCTAGGCATGTTGCCACTCAATTACTTGACTTTTGGGCTTGTTGCCACAGTAAGACTTTGCCACCAGACAGGGGAGCTTCCATCCCAAATGCTGAGGTTTTTCTCAGCTGCAAGAGGTATTATTTAGGTGCCCTCTCTGAAGCCTCCACACGCTGTGGCAAGTTGGTCACACACCCCAAGACCTCCACCCCAGACAGCTATCCAGATCCAAGAAGGTTAAGGCAAGTGCAATTCCCCCCGACCCAGACTGATCGCCAGATCCCCCTACAGTCCACAGGCCAGGAGCTGAAGCTGTAACTGAAGCTGCAACGTGGCACAAGCTGCGCCAGCTCCTCCATGGCTTCTCAGCCCCAGGGGAAATAGGATGGCATGCTCTCCCAACCAGTCCCAAATTTATAGGGCAGTTATCTCTCACTTTGTCCTAGGCATCTATATGTTGAGAATTCTGGAAACACCACAGCTGCTGGTGTTCTGGGGTCCCTCCAGCCGGCTGCTGGTCTGGCCACCCTGGGGCTAAAACCTCCGACTCAAGCGGGCCTGGGCTCAGCTCCCAGAGTACTGAGCTGGCCACTCCCTGCCAGGTTGCCTGGCTGTCCTCAGCAGGAGGTTAGCTTCTCTGTGTCATTTTGTGGATTCTGTACTTCCAGAGTTTGTTCAGTATCCCATTTTACAGAAATTTGGAAGTGGTGGGAGTAGGAGCTATGTGGAAATGCTGTTACTACTCTGCCATCTTGAGTACGCGCTCCCCCCCCCATCCTTTCTAAATAAGACATAAATTAAATGCATGTATCCAACTCCAGTTTTCCTGGGAAGCTGGCCATTTATAACCAGACACTGATTTTTAGCAATACTATGAATAAGATCTTCACATTAAAATACCATAGCTAGGAGCAAGGAAGAAAACCCCAATTGCATTTGGATTCTTTTTCTACTCAGAGATTAGAGTACAGACTAAAAGTTACTATTTGTGAAACATATGGCTAATGCTCTGATGATATGTTTAAGTTGCTTTATCACTGATTAACTCCTTTTCTAAAATAAAAACCTTGAGAGAGATGATTTAATAAGACATTCAGTTGCTCGTTAGACTATAAGCTGATGGAGGGTAAAGGTTGTTTTTGTCTTTCTTTGTATTTCTAGTTTTTGGCACAGTGCCTAGAATATATTAAGTCCGCATACATGCACAAATACATCCCTTACACTCAAAGTAGAATGATAATAGGAGTTAAGGATAACTGCCAACCAAAGTGTCCCGGAATTCTGAACAAGAATCCAACAGTTTGGTGGATATAATGCCCTTCCCCCATCCCCATGTTGGATATTTTTGCATAATTAAAATGGCATCACAATGTCTGTGATTTTGAAGAAAAAAAGAAAATTTATATTAATTATCAAGCATCAAGCTGGGAAATAACTGATGGATCTCACCTGAATCTGAATCATACTTCACTTCTTTCTTAATGCGACTAGCATATGAACTCCTTTCCAGAGTTTATTATACTGGGTGATTATTTGTCTATGTTTTTCCATCAATCCTCCATAAAGATCTACCAAACAAAATAGAGTCCCAGGTCCTTTTATGGATACCAGTATAGCTATTAGGGAGTCTTCACTCTGACAAGAAGAAAAGCCCCCATTCCCTTTTGGTCACAGGTGTCCTACCAAACATAAATAGAAAAAATCCCCACTAGCCACATATTGCCTCTGAAAATCACCGATTAACATTATCTATGTTGTATTGTACTTTTATTTATTTTTTAAATATCTCCCAATTACATTTTAATTTGGTTCAGCCACTCTGGAGATTTAGAGAGTCTGACACCTGTGTCTTACATGACATCTTTTAAATGACTTACTTAGCATAAGCATTCATTGTAAAGACTGCTATAGCCTACTTATAACTAGGCAAATTTCCAGTGATTTTGTGTCACTTAAAACTTCAACACTTCTGAGAATATGGTGTTCCATTATTCACAGCTATAGAGCATCCCAAAGAGAATAACAGTGTTTCAAAAAATACAAATCAAAAAACATGCTTTGATGGCAGGAAACACCTTAGAGTCACTAAAAGGATGAAGCCATTTCCAAAATGTGAACAACTTGTTCTATTATTTTTGCCAATTCTAGGCCAAAGTCACTGTACGTGTCCCATGTGTTTGAAATACATACGTACTAAGGGAGTAACTTTGCCATCTAGCTGCATGCTAAAACTCAGGCAACATATAATCTTCATCAATGTTATTTAATTGCATGGATCTCATGATGGAAAAAGAGGAGGAGGGGTAGGAGGAGTAAGAAAAGGAGTAGAAACAAAAAAGGAGAAAGAGGTGGAGGAGAACTTCCCAAACTTTTCTGGATATGAACAAAATTTCTCTCACAACGGTCCAATTGGTACAGCTAGGTGTGACAGTGGATAGAGCACCAGCCCTGGAGTCAGAAAGACCTGAGTTAAAATCTGGCCTCTGACATTTACTAGCTGTGTGACCCTGGGCAAGTCACTTAACCCTGATTGTCTCAAAACAAACAGGCAAACAAAAAACATTCTAATTACCCTGTTGAAATAAAGATGGAAAATTGTTAGCCTGGATTTGTTGTTAATGTGTCATTTTTCAGTTGTATCTGACATTTTGTGATCCCATTTGGGGTTTTCTTGGCTATGATATTGAAGTGGATTGCCATTTACTTCCCCAGTTTATAGATTAGGAAACTAAGGCAAATAGGATTAAGGAACTTGCTCAGGGTCACACAGCTAGAAAATGTCTGAGGCCATATTTGAATTCAGGTCTTCCTAACTTTGGACCCTGTTGGAGTCTATCCTCTCTATCCACTACACTACCTAGATGCTCAATTATCCTTAATAGAGAAAAGGAAAAGGCCTATTTTTTCAATGATTATTGAGCAGTTTCCTTGCTTTTAAAAGTTCCTGGCAATTATAAATCACCCTGAAGCTTAAAGAAATGCACCACTAGATGGACTATGATTGTCTAAAGCAATTAGTTAGTTTGTTTGAAGTTAAACACAGATAAGAAATCATTAATAGATCCAATAGGACTCTGAAAGCTCTACACTATAGTATAAACATTACACTGAGTCAACCTATAATAATGAACAGGAAATTTTCCTTTCACCGTCTGTGTAACAGAAATGGCATAATGACAAAAAAAGACTTCATCAGTGTTCTCCTTCTACTCATTCTAACAATGACCCTATACAGCTCAATTCGCTAAAACTATTATCAGAAACTTTCAAAGTTACCATAGGTCTTGCTCCTGCACAGTCCCATTTCCTCCACTAATGTTCAAGATTTTCATGTCTATTTTTTATGTTATTATATTTTATTCTTTTTAATTATTCCATCCACAAATGCTTCAAATGTTTTCAATTTTGGACATATTATTAATATAAGTACCAGGATCTGGCACTGTGGTCCTCATTTAACAGGTAAATAGTGCTAAGAGAGTTTCCAAAGGACTTAGAACCACCAGTGAGTCAATGGACAAATGTATGTTTGCATGTTAACACACAATAAGTAACTACAAAAAACTAGAATAAAGGGAGTGGCTAGATGGCAAAGTGAGTAGAGCATCGGGCCCAGGAGTCAGAAGGACCTGAGTTCTGATCCAGCCTCAGACACTTAACGCACACACAAACAAAAACCTGGTGTGTAACCTTGGGCAAGTTACTTAACCCCAATTGCCCTCCAAAAAGCAAAAACAAAAAAAACAAAACAAAACAAAAAAAACCAAACTCACAAACCTAGAGTAAAGGATATCAGCTGTGTTCTTTTTTTATTTAATTTATATGGGGAAAAGGAAGTGGGCAGGTCTTGTAGTGAGAATGGAAGATAATCAAAGGACATCCCATGTGTTTGCCTGGTATTTATATTCATGAGGTCAAAAGAACTGATATCCCAAGAAGGTCCCCAGCAAACTTAGTGAAAACTCCAAAGTGAAGTTACAGAAGAACACAAATAATAGTTGTAAAAATAAGAAGGCATGAATTGATTTGAGATTTGCATCATTAATGATGCATTCCAGCACTCTTCATTTGGCAGTTAGGCAGCCCAAATGGCTGAGTCCCTCTAAGGAAAATAAAGGTATCTAAGAGAAAAAGTAATCTAGTATCTGGGATAATGTTCTTCACCTAACACAAAAGAGTCAGTGTTAGTGGCATAATATACACCATAGGGGCAGCTAGGTGGTACAGTGAATAGAAAAATAGAAATAGCATCCTGGAGTCAGGAGGACCTGAGTTCAAATCCAGCCTCAGGCACTTAACACAAAAACTAGCTGTGTGACATTTGGGCAAGTCACCTAACCCCATTTGCCCTTCCCCCCCAAAACCCCATTTGCCCTTCCCCCCAAAAATGGAGGGGGAGGCAAAAATAAATAAAGATATATACCATAACATGGCACAGTGCCTAGCACATAATAAATGCTTCATCTCTCTATAATATAATTTTAAAATTTCTAATTCATACTCATTTCTTTTACTATGTCATTTTACTTTCTTTTTACTTTCTCCTTCCTTTTGTACTATATACGTTCCCTTTCTCTAATTTTCCATATCCATTTGTTAAAAGCTAACACTATCCTAAATTGTGTTAAGAGGGACAATGCCCAGAACAAGGCAAATAATACTTTTGCCATAATTTGCTCTTTCAACACCTAAAGTACTGTGTTCAATTGTGAGCACCAAGTTTTAGGAACAGTAGCTCAGAAACGGTGAAGGATACTCAGAAGTCCTAGATCAAGATGATGAGTGAAGCAGAGCTATAACATCCATTTCTGCTCTTGGGGAATGGGTTGAAATCATCTCCACACCCTCAGACATCAAAAACTTTCTTAAGGATCATCAATCATCATAAGACAGGGGCAAGGTAACGAGGAGGCACATCCCAGGGGGGCAGTATTATTTACGACCTTTAAATTTCCTGCCCTGGGCAAAGCCCTAGTTGTCCTGTACTAGTTATGGTTCTGATGCAAGGACTGGAAAATGGGATAGTAGGCTGAAGGAACAGGGTAAGTTTATACTAAAGAACAAAAAGAATTTAGAGGGCACAAGATAAATGGTTTCCAAGTCTATGAAAAGACATAAGAAAAAATATTTAAGACTTTTTATTCTTTGCCCAAGACACTAAAATTAGGACCAATATAATTTGCCACAAAGGTGGAATTAGACATGATGGAAGATAAAGCTTCCTAACAATCAGAGCTGGATTAAGTGGGAAAAGACACTCCTGGAAGTAGGGGGTCCCTTTCTCTACTTGGAATTTTCCATCTAAAGCTGGATGACCACTTACTGGGGATGTTGATCAGTCAGATTCTAGTTGGACTTGATGGTGCTTATGAAAGTTTCTACCTCATAGATTCTGTGATAATGAAGTCAATAAACAATTATTAAGTGAGTATTATATGCAAGACAGTATGCTAAACTCTGGAATACCAAGAAAGGCAAAAGAAAATCCCTCCCTTTGAGAAGCTCTCAATCTAACAGGAAAGACAACATACACACAACAGGAACTCCGAAGGTGAGGAACTGGGACTGGAAAGAATGGTGGTACCCTCAATAATAATGGGAGAACTTTGGAAGGGGGAAGGTTTTCAGGGAAAGATGATTAGCTCAGTTTTGGACACGCTGAGTTTAAGACAGCTACAGGAAATCCAGTTCAAGATATGACATCTCACTAATTCTCAAGATGTCTGCTATGTAATGAAGGTCAGTTCTTTCAGATTTATCTTCAAAACTAGGGAAATCTTTTCAATGATTAAATTAAGTCCCTAAAAAACAAGCTCTTTAACTAAATTGTTCCAAACAGAGGAGCAATCCTACCTGAGCCAATCTTCTATGCATTTGGGCAGCTAATATTTTTTTTACCTTTTTTTTATCATGACAAAGTCAAAAAAACAATAGGTATGGCAAGATCTAGAGAATCCAACACAAAAGAATTCCTATAAAAATTAACTTTTCCTGGCCATAATCCTTTCAACAACAGCCCACTTAAATACATATCACCCACATTCTTGATCCTTTAGTCAGAGCTAGTTTTCCTAGCTTTCCTCTTCACTAAAGATAAGACAAAAACAGCTATACTCTACTAAATTTAAACTTCTGCTAATGGGATTTTTTAAACATTAAAAACCAAACATTAGCTGTACATTGCATTGATCATGAATCAATTTTAAATACTGTACTCAACTGTTATAAAGAAAATTCTAATGGAGACCAATTTTTTCCTAAAAGTATTAAAAAGACACTAAGATAACTTTCTTTAATTCATTATCCCCTCTTTGTGGGGGTAAGAGGTGAGGAAGGGCAATCAATGGGAGAAGTGATTTTATAAATAAAGGAAGCTCCCACTTCCAAAGTAGATAGGCAGCTGTTGTAGTCTTGGAGCTACCTAGGGTACTGTTAAGTTAAACAACTTACCCAAGGTCACAATGCCAGTATGAGTCAAAGGCAGGACTTAAGAAGAGCTCTTGCTGCCTCAGAAGCCAAACTTTCTATCTACTACCTCAGGATACAAATCATTCTGCCTCTGACCCTTCTTAAACAGTGAGACCTGAAAGGCAAATTTCCATTTAAAATATTCCCTTACTTTTTATGTAGACCACCATACTTTTTTTTTTTTTGGTAAAAGTTTTTCAATATCCCAAGAAACCCTAACTCCCTCAAGTGGCTGGGGGGGGGGGGGTGGAATGAAAATCCATTCAATATTGGGGTCAGTCCTAGAGCAGGATCAGTCCAAAGCACATCCCAGGACTCTACGGGCCCCCACCCCTTTACCACCAAGCAGGACCCAGCACGGCTCATCTGCAACCCAGTACCACTTGTCCCACTTTCCCCTTTCCATAAAGGACTAATAAGCAAATAAACATTAAATTTGCTACAATGAAGGACAAGAGGAGGTAACTACCCTAGAGCCCCACTGAGGACTCTGAGATTTAAGCTGCCAGACTAAAAGAAGTTATCTAAACCACCATTACCTGCTCCCTTTCATACTCCTTATGGTCATTCCTATTCTTCCAATATTCCTATTCCCCTTTCATGTGCCCTCTAAAATTCCCATTCTCTTGTTAAAAACTGCTCCCCATATTAGATCTATGCCCTCTGGCCTTCCGCCTCCCCCTGCCATTACCTTTGTCATAACAGAATTTTAGTATAGCTGCCATTTCACCTGAGAGAGCATTTTCACATAATTGGCTAAAGCCTTCGGATTTAGCTGACACATCTAGCTTTAGATCTGTAGTTATTTAGTCAGTTCCAGTAGTCTGTTTGCAAAATTCCTGCTCAAGCATTTACTGATATGTAGATCTTCCCCTTCCACTATCTTTGATGGGTAAATCTTTACCTTCCTCTTTGCCCACCACAGTAAAAATTTCAATTGTATTCATCTGGTCTTGTCCTATCTAAAACGTTTGAAAAGTGGTCCACTGTTTTTTATGCACCATGGGTCTGCACCGCAAACACATATTAAACCAGTAATAAAGTATCTCTGAGATCGGTAATTATGATTGGCAGCAGTACTTATAAAAAAATCCCTGACATTTTTATATCACCTTGTACACATGTTTAATTTTATATTTACATTTTGTGTTCCCACCCATACCCCAAGAGAATGTTAGCACCTTGAGACAGAGGATTTTGGGTTTTGTCCTTACATCTCTACCACCGAGCACAGTGGCTGGCATATAGCAGGAATTAATAAATCTTTGCTGAACTGAAAACTAAAGTGTGCAATTTGGTATTGTATATTCTTTAGGTAATCAATGAGGAGATTGTCATGCCATCCCAATGTTGATGGAACAAAACTCTAGTCACATCAAAAAGTAAAATTAGAATAGTTTTTAACAGGTATTTTTATTTTATAAATCATTTTATAAAAACAAAAACAAAAAAAGGTTACCTAAGTAAAAGACTCATTATACACTCTTCTCTCTGATTGGAGTGTAGAATATCAAATCCTCACCAATGCCTTTCTTTATAGAGGGAAGAAATTGGACTTCTGGGGTCACTACACTCGGCATCTGTGGCTCTGCCTGGCTTCAGACCCATACAAGAGGTACCTCTGAAAGTCCCCCAACCCCTTTTCCTGTCTCCTTTTGTGTGTTGTCTCCCCCAGTTACATGGTAAGGTCCTCAAAGCCAGGGCCTATCATGCTTTTTTTTAACTATCATCAGCACAGTGCCTGGAACTTAGTAAGTGCCTAATGTCTAGTAAATGTCTATTGGATTGTACTGAATGTTGTGGGCAATGAGAGGTACTGGAAAATGCCAGAACTGAAGAGGAAAATACAAAGAAAAAGGCCACACAGCACATTAATTATTGTCCTTATACCCAGAGCTAGACTCAAATCCATTAATTACGGCTGGACAGGACAGAAATAGCCCCTTCATGACGGTTCTATCATTTTAAATGGGCAAAGTTGAAACAATCCTATTCTAGCTAAGTACTCAAAGAGTAATTTTCCAATTACAGGATGTTTCATAAATGCCCTGAGGACTCCGTCAAAAGGAGCAAACAACAGTTAGCTGATTACACTCAGATATGCAGAAAATACCAAAGTAAATAAAATCATGCCAATTGACAGCTCTGGAATTTCCATTTAGCGTTTTCTGGGGGAGATTACAAAGATTCTACACTGCCAACTTTTGCCTAAACCAGAGCTTTAACATTTCCTGATAGGTTACATATATACATTCTACTATGATGACTTATTCCACTAAATAAAGCATATTTAGAAAGTGCTTTTCATGTTTCATATTGCCCTTTCTTGCCACCATGGAAGATCTCACAAGTGATTGTTACCTTTGAAAATCGAGAATTTATCCATTTGGTAAAGGTTTTCTTCTGAACATCATTGTGCTCATCTGGAGAAGAAAAAGGAGAGAAATGATGAGAGCTTGTACCTTTGGTGAGTGTACTAAACAAGATTATCTTTATCCTGGGGAGATTTAAATTGTCCTATTAGCTAAGCTCATGAAACATAATGATCCAAGTCTAATGAACAGTGTGATAGCTGAAAAGTTAATCATTTATGGAGGCCAATTTTACTAGAATATCTCACAGAGTTACATTCACCTCTCCCTCAGGGATCAGTCTTAAGTCTATGAGTAACTGACACAAGAACTGTGGTTTTAAATGTGGATATTCTCTGTGAATGATTGCAAATGAAGACAATCTGGCTTTCTGTTTTTGTAAACAAAGCTATATGCAGGACAGAGTTTCAATATCATAAAGGATTTTCTTTTACCCCACTATTTCATCATTAAGTTTTAAAAGTTGATTTCAATAGAAATGCTTGCCTTCCTCTATCGGTGGCTTCACCTCAAAAACAGAAAAAGCAATATAGAATTCGCAAATTCTACAACATTTTTCCTGAGGTGTGGTAGAAGTAAAAAGAATAACATGACGTTGATCAAAATAATCTATAGCATTTTATAAGAAGATGAAGTTGAGTAGGAAAAAAAATCACAACAGATTTTCTTTTTTAATAACAAACTTTTCTAAGCTAAATGCAGAAATGTTTGTTCTAAACCCTGTGGGTCATCTTATTGACTTTGGCATTCTTTCAACTCAAAGATATGAACATCTCTGTGTCCTGGTGAGAAAACAGGACTTAATGAACTGAGCACTAAACTGTTTACATGGAAAACTTGAGTCCTAACCCTGATTCTGCTACCACCTATCTAAGTGGCCTTGAACAAATCATTTAGCTATTTGCTACCCCTAATGAACTTTAAAAGATGATATGTACATATTTCCCACAACTTTACTTTTAAAATACTAACTGATAAGACACCCATTGAAACCATAAAATATTAAAAATAGGAATAACTTTTTAAAGATAATCTAGTCCAATACCCAGTGCCCTCATTGTACATGGGGAAATGAGTACCACATCTTGAATCTGCCTCAGTTAACCTTTACATCTCTTTAGGAGATGAAACAACAACTCACCATACAGGAATACACTACAAATAAAACTAGACACTACTTTCTCCCCAGCTGTTTGCTCAAACTGGGCAAGATAATTATTTATCTTGTAAAAGTCAGTCCAATTGTAAAGAATTCCTAAGGGGCTTAAAATTCATTCATTTATTCATTCAACATCCACCATATTAAGGAAAGTACTATGTTAAGTTCAGAAGACACATTCACTAGCCTCAAAGAAATCAACAACAATGCAAAAGGATGTGAATCAATCATGTAGCACAAAAAGGTCAATCATGTAGCCCATAAAACTCCCTCATGCCTGGAACCAAATTAAATTGTAACTGAAAAAAATTTAACAAAATAAATAAACATATGACAAAATATATATAACATTACATTTTAAAATTAAGTTCATGTGTAGCCTAAAGGGATCATTATGTACAGATCAATGGCCACCATTTCTGAGTTTGAAATCATTAATATAGCACAAGCTAGACATAATTATTGTATATATAGATCCATGATTGATCCATAGATCAAGAAATCTTGGGGAAGCCCATCAGTCCATCAGGTACACTCCTTATAAAGGATATATAGGAGTACATAAACAACAGTTTCATAGGACAAGCATGTATAGACAGGCTACAGCTGTAATGCCAGAAAGTATACCCACATCAGTGAAATCACAGATCCATAATCATCAGGAGAGGGAGAGGGAGACAATCCCTCCAGGTGTGGAGGTACCACTAGGTTTTCAAAGGCTATACCAGAGGTTGGCTATCTATAGCTCGAAGGTGAAATCCCACTGCCTGCCCAACTGATTTCATCCCTCCAGGTCTGGTTTTGATATTTTGAGCTAAGAACATTTTTTACATTTTCAAATGCAATCAAATTCTTTTTTTAAATGTAAAACCATTCTTAGACAGCAAGCCTATAAAACAAAAAAAATTTAGGCCAAGGCCATACTGACCCCTAGGCAACGTCAAGAAAGTAAAAGTTACAGCAGATATTGCCAAAAGAAAGAATGAATAAGGCCCTTAGGGAGCGCTTATTATCTGTGAAGTACTGTAATACAAATAGTAAAGTAATACAACCATTGTTCTCATTTAGTTCACTTTCTAAAGCGAGAGATACATGGGTAAGGTTTTTGCAGCAAATCAGCCAGCAAATCAAGGAGCAGATAGTAATGTCACTTCTTTACTGTCCTTTCCATTGACAAAATCCTATCAGTTTCTGGCAACCCACAGTTGCCAAGTGGGAAGAACTTTCTTTTCTGAGTCTTTAGTATGGGTGGCTGAAGGAGCAGCTGATAGGTTGCATCCCCACAGGGACTGCTTCTAAGGATGATGGTTATGGGCTCTGAGCTATAAGGAGTGTTATTTCCAAGGATCTTTAGTTCTGCTCCATTAGGATCTGGGGGGAAGATGGTGGTCAAGAAATGGTGATCTGACCTTGATACTCCCCTCTGAGGTTTCACTGTTCAAAAACCTTCAAAGGTTTTCTATTTCTTCGAGAATAAAACAGAAACTCTTAGTCTTATATTTATGGCCTCCAAAATCTGATTCCAGCTTTTCCATTAACAAACGAGATCTCTGTTGTTCAAAAACCAAGCCTATCTAAACCTGGAAAAGCTTTAAAAAGATTGTTAAAGAAAAAAATAGTGACTATATTATCAGTGGGAAAAATATCTCTATGAGAAAGATCACAGATCAATGAAGTTAGATATTAGAGAAAAGCAATTACCATATTATCATTACCTTCACACAGTTAGCAACTTACAGATATAGACTTATATACATAATCTAAAAGTCATCATTTGATCCTCAACAACCCTATGGGTATGTAGTTAGAAGAGAAGAGATAAGCAAATCTAACAATTTCATAGAGTAGAAAGTAGGTGAAAAAGATTCCATGAGTATGATATGAGCAAAGATATGGCAAAAAAGCACTGGGATATGGGAAATGATGACTAATCCATAGTCTGGCTAAGCACAGCAAATGGGATGAGGGCAAATAAAACAGACTGATTAAGGTGTCAAATGCCAACACAAAGAATTAAGAAATGGAGTCCTAAAAGATTTCCAAGTATAGAAAGTGATGAAAAACTGGAGACAGGAACAGTAACTAGAAGAATACTAGACTAATTTAGGCATGAAGTAACTAAGAATACTAGACTAATTTAGGCACGAAGTAACTAAGACTTGCACTAGGTTAGCTTCATTAGGCTTGGAGAAAAGGAAGTAGACACAAGATATATCATGAATGTAAAATGGACAGGATGAAGCAACTAACAATTTGTGAAGGAGACAGAAGAGATAAAGAAAATTCTAAGTGAAGACTAAGAAGATGGTGGTGATGGGTACAAGCTCTGGAAACCTCCTTGAACTCTCCTGGAATCTTCCCACTTGATCTGGCATCTACCTGAGACATTTACCCATTCCAGTAATCCTTTCAACTGGCCTTTAATTGTAAATCCCTGGCATTAGCCTGAGGCTATCAACTGGTTTTCCACAGAAGCCTACAACCAATCTCCCTCCATTCTCTGTTACCTCTTGATATCCTCTGGCTACTTTCCACTCAGGATCCTATCTAGACCCCACTCCCATCAAGATGCTCCCTATACCATTCCTAGATCCCTCCCACAGTCTTTCTGTATATAAAAACCATCTTGTTTCCATCAAAGTACTCGTATTTGATCTGACCCACTTGGGAGATCTTTAATAAACCTTGTCTCTGACTGAAAGAAGGGCTTTCATTTTATTTTAAATTCATTTGGGCAGGACCCATGTGTTGCTGTTTCAGGGTCCCAGCATCCTTCAACCTCAACAGAACATTATCATCAGAAACAGTAACTTAGAAGTTATGCCCAACTCACTCCTACTCTGGATTTCTCCTCACTCTATATATCCAATGCACTGTGGAATACAGTTTCTACCTTGACAATATATATCACATCCAAAACCTTTCTTTTGAACACAGCCCTTCAGGCCCCCGTTGCCTCTGGCCTAGACTATATTAATCTCATCCTAATAGGCCCCAAGATCAAACATTACTTAACTGACTCAAGGGAATATCTGACCAAATCATTTCCCTATTCAATGAACTCCAGTGGTTCTCTCTTAACTATGATAGTGTTTTGTGTTTGTCCTTTGAAGAGGACCATGACATCAAGAAAATGATGGTATGACTTGCAGTTGACTTTCATTTGAGTGAGGGAGTGCTGTGCAAGGTCACCAGCCTCAAATGCTCCTCCAGAGCCATCTGGGTACAGTGGCCTGATCAATCAGTACAGCTGGAGATGGCCCAGGATGCAATGGGAGACCCTGGCTCTTTTAGGCTAAGGCCTTTTCAGATTTTTACTTTGAGTAAGGTAATGATCATTCATTTAATAGGCCTCTTTTGAGAAGTGAGTCAAGGGATAGTCCCTTTGCCCAGTACAGTGCTGGGTCTAGAGTCAGGAACACTCATCTTCCTGAGTTCAAATCTGGACTCAGACACTTACTAGCTAGCTGTGTGACCCTGAGTCACTTAACCTCAGTTTCCTCATCTATAAAATGAGCTGGAGAAGGAAATGGCAAGAAAATTCCAAATGTGGTCCCAAAGAATATGACTCAACAAAAATTAAATATAAAAGGATATATAAATATAAATATAAAATGTGAAATAAAATAAATATAAATATAAAAGGATAAGTCTATGAACAAATATGGTTGACAAAACCTCCTCTGGGCAACACAGTTTCATTTCATTCTTTCCTTTCTTTCCCTTCCCCCTGTCCATATAAGGTATCATACCTGTATTTGCGGGTACTCTGCACAGAAGAATGTAAATTTTAATCTCTGAAACCTTGAAAAATGCCTTGAGATTTACAAGCGAGATTTCTTGCTTAAGGACCATGCCTTAAACACAAATCACTTTGGCTCTCATTGATTGTTCAACAGTAAGTCATAGGCCAAGCTCCATATCATCACTCTTTGAGCCCTGATTGGCTCATAGTAAATGAAAATAGCAATTGTTTCTGTTTTGGCCAAAAACCCTGACTAATATTTTTTTGAGCAGGTAAAAAAAAAGCCATTCTCTACTTCATTTCTTACTTAGCCTTAATCACTGAAAAGGCAAGCCTCAGTCAAACTGAGACCTATTAAAGACTTTTGCTTAAAAAGGCCAAAAGTTGGGGCAGAGTCAAGATGGTGGAATACAAACAGCTCTTCCATGCAGCACCAGCTCCCAAAATTTCCAAATTCATGTAAAAGGGGACTCTACACAACCTCTGGAGCTCCAGAATCCGCAAAATGAAACAGAGAAACTAACCTCCCACTGAGGACAGCCCAGCAGCCAGGCACAGAGCAGTCACTACAGCTCTCTGGGAGCCGAGCCCAAGGCCCCTTGAAGTCAGAGGTTTTAGCCCCATGGTAGCCAGCTGGAGAGACTCTAGAACACCAGCAGCTGCGGCATTTCCAGAATTACCAGCACATAGATGCCATGGACAAAGTGAAAGGTTAGTGCGGTATGGACTTTGGGACCCATTAGTTGAGAAAGCGTGTGGCCACTTTCCCTGGGGGCGAGAAGCCACTGAGAAGCTTCAGCACAGCCACAGACACACATGGCAGCTTTAGTTCCTGGCCAGCTAACTGTAGGGGGATCCAGCAATAAGTCTTGGGTGTAATTGCTCTTGATTTAACCCTCTTGGATCTGGATAGTGGTCTGGGGTGGAGGTCTTGGGGTATGTGACCAGCTTGCCAGAGTGTGTGGAGGCTTCAGAGAGGCCACCCAACTAATACTTCCGGCAATTGGGAAAACTCTAGTGTTTGGGACAGAAGCTCCCCTGGCTGGTGGCAGAGTCCTATGTGGCAATAAACCCAAAAGTCAAGTAATTGAGTGGCAACAAGACTAGGCTAAGGAAATAAAATAAACAGAAAAATTCAACATTAGACTCCTATTTTGGAGCCAAAGAGGATCAAAGCATGGAACAGGAGGTGGACCGGGAGGTCAGAACCCCTGCACCAAAAGCACCAAATGAAAATACGAGCTGACTACAGGCCACAGAGGAACTTAAAAAGGATTCTGAAAATTAAGTAAGAGAAGTGAAGGAAAAACTGGAAAGAGAAATGAAAATCATGCAAGAAAATTACGAAAGGAGAGTCAACAGCCTGACTGAGGAAAATAACACCCTAAAAAATAGATTAGCTCAAATGGCAAAAGAGGTACAGAAAGGCAATGAGGAGAAGAATGCCTTACAAAGCCGAATTTGCCAGATGGAAAAAGAATCTCAAAGGCTAATTTAGGAGAATCTTTCCTTCAGATTTAGAATGGACTAAAGGGAAGCTAGTGACTTTGTGAGAAATCAAGATGCTGTTAAACAGATCCAAACAAATGAAAAAACAGAAGGCAATGTGAAATATCTCACTGGAAAAATCACTGACCTGGAAAATAGATGCAGGAGAGATAATTTTAAAATTATTGGAATACCTGAAAACCATGATCAAAGAAAGAACCTAGAAATAATCCTTCAAGAAATTCTCAAGGAAAATTGCCCTGATATTTTAGAACCAGAGGGCAAAATAGAGATTGAAAGAATTCACCCATCACCTCCTGAAAAAGATCCCCAAAAGAAAACTCCTAGGAATATTGTAGCCAGGTTCCAGAATTCCCTGATCAAGGAGAGAATATTACAAGCAGCCAGGAAGAAACAATTTGAATACTGTGGAAATGCAATCAGGATAGCGCAGGATCTGGCAGCTTCTACACTGAGTGACTGAAGTGCATGGAATATGATATTCCAGAGGGCAAAGGACCTGGGATTAAAAAATCACCTACCCAGCAAAACTGAGTATTTTGTTTCAGGGGAAAACTTGGTCATTCAGTGGAATATAGGACTTTCAAGCATTCTTGAGGAAAAAACCAGAGTTGAATAGAAAATTTGATATTCAGATACAATAAGCAAGAGATGCTTGAGAAGGTAAACAGGGAAAAGAAATCATAATGAACTTATCAAAGTTGAACTATATACATTCCTACATGGAAAAACAATAACTGTAACTGATGAAACTTTTCTCAGTACGAAAATTAGTTGAAGAAGGGTATATTAGCATATGAATATATATGTGAATGTGTGTATATATGTTTACAGGTATACATAGATAGAGGACACAGGTAGAATTTAATGGGAAGGGATGAGACTTAAAAGGTGAAATTAAGAGGTGAGAGATGAATATAATGAGAGGAGATGAGGAGAGACAGAATGGGGTAAACTCTCTCATAGAGAAGAGGCAAGGGAAAAAGGATACAAGGGAGGGGAAGAACAGGAAGGCAAAAAGGCAAAACCTTATTCTCATTGAATTTGGATCAGGAAGAGAATGACATACATACTAAATAGGATATCTCACCCTACAGGAGAGTAGTGGGGAAGGGGATGAGAGGCAGGATGATGGGAGGGTGGGAGGGAAGGCTGGGAGGGAAGTTAGAAGCACCCACTTGTGAAAAGGGACAGGATCAAAGTAGGGAATAGACCAAAAGGGAGGTGGGATAGGAGGTAGGGAAATATAGTCAGTCTTTTACAATATATCTACTATGGTAATGTTTTGCATAGCTACACATGCACAACATATACTGAACTGCTTATCTTCCCAGTAAGAGTGGATGACAAGGGAGGCAGGGAATAAATCTGGAATTCAAAGTTCTAAAATCAAATATGTAAAAATATGTAAGTACTATTATTAATACTATTTTACATATAATTGGGAAATAAGATATACAGGCATTGGAACACAGAGATTCACCTTGCCCTACTGAAAAAGTAGAAGAGGGTATGGGTGAAGATATGGGAGAGAGCAGATGGGATGAGGGGATATCCCGTGGGACTGCTATTCTGGGGTGGGGGGTAGGGAAAAAATGGGGAAAAAATTGTAACTCAAAATCTGGCAGAAATGAATGATGTAAACCACAATTTAATAAAGCATTTAGGAAAAGGAAAAAAAAAGAAATGTTAAAGTAATAGATTGATTTAAAAAAAAAGGTGGGGGGGCAGAGCCAAGATGACGGAGTAGAAACAGCACTTCCAAGGTGCTCTGCCCCACACAACTTCCAAACAATGTAAACGGGGACTCTGAACAACTTCTGGAGCCCCAGCACCCACAGAACTACACAGGGAAGCTAACCCCCCACTGAGGAGAATGCAGCAAGCCTGCAGGGAGCGGTGAATGCAACACTCTGAGAGCAGGCAGCACAGCGTGCTGGGAACTGACAGCACAGTGCTCTGGGAGCTGAGCCCAAGCCCATGTGAGCTGAGGTTTTAGCCTTAGGGTGGCTGAGCCAGCAGCCGGCTGGAGGGACCCCAGAATATCAGTAGCTGTGGCAATTCCAGAATTGTCTGCACAGATATGCCTAGGACAAAGTGAAAGGTTAGTACCCTATGGACTATGGGAGAGGCATTTGGGGAACAAGTCGGCTTTCTCCCCTGGGGGCAAAAAGCTGCTGAAGAAACAGCTGCACAGAAGCCATTTTGCAGAGTCACTGGCTACTCTAGCTCCTGGTCTGCGAACTGTAGGGAGATCCAGCAAACAGTCTGGGGGTTAATCGCTCTTGCTTTAAACTGCCTGGATTTGGATTGTGGTCTGGAGGTGGTGGGGGGAGGTTTGGGGTGGGTATCCAATTTGCCAGAGTGGGTGGAGGCTTTACAGAGGCCACCCAACCTGCAGAAGCTGTGAAGACCCCACATTTGGGACGGAAGGTCTCCTGTCTGGTAGCATAGTCCTACTGTGGCAACAAGCCCAAAAATCAAGTAATTAAGTAGCAATATGCCTAGGCAAAAGAAACAAAATAAATGGAAAAATTCAACATTGGCTCCTATTTTAGGGGCAAAGAGGATCAAAGCATGGAGGAGGACTGTGAGGTCAGAACTCCTGCACCAAAAGCCCCAAATGAAAATACAAGCTGTCTACAGGCCATAGAGGACCTTAAGAAGCAGATAAGAGGGGGGCGGAGCCAAGATGGCGGAGTAGAAACAGCTCGTCCAAGGCTCTCTGCCCCCAGATTCTCCACAAACTATGTAAAAAAGGACTCTGAACAACTTCTGGAGCCCCAGCACCCACAGAACGACACAGAAAAGCTAACCTCCCGCTGAGGACAGCCCAGCAGCCCTGCAGGAAGGACCAGCGCAGCGGTCTGGGAGCCAGCAGCGCGCAGAGCACAGGAGCCGAGCCGAGCCCAGGTCCACGTGAGCCGAGGTTTTAGCCCCAGGGCGGCAGGGCCAGCAGCCGGCTGGAGGAACCCCAGAACACCAGGAGCTGTGGAGACTCCAGAATTATCAACATAGACTTGCCTAGGACAAAGTAAGAGGTTAGTGTCCTATGGACTTTGGGACCTGTATTTGGGGAATGCGTCAGCTCCCTCCCTGGGGGCTAGAAGCCGCTGAGGAGACACGCCATTTTGTAGTTTTCAGAGGCATTTCCGGCTCCCAGCCTACAAATCGTGGGGAGATCCAGCGATCAGTCTTGGGGGGTAATCGCTCTTGCTTTAACCTCCCTGGATCTGGATTGTGATCTAGGGTGGAAGTTGTGGGTGGGTTTACAGCTTGCCAGAAACGGAAGTTGCCCCCCACACGTTCGGGACGAAAATTCCTCTATCTGGCCTTAAAGCCATAGTGTGGCAACAAGCCCAAAAGTCAAGCAATTAAGTGGCAACATGCCAAGGCAAAGGAAACAGAAAAATGCAACCCTAGACTCCTATTTTGGGGGCATAGAGCGGGAAAAGGACTGTGAGGTCAGAAGTCCTGCTCCAAAAGCCCCAGGGGAAAACATGAGCGGGTTGCAGGCCATAGAGGACCTTAAGAAGGACTTTAAAAATCAAATAAGAGAAGTGGAGGAAAAATTAGAAAGAGAAATGAGAAGGATGCAGGAAAAGTATGAAATGAGGGTCAACAGCCTGACTGAGGAAAACAACACCTTAAAAAATAGACTAACTCAAATGGCAAAGGAGGCCCAAAAGGGCAATGAGGAGAAGAATGCCTTAAAAATTCGAATTTGCCAGATGGAAAAAGAATCTCAAAAGTTCACTGAGGAGATTCATTCCTTCAGAGTGAGACTGGAGCAAATGGAAGCTAATGACTTTATGAGAAATCAAGATGCTGTTAAGGAGATCCAAACAAACGAAAGATTAGAAGGCAATGTGAAATATCTCATGGGAAAAACCACTGACCTGGAAAAGAGATCCAGGAGAGACAATTTAAAAATTATTGGACTACCTGAAAGCCATGATCAAGGAAAGAACCTAGAAATCACCCTTCAAGAAATTCTCAAGAAAACTGCCCATGTTTCGATCCAGAGGGCAAATAGAGGTTGAAAGATCCACAGATCACCTCCTGAAAAAGATCCCAAAAAGAAAACTCCCAGAAATATTATAGCCAGGTTCCAGAATCTCTAGATCAAGGAGAAAATACTACAAGCAGCCAGGGAGAAACAATTTCAATATTGTGGAAACACAATCGAATAGCCCAGGACCTGGCAGCTTCTACACTGAGGGATCGAAGGGCATGGAATATGATATTCCAGAGGGCAAAAGAACTGGGAATGAACCCAAGGGTCACCTACCCAGCAAAACTGAGTATTTTGTTTCAGGGGAAAATATTGTCATTCAGTGGAATAGAGGACTTTCAAGCATTCTTGAGGAAAAAACCAGAGTTGAATAGAAAATTTGACATCCAGACGCAAGAAGTAAGAGATGCCTGAGAAGGTAATCAGGGAAAAGAAATCAAAAGGAACTTATCAAAGTTGAACTATTTACATTCCTATATGGAAAAGCAACAACTGTGACTGATGATATCTTTTCCACTATGAAAATAATGGAAGAAGGGTGTGTGGTCATATGAATACATATGTGAATGTGTGTGTATATGTTTACAGTTATATATGGATAGAGGGCATAGGTTGAATTTGTTGGGAAGGGAGGATACTCAAGGGGTGAAATTATGAGGTGAGAGAGGAAAGTGGCAAGAGGAGATGGGGAGAGACAGGGTAGGGTAAACTATCTCATGTAAAAACAAGGGGAAGTGGGTGCAAAGGAGGGGGAGAATAGGAAGGCAAAAAGGCAAAACCACATTCACATTGAATTTGGTTCAGGGAGAAAATGACATACATACTAAATGGGATATCTCAACCTGCAGCAGGATAGGGGGAAGGGGGATGAGAGGAGGGATGATGGATGGGAGGGCATCCTTGGGGTGAGGGGAGGTTGGAAGTACCCACTATAGAAGAGGGACAGGATCATGTAGGGAATGGACCAGGTGGGGGGTGGGATGAGTGGGAGGGAATTATAAGCAGCCTTGTACAATATATCTACCATGATAATGTTTTGCATAGCTAGACATGTACAACATATACTGAATTACTTATCTCCCAAGAAGGAATGGGTGACAAGGGAGGAAGGAAATGGATCTGAAATTCGAGGTCGTAACATTAAATGTTTCAAATATATATATAAATACTATTATTAATACTCTTTTGCCTATAATTGGGAGATAAGATGTGCAGGCATTGGGACACAAAGATTCATCTTCCTCTAATGGAAAAGTCGATGGGGGTATGGGAGAAGGTATGGGAGAGAGCAGATTGGAGGAAGCGATATCTTGTGGGACTGCTATTCTGGGAGGTTGGGTAGGGGAATAATGGGGGGAAAATGATTGTAACTCAAAATCTGGTGGAAATGAATGATGTAAAACAGAAGTTAATAAAGTATTTGTTTAATAAAAAAAAGTAAAAAAAAAAGTAGAAACACAAAAAAGAAAAAGAAAAGAAAACCCTGGGACCAGTCAAGTTGTTACACTAGCGGTAAATTCACTGGTCATCTTTCTGCAGGCAAGCAGCTTGGTTTCAAGGGAAAAAGAGGGAATGGTAAAGAGTCCACATTTCTCTGCACCCTTGTGCACAATGCTAACCAACATACTTTCTTCCTCTGCTCTTGGTTTGCCAATTAAAATTGAGAAGTCTTTGACCACAGAGCTTTGTATGGGCCCCTAAATTCAGACAGTTCAGGGGCCATTTTCTTCTTTGTGTTATTATAACTTCAGATGACCAAAATGTGTACTCTAATGGTCCTCAAGTCCTAGGTTGGAGAAGTAGAGCATTCATTGTGCATCTGCTCTGACAGAGTATGAATGCTTGCCTTTAGGATAAGGGTTAAAGTTCATTTGATTTCTTGGATTCTTGCCTAAATGGCAGTTAAATTGTCCTATGGTAAGTATTAGGTGCAGCTACTTATTAAGTAAAGGTATACAGAAAGTCATCTTGATACAAATTCCAAATCTATATGTAATTGATTTATCTTTGCCATACAATTATACATATTAACATATCAATATACTACCATTCCATAAATACATATTCACATGGCACAACAGAAATATAGATATTTGCATAAATGTAGAGGGAAATGCTCCACTCTTGAAAACTAAAGACAGGATATATCAATAAGTTAATAAATTCCTACAATATAAACACTAAAAAAAAAAAAGAAGCAGATAAGAGAAGTGGGGGGAAAATTGGGAAGAGAAATGAGAAAGATGCAAGAAAAGTATGAAATGACAGTCAACAGCCTGACTGAGGAAAATAACACCTTAAAAAATAGACTAACTCAAATGGCAAAAGAGGCTCAGAAAGGCAATGAGGAGAAGAATGCCTTAAAAAGCCAAATTTGCTAGATGGAAAAAGAATCTCAAAAGCTCACTGAGGAGATTCATTCCTTCAGAGTTAGACTGGAGCAAATGGAAGCTAGTGACTTTATGAGAAATCAAGATGCTGTTAAACAGATCCAAAACAAATGAAAGAATAGAAGGCAATGTGAAATATCTCATGGGAAAAACCACTGACCTGGAAAATAGATCCAGGAGAGACAATTTAAAAATTATTGGACTACCTGAAAGCCATGATCAAAGAAAGAACCTAGAAATCACCCTTCAAGAAATTGGAACCACCGGTCAGCGCCTAACTTCTGGGCAGCGCTGCCGAGATGGGGTGGTGGAGGGGTCCGGGAGCCGAATAGAGCCGAGTTGGGGCTGGGGGATAGCGGGGTGGGCGGGCTGGAGGGGGAGGGTGTAGGGGCGGGGGGAGGCGGGGTGGGGAATTGAAGGGCTCGCGGAGAAGGGCGGGATCTGAGAACCGAGGTCAGAGGTTGCGGCTAGGACTGGGGTCGGGGGAGGCGGGGGGGTGGCCTGGTGGGGAGTGATTTTGCTTCTGCTGCCACCGCCTCCTCGGGCAGGAGTGGCCAGAATGTCGGCCGAGGCCACTAGCGCGGGATCCCCGGCCGCCCCCTCCCCTGGGGGTCCCGAGCCCCCGGGCCCGTCGCTGCCGCCCACACCTCCCACCCCCGGGGCCGCAGGCGGGGGCGCCGCCTACGACCTCAAGCCGCTGAGCCGGAGTAGCAAGTACGTGAAGCTGAACGTGGGGGGCTCGCTGCACTACACCACGCTGCAGACCCTGACCAAGCAGGACACCATGCTCAAAGCTATGTTCAGTGGCCGCATGGAGGTGCTCACAGACTCCGAAGGTTGGGTGCTGATTGACAGGAGAGGTCGTCATTTGGGGACAATCCTGAACTACCTTCGGGATGGGTCAGTGCCTCTTCCAGAGGGCCCTCGGGAGCTGGGGGAGCTGTTGGGCGAGGCACGATACTACTTGGTGCAGGGGCTAGCTGAGGATTGCCAGTTGGCTCTACAGCAAAAGAGTGAGAGCCTTTCCCCACTCTGCCTTATTCCCATGGTGACATCTCCACGGGAAGAGCAGCAGCTTCTGGCTAGCACCTCTAAGCCAGTGGTGAAGCTGCTGCACAATCGAAGTAACAACAAATATTCCTACACCAGCACGTCGGACGACAACCTACTAAAAAACATCGAGCTGTTCGACAAGCTGGCATTGCGCTTCCATGGGCGGCTGCTCTTTCTCAAAGACGTACTGGGTGATGAGATCTGTTGCTGGTCTTTTTATGGACAGGGCCGAAAGATTGCTGAAGTCTGCTGTACCTCCATTGTCTATGCCACTGAGAAGAAGCAAACCAAGGTAGAATTCCCAGAAGCAAGGATCTTGAAGAACCATTGAACATTCTGATCTATGAGACACCCCGGGGGCCTGATCCTGCTCTCCTAGAGGCCACTGGGGGTGCTGCTGGAGGAGGTGGGGCTGGGCGAGGAGAAGATGAAGATGGATGAGAGCATAGAGTCCGGAGGATCCATGTCAGACGACACATTACTCATGATGAGCGACCCCATGGCCAGCAGGCTGTCTTCAAGGACTGACCTTTTACCCATCCTGCCCTTGAACTTGTTCTTCCCTCTTATTGTTACCACCACCTTAACGCTTCCATTTTCTCTTTTCCCATGACTTCTGCCCCGGCTTTGCTGGTCAAGTCGTGGGTTTCCTCTCTCCACTCAGTATTTCACATTTATAGTATGGTACATTTATCCCCTTTTATCTTCCTTATTTCTCCAAAACCATCAACAACATGGTACATTCCAAGGCACATACTACAATGCTTCCCAAAATGTCACATTTGTTATCTTCACCTCCTCCAAACCACTTGGATGAGATGTTCTACCACTCAGTCTACCTTCTCCCTACCTCCAGTTCTTACATTCCCCTATCTTTGCATCCATCATAGGTGCATGTTTCAGCTTTTTGGTTCTGCCCATGTTTTCACTTCCTCTTAGTATGTATTATGTGCCAAAGTTTTTCTCATGACCTTAACCATCTGCTACATTCCAGGCCTATTCCTTTTACCCTTGTACATTTTACAGCCATTTCATCTACAATCCTGTTCCTGGCCCTTGTCCCTTCTTAAATTGGTACTGAAATGGCCTGTGGCTTTCCCAGCCTGGCCTCCTCACCTACTTGTTTCTTATTATTTATTCTAATTTTCTATTAAATTATTGAAATAAAGTTGAATTGCAAGGATAAAAAAAAAAGAAATTGGAACCACCAAATTTGGATCCTAACAATACAGTCCCAAGATGGGTTTCAGAGGAAGTAGAAATGGCACCAACTAGAACAATGATAGTTAAAAAAAAAAACAACAACAAGTGGATTAGATCAAGTATATACAGAGAAAATTCTTACTGGAAATGGTAGAATTATGAGAGACTGATTTACAAGGTGTCTAAAGGGGGGGGGGAATATATCAAAAATATGGGAGGGAAATCCTGGACCTTGATTTTTTTTTAAAAAGCGGCCAAGAGAATTCCAAACCAATATGAAAACAGCCAACTATACAAGATCTTTACATTGATCATCTGTTGTTTGTCCTTCATTTTCAAAGAGGGTTGATGACAATCTGATGGGTAATGTTTTGACTTGCACATGAATTGGATTTCTGAATTAGATTCAAATGAGTCAGTGTTGTACAAAGTCAACAGTCTCACTCTTCCAGGCTCACTAGAGTCCAGTGGCAAGACAACAGTTAAGACAACTGGAGATGGCCAGGGAATACAGTGAATTACCTTAAATTGATGTCTGACCAAGTTCTAATCTTTCCACAATGCCTGCCTCAACCACTCCCATGGCTATTGGAACAAACTGTTCTCATGCACCCATTCTGCCTGGAGAAATCTTTACATGCTTGGGGTAGGCAACACCCTCAGTCACCAATAGGTTTGAGGCTTGTCAGTCACCCACAACCTAGTTTAGCCACCCTCCTGAATCAGTGTACCAGAGTGTGATTACTACACATAGGACAGTTTCCTGGAGCCACAGCTGAGAGTGGATCAAGGTGGACATCAAAGGTGGATAAGAAGACTTGTAAAGGGCTTGGGAAGCCCTAACACCAGATGTGCTAGTCCTCCTTGAATACCATATATACTCCAATGGCTATCTACATATGTATTGAAGGAATCCTTAATAAGGGCATTACTAAGGAACAAGCAGACTTTTGTACGATATTCAACAAGGAATCAGACCATACTGTCTCAAAACTGAATGAAAAATGTAAAGAATGTAAGATCCCATCGTACTTATTGTTTGTTGATTACAAAAAAAAAAATTCAACTCAGTGGCGGCTAGGTGGCATAGTGAATAGAGCACAGGTCCTGGAGTCAGGAGGATCTGAGTTCAAATCCGACCTCAGACACTTAACACAAAAACTAGGCATGTGACCTTGGGCAAGTCACTTAACCCCAACTGCTCTCCAAAAAGGAAAAAAAAATTCAAATAAGTAGGACAAAATGCTATCTTTTTGTCATACGTTTTACAAATAAGGTCTCTTCCATCTATATATCAAGGTCATTCAAGATTTGAAGACCTAACAACAGAAATAACCCAATTCAATAACCCACTGATAATAGATATTAGAAAAGACATAAAACATTGTAAGCTTTGCTAAAAATATTCACCATGACAGAGAAGGATCTATGGTAAATCTAAGTCAAGGAGGATGATGAGGTCCTCTAGATAGAGGTGTCAAACACTTCATCAAGTATGAGTGGGACCTGAACTAGATTAAAATATAATTGGAAAATATTGAACAAAACAAAACACGAATAATGTTAGCATGTGGTTTTCTAAAGCATCCAGCAGAGATCCTTATGTACCTTATATATGATTTAGTGGCCCTTTTTTCTATTTGAATTTGATACCTCTCCTCTAGATGTTTACAAATGACATTGTGTTATCAAACCCCAAGCTGTTCCAGAGCTTTCTGAAACAGATCTGTAGAATCACTCAAAAGAAATTGGCCTGCCCATCCATCCAGGAAAGAGCAAATCAGTGAAAAGATCCCTAAACAAGATTTTAATATGGATTCTGAATGGATGAAAGAAGGAAGAGATTTGGTTGGATTGCCCTCAAGAAATTACAAAATATCTTCATTGACCAACCTTCCCATGACAGTAAGGGATCTTTTCAATACAAATATTTTATTGGTGTTATTATATGTCAGTAAGACCTTGAAATACCACTTTCTCCATAGAATTAAAGCAGAGCATTATACAGAGAGAAATAAAAAGGTAAATGGCCAGAGTGCTCCACTGACATCATCACAGTACTGGAGAATATGAGAAAAGGTTCTAATATGCTGAGTAGACCACCTTCTTTCTTTTCCCTTTCTCTCTCTCCCCCACCAAAAAACAAACAAACAAAAAAGTCAAACTTTAAGAAGGCATAAGGAAGAACAGTATCTGCTGTTTTGCCTGGTTTCAAGGCCAGAAAACAAGATTCCTCTCCCAGGATAAACCCATCACTTCTAATCTCATCATCTAGTGGCTAACTCAAGCCTGGATTAGCATCACCAGTCCAGGAGCTTCCTCTCCCTACCAAAGTCCTCCCCATGGCTTCCTTTTTAGAGGGCAGAAACTCCACTTTGCAGCTGATGCTCTGCCTGGTTTTAACTCCAATGAACAGATGCCTCCTAAACTGGGTATGCCCTGGTGTCCCCTTCCCTCCTTTCCTACCTCCTTTCCTTCATTAGATTGTAAGCTCCTCGAGGGGAGGGATTGTCTTTTTATTAATTATACCTATGCTTAGCACAGTGCCTGCCTGGAACATAGGAGACACACAGTAATAAATGTTTATTGCATTACTGGGTTGGTTAGACAAGTATGGATGGGATTCAATCTATATCATTAGGAAGAAATTCCAAAACAAATGAGATCACCCATGCATTTGAATATCTGAATATATGCAATGCCTTGTAAAGTACTTTGCTTATAGTACCTTAGTTTGTTGAAGGAAATTGAATGGAAACTGATATCTGAAAGGCAGGAGGGTGAGAACCCATCAAAGGAGATAGAAAAGGCAGGGTCAAAAAGATAGAACCATTGGAATAAAGCCTCTTTGGAGTCAACAAAGGAGCAGGCACCACAAAACAGAGTTACATGAGGCCCTACAGGTCACAAAGGATGAAAACGTTCATGAACAGTGCCTATAATCCATGTTTTGCCTTGCCATAATACACTGGCTTAGCAGTTCAACAAGCCAACAAAGAATTCCCTCCCTCCTCTGCATAAATCTCAAGGAACCTTCCATTTTTACAGAAACCCTGTTTACAAATTCAGACTCATAATTACTTAGAAACCTCTAATGACATATTCAGCAAGCTACCTATGATTTCACAAAATCCATTTCATTCTTACTCCTTTTTTCACCTTCTGGAAGGAGAATTAGAAATTAAAAGGTCATGGGATAAATATAGCAACTTCATCGAATCAGATCTTTTACAAATCTATAAAGTAATTGGAAACTGACTCTTCTAAGATAAAAGGAAGTAGCTGGTACCAAAAACAAAAATGCCCTCTAGAAACCTCCTTAATATTAATGATGCTAAGAAGCTGACCTTTCTGGACCAGAAGGACACTGCTAAAAGCACCAGTCCTGGTTTCAGAAGTCCTACCACTGCTCAATATAAGAAGTAGGCAGTTTATCATCCACCAGCACTTGCATTTCTTAATCATTTAAACAGGTAGATCCTAAAGGAGGCATCTTTACCAACTGAAGTTCTAATGTAAGGCAGCCTCTATTCACACAGAACACTTTTTCCAACTCTATAATGTCAAGGATTCAGAGTACCCAAAAGCCCCAAATCATTGCTGTTCTATTATCTTTAAAAGTATCAGTATTTGGACATTAATTCTGAGCTATTACTCTTGATTCATAGAGAACATTACTGAAAATTTTAACTTCCAGACATGTATAGAGTCAGAAGTAGTTCTTGTCAAGTCCCAATTTGCTAAATATTTTTATTTTTTTATGTTTTATGAAAGTTAACAGATAGAAGACTGATTGCAGCAATGAAAGAAGCTGGTGACTCAAAGCTTTTGATATTATCTGAGGCTCTAAAGTTCATTTGGTTAAAGTAATCCTTACTTTATCCTTCGTCCACTCATGAAGGAATTATTAAGGGACTACTATAAGCAAGACCCCAGCACAGGTGCTAGAGATACAAAGACAAAACCTGCCTTGCCCTCGATAAACTTATATTCCACTAGAGGGGAAAAGATGAACATAGATAAGAAAATACCTGCATGTGTGTGTGTGTGTGTGTGTGTGCCATGTGTGTGTGTGCGCGTGCGAGAATGTGCTCACCGATACACACATATACAAACAAGTATGTGTGTACCTATATACATATATGTATGTGTGTGTGTTAAATATGGAGAAATTTTTTTGAGTTGAGGGGGAAGGATACTAACAAATCACAGCATTAAGGAGGAGTCCTGAAAAAAGCTAGGAAATCTAAGAGGAATTCTAAGTGAAGAATAGGAGAAATGGAATGAAATGTATAAGGAAGAGAAAGTAGGTCAGTTTGGCTAGAAAACTAAATTATATTGTCAGATTGAACTCCCTTGGAGACTAGTGGCTAGAGGATAAAAGGAGTATGGATAGTATTCTAAGCCTTCAGAAAAGATAACCACTATATTATAGTATTCTCGTACATTAGCTGTTGTTCTTTGTCCCTCTCAAAGAGGAACATGACATCAGGAAGGTGATGTCATGACTTGCAAATTGATTGGTCAACAATAGGCTCCAGTCTAAGCCTCACTAGGTCTCATACATATAACAACACTGAGAATGTAAAAATGTTGTTAAAAATTGTTAATAATGTTTATGTAAGTTTTTAATATTTGAATAAACTCAAGATCTCAACAGTGATGTTTCAAAGTAAATTAATTTAAAATAGAATTACCAGTCTCCTGATAAAGAAGCAATTTTTCTTGTGATGGCAAAGAACTAGAAATTGAAAGCATGTCCACCAATTGGGAAATGCATAATATATGAAATTATCATATATGAACTGAAGCAAACTGAAGGAAGCAGAAACAAAAGAACGATTTAGACAATAACAACAATATAATAAAGATGAATAACTTTGGAAGACTCAAGAATTCTGATCAACACGATGATCAGCCAAGATTCCAGAGGACACAGGATGAAACATGCTACATATCTCTGTGACAAAGAGAAGATGGACTCAAATACAGATTGGGCGGAGGGGGATATAAACAATGTGGGAATGTATTCTCCATACCTATACATGTTTGTAAAGGTTTTGTTTCTAATTCTTTCTCAATAGAGGGACAGGTGAGAGGGAAAGAACGCAAATTTTCATTATCTGAAAAAAAAAATAAGATTTAATTTTTAAAAATTTAAATAAACTTTTGCTACATTCCTATGTCTAAAAAAAGTCATCTTTTTGACATCAAAGAGAGCACTTAAAAATACCACCAAATTTCCCAATTCTTTCTTGCATTAAAGGTAATAATATTACTGAAGAAGACTGAGGTTGTTTTACTAAGTCTTCAATAGGGACATTCTGCTCCTTTGGGTAAATATTATGTATTTTCAACAGTGGAAGAATTTGAGAGTAAAGAACAATGGAATTAGCCTAAAGCTCTTCAATTATGAAATTAAAAAAGCAACAAATTTCAGAATTCCAGCCAGTGTTTTAGAAACTATCTGTATCATTATAGCTCCACCTCAGAAATACTGTATCTGAGAGGTGACAACCTGTTGGCAGTGAAGTACTGTATTAAGAATGCCCAAAATCCAAATCTTGCTGTTTTGAAGCTAAAGGACTCCCACTCCCATAAAAAAAAAAAACTATATAGAACTTCATAACATTCCAGATTTTGAATTTGCAAGGGTCTCTATCATCTTGGAAACTCCTCAATTTACATGAGGAAACTGAGGCCCAGAAAGAGTAAATGACAGGCCAAAAATCACACATATAGTAAATTGCAGTGACAAGATTAGAACATCAGTCCTCTTCCAACACTATTTATTCTTCCACTGTACCAGCTTTGACAGAATTAAAATTATTTTTAAAAATTATTTCCGTCAATTTACAAGACCTCTCAGTTTCTCTACATTTATATGCACTCACACATACAGTAAGAGCAAAAATCCATACGTACACTATGTATGTTTATTTCTTTATTCATAACTGTAAAATGCTACAAACACACACACATACACACACATACACACACACACACACAGAGAAAATCTGGTAGTACATCCATACCTTACAAATTAGTATCTTAAATTCCACAATGAGAAATCATTAAAATGCCTAGTATAACACTTAAATATGAAACTTGTACTATTTCTTTAGACTTCCGATTTCTCAAAGTGGGTAAGTTTACTGAAGGTTGTTGATCAGACAATTCTTATAATCAAAGACAATAAAAGAGAAACATAAAAAGAAGGCAAATATGTTACATTCCTTAAGGGTTGATTTAAAAAAAAATCCTTAAAATATTTTGTCCTTTGACATGTTCACACAAAGCCAGGTGTTTCCCATTGTTGCATAACTTTGAATTTTATTTCTAGAACAAGAATTTTTGAAAAACAGGAAGAAACAACAAAACCATTGGTTAAAACTTTTAAGAAAAGTGGTTTGAAAACATTCCCAAATCCCTGGTTCAATACAAACCAACAATACTTTTGGCAGGGCAACAAATTTTTGTTTAAATCCAAAATTCGAAGCCTGGCAGAAAAACTGAGTTGGGAGACGAGGGTTTGGAGAGGGGAGAGGGAGAAGGAGGGAGGGAGGGAGGGGGAGGGGAAAGGGGGAGAGAGAGAGAGAGAGAGAGAGAGAGAGAGAGAGAGAGAGAGAGAGAGAGAGAGAGAGAGAGAGTGAGTTAGTTTTAACACAGATAAATGTAGATGTCTGGAACACATACACCAATATTAAAAATTGTTATATTATTAGAGACATGCTTGGAAATGGTTTTCTAATATATCTCTCCATAGCAATTTGAAAGTACCCAACTGGCGCTACATTAATATGGGTTCCATAAAATACAGATGTCCTGGACAGAAGTTCCTACACTTTAAAAGCCAAGGAGACATGTCTTCTTGGATGATTTAAAAGTAGTGTTGAGTTGATTATAGACTGAACCACGAATACAAAATTTGATCCACCCCTAGAAAGCAGACATCTTCTTAGGAAGAGAGATCATTTTAGAAGCCGAGAAGGCAATTCAGACCACACTCAATTATTTGTGTTTTGGAAACTATGTTTAAGTTGCCCCAAAATAAAACTAGTACAAACAACCATGACTTAGTCTTGGCAGCTTTTCTCTCCCTTGCTTCTCCTCTCCCTATCTGCTGGTATCTGAATGAATGACAAGGACACCTTTCAATAAAACTCTTCTATAAGAGTAGAACTCCTTTTCTGCCCCATTCTAGTGACACATTAGAAATCAAGTTCAAGCTCAATATCTGATCTAAACAAATGAATATTTCATAATATGTAATTATGCATTTGCAGCACAACATATTAACTGGAACATATCTGTAATTTGAGGGCAGAGATGTTAAGAAACTTTGATTTAGAAGAATGTGTTTTTTATGACTTAATAAGCATGAAGAAAAGTTGTTTTCTTTTTATACCCCACAGAAAAAAGTATTGAACCAATACCATACATTTCCTTTTAAGATAATACGGATTCTTCAGAAGTCAAAAGTAGTGAACAAAGGATTTTGTGCTAACATAATGTTTTTTTTTTTTCATAACTGAGTAGACACACAGAGTTTAAGATCTTAATCAACAAAACACCTACCTACTCACCCCTGAAAAAATGAAATGCACCACTGTAAATGATCACCCAGAGAGTAAAATTCTACCAAAAAGTTTCTTATGTAGATCTGGCAGGAATAAAAAAATTCCTTCCACAACTTGGTCAATCAAAGAAAAATTAATAAAGATAAGCTAGTGAATAAAAAGTTCCAAGACTACATACCTAATAGGGAGGAAATGATACCAATTGTTACCTAAAGAAAGTTCCCAAAACATTCATATTTTTTTTATCAACTGCTTTATTAACTTCTAGTTTGCATCATTCATTTTCACAAGATTTTGAGTTACAAATTTTCTCCCCATTTTTCCCCCAGCCACCACCCTAAAATAGCAATCCCACTGGATATCCCCTCCTCCAATCTGCTCTCTCCCATATCTTCTTCCATACCCCCTCCGACTTTCCAGTAGGGCATGGAGGATCTCTATGCCCCGGTGCCTATATATCTTATTTCTGAGTTACATGTAAAATAATATTAATAGTGTATATACATATATATATGTATGTATATTTTTTAAACATTTGATTTTAAAACTTTGAATTCCAGATTCATTACTTTCCTCCCTTGTCACCCCCTCTTAATGGGAAGATAAGCAATTAAATATAGGTTGTACATGTATTGCTATGCAAAACGTATCCATAGTGGATATACTGTAAAAGACTGACTGTATTTCCCTTCTCCTATCCTACTTCCCAATTGTTCTATTCTCTACTTTGATCCTGTCCCTTTTCAAAAGTGGGTGCTTCCACTTTCCCTCCCACCCAGACTGCCCTCCCTTCCATCATCTCCTCTCCCATCCCCTACTCTCCTGCAGGCTAAGATACCCTATTTACTGTGTATGTCATTCCCTCCCTAAGCCAAATTCAATGAGAATAAGGTTGACCCATCCCCTTTTGCCTTCCTGTTCTTCCCCTCCATTGTAACCATTTTCCTTTGCCTCTTCTATATGAGATAGTTTACCCCATTCTTTCTCTCCCGATCTCCTCTCATTATATTCCTCTCTCACCTCTTAATTTCGTCTTTTAAGTATCATCCCTTCTTATTAAATTGGTCCTGTGCCCTCTAACTATGTATACCTGTATACATATATACACACATTCACATATGAATTCATACACCCACATATCCTCCTATATAGACATATATGTGTGTGTATATATATATAGTTTACATCTTACAGCTCTTAGTGCCGGAGTTCTGACTTTTCTCTCTTCCTCTTGTTCTATGCTTTGATCCTTTTTGTGCCCAAAATAGAAATGTAAAGTTGGGTTGTTCTGCTTGCTTTGCTTTCCTCATTTGCTCATGTTACCACTCAATTATTTTATTTTTGAGTTTTTGCCATAGTAAGACTCTGCTACCAGACAGGGGAACTTCGTCCCAATAGCTAGGGTTTTCTCAGCTGCTGAAGGTATTAGTTGCATGCCCTCTCTGAAGCCTCCACACACTCTGGCAAGCTGGTCACATACCCCAGGACCTCCACCCTAGACAGCAATCCAGATCCAAGCAGGTTAAAGCAAGAGCGATTACCCCTCAAAAGGTCACTTGGTCCCCCTATAATCTGCAGGCCAGGAGCTGAAGCTGCCACATGATGGCAGCTGCATGGTCGCAGTGCCTCAGTGGCTTCTCCCTCTAGGGGGTGAAGGCCGGACTGCACTCCCAAACTACCAAATGCCAAAGTCCACACTGTAATGACCTCTCACTTTGTCCTTAGCCTCTATGTGTTGATAATTCTGAAAATCACCACAGCTGCTGGTGATCTGAAGTCCCTCCAGCCAGTGGCTGGTCAGATTGCCCTGAGGCTATAACCTCAGGCTCCTGAGGGGCTGGGCTCAGATCCCAAAGAGCTGCACTGGCAGCTTCCTGCCAGCTTGCTGGGCTGTCTTCAGCAGGAGGTTAGATTCTCTGTGTCATTTTGTGCATTCTGTAGCTCCAACATTCATATTTTTAAAGTAGCAACAGTCTATATCATTTTTTATGCAAGGCTAATAAAGTTTAGAGATTTGAAATTAAGAATAAATTGCTAATACATTTATATCTAAAAATACTATAAAAATTAAAAAACAGATAATACTGTCAGACATGTTCCTACCTCTCACACTAGTCTACTTCCCAGAACCCAATAAAAATGGACCTCTAAAAATGAGATTCAGACAGAGCTGGGGAAAGAGGGGGTATTTATACAGTTATACAGGTAGAAATAAACATATATAGTAAACATATGGATGTTTGCTCTCCATCTGCCACATGACATACAATGTGATTAAAAATAATGGGAAATTTTAATAATTAGTTTAAATGTTTTGATTTAGTTTGTATGCTATCAATAACATCAAAAATTGAAAAAAGGCAATTTTCAAAATAATATATTTTAACAAGTTATTTTTTTAATCATAAAATTAGAATCTGAAGGATACTCAGAGACTATAGGGTCCTAGAGAATTCCTATAGAATCCCCTCCACAACATCAATTAATCACCAAGTATTTATTTATTAAGCTCTTCTTTTGTGCCAAGCACTGCTTTGGGGTCTATGAGTAGGAATACAGTAAATGAAACAATCCCTACACAAAAGCAGCTTACATTCCAAAGGAAAGGACAACAAGTACCTATAAAAAGAATAATTGCAAAGAAACACAAAATAGTTAAATACAAAATGACTGGGTGGTACTAGAAGTCAATGATAACAGGAAAGGCTTCTGAAAAAGACTGAGTTTGATCTGTATCTTGAAGTAGATTAGAAGAGAGATGATTTAAGGTTATACTTAAAAGGGGCAGCTAGGTAGAACAATAGAGTGCAGGCCCTACAGTCAGGAAGGAGGAATGAGTTCAAATCCTGTCTCCAACTTTTACTAGTTGTGTACCCTTGGGCAAGTGACTTAACCCTGTTTACACCAGTTTCCTCATCTGTCAAATGTGTTGGAGAAGGAAATGGCAAACCTCTCCACTATCTTTGCCAAGAAAACCTCAAATGGAGTCATGAAGGGTCAGACATGACTAAGTGACTAAACAACAAAATGGTGATGACAGGAGGGGAGAGGATGGTCAAGGCCACAAGTCAGAGGGGGTTAACCTTCACAAAGAAAAGAGCTACCTCATTGTCAGAGACTGGGGGAAAAGAAGAGTGAGGAATGATGTCAAGGGGATCTGGCATAAGAAGAGGAATGGCCTTAATTTTCTCAGTAAAGTAAAAAGGAGGTCCCTAACAAGTATACAGGGATGAGAAATTCAATATCACCTCAAATAACCCATTCCATTTCTGGACACTTCTAATTGGTGAGCTTTTTTCCTTACATGGAGTCAAATTCTGTCTCCTAGTAACTTCCATCCACCATCCTTCAGGGACTAGGCAGATCAATTTTAATATTTTTCCCATCTGATAGCTCATCATATGTATCATTATGTCCTCCTCAATTTCCCCCAACGTATCTTCTTCTCCAAACTAAACATCCCCAGTTCCTTTAATGGGTGGTCTGTCTATCTGCTATGCATTGCGAAGGGCAATGGGAAAGAATATTGGGTTTGGAGTCTCACTGACTGGGTATGATTCTTAGCTCTGCCCTTCATTTCCTGCCTCACAGTAGGCAAGTCATTTAAACTTTCTGTGCCACAATCCTAAATTACTTCATATAATAACTTCCCCGATGATTTGTTTATTTACCCACTTTTTTAAAATTTTGAAAATTTCAAAAATTTCAACTAACAAACATTGATTTTTCCCCTCCCTCCGTCTTCAACAAATAACAACAGGAAAAAGAAAACCCTTGTAATGTGGAAAGACCATCAAAGCAAATCCTGAAATGGTCCACATCTATCCTGAGCTCATCACTTCTCAATTAGATCCCATGGAGTTGTGGTTGATCATTAGATTGATCAGAATTCTCAGGTCTTTAAAAGGTACTATTATTTATAATGTTGCTACTGCATGAAAGGTTCATGGATAGATTTCAAAGGGCCTGTAAAATTTGACAATTTCTTGAGGTCAGACCCTTCTATATGGGGAGTCTGTTCAATTTAACATTTATTAATTGTCTAATCTACTATGTTCAAGATACTGTGATGGGCACCAAAGTAACAAAGACAATAATCAAAATCTCTACCTTTAAATTTTTAGTTTACATTCTATTGTGGGGGGGTGGGGGAGGGTGTTGGGAGGGTGGAAGGGGAGGAGGTGGTTTGGGACTGGGCGTTCAACCTGTACAAATATACGTAAATATACAAGGTAATAGGGCAAAGAACATTAACAAATGGGGACATGGGGAGTTAGTGGAAGAAATGGCACTCAAGCATTGAAAGAAGAGAATTCTGAAGAAAAAAAAAGAGATTATAAGGGAATACTTTCTCAGGAATGAAGCTCACCTTGAGAAAATCCATAGCATCAGGAGGTAGAATGTTAAAATCAGGGAACAGCTTGTCTGGACTATAGAATATGTGAAATAAGGCTTGAAAAGTAGGATGGAGGCAGGCTGTGGAGGCAGTCTTAAATACCAAGCTGAAAATTTTTAGTTTTTAGTTTTTTTCCTATAGACAACATGGAACCATTATAAGTTTTTGAGTTGAGACTCATCATGAGACTTCTCTAGGAAGATGACTTTGGCAGATGGCAAGAAGGACTAATTGTTCAGGACAAAGACTGGAAAAAAGTATTGGCAATTAGGAGGCTATTAAAATACTCCACGTGAAGGATAAGTGGAGGAAAAGGGATGCAAAATGAGAGATATATTGGAGGGCAGAATTGAGAAGACCTGACCACTGAAGGAGAAGGAGAAATTAAGGGTAACTCTGAGGTTACAGTCTTTGGTGACTAAGAGAAAGGGTGATAATGACTTAAAGAGAAACAGGGCAAGTTGGAGAATAGGTACCTATATGACACAATTATCACATTTATTATTTCACTGTTATTTTTTGTAACTACTAATCAACAAACACTTATTAAAGTATATACCAGATGATGTGGTTAATACTGGGGAGTTAGGAAGAAAGAGAAAAAGGTCATCAAGTTTCTCTTGATTTCTCTTGAGCTAGCTATCAGGCTACTTGACCTATAACCCCAAAGGCATCAAAGAAAGAGGGAAGAGATCCATCCATACAAAAATATTACAGGAGTTTTTGGTAGTGGGTAAAAAAAAGCAAAGGTGAGAGGTCTCCATCAATTTAGAACTGATGAAACAAATCATAGCAGTATGGATTTGTGTTCACCCTCTCTGAAGCTGGGATATCCACAGGGCTCCTCTACTGAAGTTTGGGAACAACAGGAGCTTTGCTCGCTGGGTAAGCTAGAAGTTAACAGGAGTAGTATAAGCAAATGGGAAGTGATCTAGGGATACTGTATCATTAGAGCTCTAAACAGTGCCATCTGAACAGGGAAACGCTTCATCTTTTCCCTTCTTACATTGAAGCCTGTATCTGAGGCCTGAGGGTTTCTCATCTAGCCTAAGAAGTATAAAGTATGACTCAGAGAGGACCACACCTGATTCCACCTTAATGTTATTAGGGTCTTGGGAGGCACCTAGGTAGTCAAGTCCAAAGAGAACTGGATGTGGAAGTAAGGAAGACCTAAACTTGAATTCTGTCTGTCTCATCCATTTACTAATTGTATGAACCTGGGCTAATCACTTAGCCACTCTCAGACTCAGTTTCCCTACCTGTAAAGGGTTTAATAAAAGCACCTACCTTATACAGTCATTATGGATCAAATGAGATTATATGTGTGTATATGTAGATACATATATACATAAATAAAATTTTCAAGTGTGTAAATATATTATTCTAATATTATTACATTAAATATTAATGTCATATTACATATTATATGTAATCTATTCATTTGTGCAGTATATATTAATTATATATGTATAAATATATATAAATATCTTCATTGTACATATTTTTACATACTTACAAATCTTTACAAAAAATGTTCAGCCTGGCATATATGTGCTAGCACTGTTAAGTGCCTAACTGGTGGCATTTGCTGAGGGAGAAGACCCTGAACACAGGGGACTTTAAATGTCAGAAAATGTATGGAGAGCTTCAAAAGGGATTTCAATGACTTTTATTTGCTTTCCAAGGATTCTCTTTTGGTGGCTATTTCAAGCAATTTTTCTTTCTTTACTACTGTGAGCTGATGAGGTGAGAGAGTTCTATCTCAGCACACTGCAGGTACTACACCAACACGATAATGATTTCTGGGTGAGGAGCCTTCCCTACACCCTCTTAATTCCAGTCCCTTCCCTCTGTTAATTTTTACCAATTTATCCTGTATGAAGCTTCCTTTGCATAGAATTATTTACATGTGGCCTCTCCCAATAGATAGAATGCCCCCTGAGAGCAGGGGCTCTCTTTTGCCTCTCCTGGTGTCCACAGCACTAAGCACAATGCCTAGAACATAACAGCCACTTAATAAATGTTTATTGATTGACTGAGTGAGAACTACAAACCAAAAAAGATTTCAAAACACCCACAGTGGACTGCAGTCCTTCACATAATGAAAAATCTCTGACAGGCTTTCTGTGGGGTAGGGAACAAATAATTATGACAGTAACTAATACTTCTACAATACTTTAGGACTTCCAAAGTAATTTCCTCACAATAAAACAGATGAGATGAGATCACGTGGGAAATTATAACACGCTCCATAAATGTCCACTATTTAGCTATTATTACTATCTTAAACTTAAAATCAAATGCACTGAACCCTTTATATTTCTTCAAAAAAAAATCACACATACACTTCAAAATTTCAAGGATATATGATTTCACAAAATAAAAGATACACATAACTCAGGGCTGGAAGAACCAAAGCAGACATCTATTCCAGCCCATAACCCATTCTCAAAAGGAATCCCCACTAACATAATTGACAAGTGGTTCTGTCACTGATTTCATTATTGCTAATCCCTCCACCAAAACATACTGCAATCCCCCTCCATGCCTTAGGTCTTCATGAGAAGACCATGAGAAGGAATGGTCATTAAAATTCTTCACAAGATGGCCAACTCCTAGAAGCCCATAGTGAGCTACCACGGGTGCCTCAAGGTTACCAGAGTTTATGCTCTATTAGAAGCCTTTAAGGACACCAACTCACCTCCATGTCCGGATGAAATAGGACTTCAAAAGAGGTTTTATCTTTCCTCAGGAAGTATTACAAATATAACTGCCCTCATTTTTATACTTGAGGAAACTGAAACTCAAAATTAAATGACTCATCCAATGTCACAGAATGAGTAAGGAGTAGTCAAACCTGAAACTCATGTTCTCTGACTCCAAATTTCAAGTTCTCTTCACCACATCACACTTCCCATACTATAAAACTAACCAAAAAAATTAATGTCACTATTTGCCACCTTAAGCATCCCTATACCTCCCTGAGGATGTCAGCAAGACTTAATTAGCAGTGGGGGAACCCCTCTTATATTAAAAGAGGGATCAGATTAAGCCCAAAGAAGAAATAATAGTTCTAAGAAGATATATTGATGGACCTCAGATGCTATTCCAAGAGCATTTATATGTCAGTAAATGCTGAATGCAATAGATACTTCATTTGAGTGTGTTTAATAAGGATCCAAAAAGGAAGGGACACATTGTTTAATGGAGACACCCAAGAAAGAGAGTCAAAGAAAATGAGAAAAAGAAACTTCTTGTTTAGTTCGACTCTTCATGACCCCACTTGGGGTTCTATTGGCAAAGATATTGTAGTGGTTTGCCATTTGCTTCTCCAGTTCATTTGACAGATCAGGAACTGAGGCAAACAGGGTTAAGTGAGTTACACAGGGTCACATAGCTAGTAAGTGTCTGACGCCAGATTTGAACTCAGGAAGATGAGTCTTTCTGACTTCAGGTCAAGCCCTCTATCTACGGTTCCAAATAGCTGTCCCAGAAAGGGACTGAGGTTGCCCAATGAATTTTCCACACAGGATTCAAGTCTGACACTTCCACACTTGGTCAGGCCATCAACTCCCTATCATTGGGAAATGAAACCAACACTTTTAAAACATAAACCCAATAAGCCAATCTCCCTCACATGAGGGCCAGGATTAACACCTCCAAAGGAAGAGCAGAGCAAAGTGCAAGAAAGGAATAGAAACGTGGATTTCACCATGAAGCCCTGTGGCCAAAGTTCATCAACTCATAACAAAGCAAGGGAACCTATTTATAGTCTAGATAGGACAATCCTGGGTCTGTGCTGGATAGCCACAAATGGTCCTCTACAGATAATGCCTCAAGTCAGGCCACCTAATACCATAAATATCCTTTATTTTGATAGCATCTTAATATTCCATTACATTAATATT
>WOXC01011325.1:0-185109 GCA_011680675.1 Gymnobelideus leadbeateri
TTCTTTTTTATAAATGTCCTTGGTTTCCATGAAGATTGTAAACTCACTGAGAGATGAGACTGATTTTAGGGTATTTATGTCCTTCCCTAGCTATCATTACAACTTCAGAGCACCTAACATAGTGCCTTATATCATCAAAAATGTTCCTCAATTAATTATATTGTATGTATATCTCTAATGGAAGAAATGTGTATTTACTATATTTTTGTATATTGTTTTTTCTTTCTGCTTTTGTGGTATGCAAACGAGTAGGAGTACTAAAAAAGCTCTCAAAATATAACACAGAAAACTAGCAAAATTATTTTGAACAGGATTAGAAAAATCTTAAAAAGACTCTTTATAGGCTTGGCGCTTGATTTAGCCAATGATCTAGCATGAATATTTTTCTATAGTTTGGTTTTCTGCCAGCAGATGTATTTAATAAGATAAAAGTCTGTTGATTTTGTGACAAAATAGGAAAATCAAAATGTAAGAAGCCTATCTTCATAGTCTGTGCTTATTTATGTAAACACACACATTCATTCAATCCAGAAAGCCCCTATCTTTTCCCACTTTATTAAATTCTTACCATGTTTCTATAACATATTAGAAATGAATATATTTTTTCAATTTTATCTTAACATCCATATTGGCATTTTATGTTTTCCTACGATATTTTAAACCCAAATATACTCAATGTATGGTAGACAGTAAGTGTTCAGTAAATACCACTTGTTACTACAAAGCATCTGGATGATGGAATGCTTTATTTTTCATTCAGGTGTTGGCTGCTATTTAGTCACAACCATTACTAACTGACAGATAAATATATAGACCACTATTCCTATGATCAGCTTACAAGCTTTTAGTAAAAATTCCTTCCATTTGTCTCCTTAAGAATATCTCTTAATCATAACATATTATTTCAATAGTAATTTGTTTCCCTCCCTTCTCTACTTGACTTTTCTTCCTGAGGAAGCATAACATTCAATTCCATTCAATTTATCAAACATTTAAAGCACATAATTTAAAGTTTTCAAGCTTTATATCCATTTTCTCATTTGATCCTCATGACAACCCTTTAAGGTTAGTGCTACTATTATGATCCTCATTTTATAGTTGAGGAAACTGAAGTCAGCCTAAGTGATTTGCATGGAATCCCATAGCTTTTAAACATGTAGGGCAGGGTTTAAAGCAAGAACTGCCTCCAGCATTCAATCCAATGGTCAGTCAGTAAGTGTTTATGACTCATTTAAGAATGTGCCAGGTACAATGCTGGGTACTAAGTATACAAATATAAAAATGATATTCCCTATCCTCAAGAAATGTGCATTCTTCTAATACAACATTTCTTCCCTAACTGTACCTATTGCATTCAAGACACTGTACTAGGCACTTTGTAGGATAGAAAGTTTAGATAAGATTGAGTACCAACCATCCTGGATCTTCTAGTATAGATAAAAGATATTTTACATGTATGCATATATATATATATATGTGTGTGTGTGTGTGTGTGTGTGTGTGTGTGTGTACATATAGAGTAGATATAGAGATAGGGATGCATAGATATAGTATAAAACAGTGCATGTTGATTTTGTAAAAGAGATGCAAACAAAGTGCTATATGAGGTCAGAAGGGGGAAGTCAATTGCCAACTTAGGTGACTCAGCCACAAAGGAGGAAGTGGTAAATTCCCTTCTCCCCATTTTTTTACCAGCTTTTTCCTGTACTGCTCTTCCTCAATACCCCTTTTCAAGTCCATTTGATCAACCTATACTATGAAATCTGCTGTATCCTTGCTGCCATTATCCACCCACCATCCAAGTTATTTTCTCTACTTTTTCAATGATTTTAGTACCTATTTTAAAGTCTTTTTATACCATTCCCTGTTCATAATTCTTGGAGGCTTCACTGTTCATTCATACTAACCATTCCTTTCATATCCTGACCACATAGCTCTTCAATGTACTTAATGCCATTGATTTTCTTTTCTATCTCACTTTAGTTACAGACTGACATAGTCAAAACTTAGATGTCACCATCCCCCCGAAAAATGAGTCACCAAGATACTGCTTGTGGAAACTCCACTCTTTGACCATAATTTCTCATCTCCCTACCCTTCCTCCTCTCTCACCTATACTAAACTTTCTATTTGCTCTGATTGTAACTTCTGGTTCTTTGACCCTTCTTTATTTTCCCCACTCTGGAGTCACCTGTCCTCCTTTCCTCACCTTCTCATCTTGCCTTTAGTAAATGGCAACCACTCCCATAAGCCACTACTTGAAACTCCCTTACTTCCCTGACAATCTTTACCTGTTAAACCCCAGCTCTGAATAACCTCTACCATTTTATTCTTCCATCCTGCTTACAAGCTCCAGAACTTCAGTGAAAAAAAATGATAAAATTACACTGACCTTAATGGTGCCATTGCTGTTGCCAAACCATTCTGCCACACTACTCTCTATTTCTCTTTGTTTCATTCCCCATGTCAACTGTTTCAAAACTTTTCCTCTCCCTCCTTCAGTATTTAAATACGTAGCCACTCCACCTCTTCAGATGACCAAGTATCCTACTTTTCTAAGATTAGACCCATCCCCAGAAAGCTCCTTTAACCCCCCTCTTCCATTTCATAAATCTTCTTGGAAATGACTTTTCCTTTGTCTCCTTCCCTCTTCCTTCTGGACCTTTCTTTGAGAGTGAGGCATTTCTATGCCTCCCCAAGACTAAAGCATTTTATTTCATTTCAAAGATCATTTTACAGATGAAGAAACTGGGGCCAGGAAAGAGGAAGTGACAGTATAGGTTTAAAATTACTTCGTATGTACAAAACTTTTTCATTGCAAAGAATAGGCTTAATTCCTTCTATTTTGCAACAAAATGGTCCCAATCCTGCCACTAATAATTTTCAACATGAAAATCTGTGTCTGTGAATATATCTTGTTTCCTTCCCCAGCCCCTGAATTCTATCAACTTCCATCTGGTAACTGATTTGTCACAGAACTAAGAAAAAACAAACAAAAAAACTAAATGAACAAACAAAGAAACAAAATCTAACCATGGTATGGGACAAAGTCATTATTTAGTATTAGCTAATGGCACCTGATGCAAAATTGTAAGTTCCAGTCAACTGATTGCCTCTACTCTGTTATTGGCATGAATGTTCTTTCCTCTTTGTGATTGTATTCAAGACTACAGAATTTCATTTTGGGCTCATTTGCAGTTGCTCATGAAAGCCCGAACATAGGGATTTTCCTTAACAGAGACCACAAATGAAAGTATAAGAAACTGCTATGCCATCTGTAGGGAATTGGGGGTGGAGCACTGGCAGGTGCAGAGATGGTAGCACAGAAAGAAACTCCTCTCCTCCATGCTCAGAAAGGCAGAGAGAGTATTGATGTACTCTGGGTATAAAGAAAAGAACTAATATAAATATTCTTTAAATTAGCATCATGTCCCAGATTGTGTATGTAAAGAGTAATTATTGCACAGAACAAAGCAGAGGCAAAGCTAGGAGTTTGTTTTTCATCAGGGACAAAACCAGTATTATTTGGGGTTGGGGGAGATGGTCAGAATGCCAAGAAAAGAGCCAAGACCCTACCTACCTTCATACAGGTTGAGGAGGGGTAGGTAGCTTGTAATAAGGTGTTAAGAGATAGGAAGGAGTGGAGGCAGGTTAGTTGAGCCATGAGGCAGTAAAGTCTTACATAGAAAAGGATCTATAGAAATAATGTAGAGGTTTAATCAAATAAAATACATTTTTCCAATATATTTCTGTGAACTGGAAATCAGTTATTTACTGGTAAATAACTTGGTCTGGATGCATCTGTCATCTTTTAGCGATGGATTCATATTCTCCCAACATATGCATATATTCTACCTTAGCTTCCTCTGTGAAAAGAGAAGTCTAGACTATATAGTCTTCATGCCCCTTTCATCTCTAAATCCTGTGATCTTATAAAAGTACACACACCTATGCTCACATACACTATATATATATATGTATATGTAAAGTGTATACATATATAATGTGTGTGCGTGCATTTGCCTCTGCACATATTCACATGCACACACACACACACACACACACACACACACACACACACACACAGGCACAGCATGCCAAGTGCTTACTAGCTATTAAAAGCTCCTGCTCAAGATTGAACTACCAGTGTGGCGGTGCTATTGGTTGCTTTTGGCATGTGCTCGCAAAATCTGATAAGGTCATGCTCTTTTCTACAGTAAGCGGCAGAGCAACCCATCAGCCTTGCCCAATTCCTGATGATTGGAGCACACTTGCCACGTCCCAAGTGTCATCTTGTGTTTCATTCAAGAGAGCGATTCTGTCTCAGATTGCATTTAACAAAGCTTAAGCAAAAATAAAAAGGAATGAAACAGTCAGTTCTCATTCTGTACCTTTATTGTAGGGTATTTATTTGTCTGGGGTGGGAGGAATAATGGATAATTTCTGTTAAATTAACACAGACATTCATGGATCCCTTTGCCCAGAAGGTTGTATTTTATATGGTAGGCATTCACCCCCTGAAAGAAGATGAGACACTTATTACCTTTTCATATGCACATTAAAAACATACATATTCATTTATATTTTTAAAAATTGCATTGATAGCATTTTATGGCTTGTTACTGTTACAAAGGAAAATGTGGAATTTACAGCAGAGTAACACATTTCGTTATTGCAAAGCAATGCCGTCCTTCATTGTTTCACGATTATAGCTTCTTCATATTTTAAGAAATTTGCAATCATGTAAAATGTATTGAATTTGATAGACTTCCACCATAAAACAGCCGAATGCTTCATAACAACTAGCAAAAAGGGTGGCATTTTTTTCACTTGGCAGATTAACTGCTGATTTTGTTTCCTGCCAGACCTCTTGCTATAACAGAAGTCATAAATCTTAATGTTATGTTCTTCCTTTTTAGGGATTTTTGAGTGTCTCTCCTGCTAGGGCCATAGGTATAGGACAAATCACACCATGTGAATTCCCTGCTCCCACTATAAGGAACAATAAGGTTAAAATAAACAACAGGGGTAAGACTTGAGGGGAAAGAAATAAAAACATGGTAAAAGGCTGAAAGGGATTAGTTGACCAACATATGTGTTAGGGGTGTTGGTAGGGCTGGTCCTGCCAGTTTAGCTTTGATAATAATGATGGGAGAGCATGGATACATGTCTGAAAATAAGCCTTGGGTCATTTTGAGTGCCAGCTGGGGAAGCCTATTCCTTCTTCCCAACTTTCTGCCTTCTCAAGTCACTGTCCAATTGACAGTCTGAGCAGCAGCCTGTCAGCAGTGTATCAAAATGAGCTCCCTCTGCATCCCCAGAAATACCCCAGGGATTGTGGTTCTTTGGTTTCATTCACAAAGCTCTTACTGAATGAAATGAGTGCTTTTAAAATTTCATTTTGTTTTCATTTCATTGGCATTGTTAAACAAAACTTGGCTTTTAGCTAAAGTTAGTTAAACACAAGCAAACACAGATACACACTGAGTATTTTAAAGTATGGCTCTCCAGACAGTTATTAGTCTGTCCAAAATAATTTAAGTAATTTGGTGTCCTTGATGCTTTTTTCATTTCTCTATCAAGTTTGTTTTCCTTTGGGATTTTTTTTGAACCAATTCCTCCTAGAGCTAAAGTTATAATTGATTTAATTATACAACTCATACAGTTATGAATAGCCAATCATAATTAATTTGGGTACCACTACAGGAATATCTCATTTTTTATACTATATTTGTTCCTAGAAAGGAGTACTATGGGATTTAGAGTTGAAGATACCTTAAAGATTGTGGAATATGCTCCCCTTATATTACAAGTGAGGAGCCCGAGTTCTCTATTTTGTGGAAAGGACAGAGCCTGCCAGCCTTCATTTCCCTCCTTGCTTTGATTCTGACTCCATATTTCGCCTTAACTTCAATCTCATCTGGGAACTTCCCTCAATACCTAGGGCCTTCTTCCCAAGGAATATCTTTCTATCATACTGGTCCCCTTCTTCCATTGGTAAGATTCTCATGGGTACATTTTGTGGAGGGCTCCAGGTTCCCCAATCTTTATTCTTCTCTTGGCTCCACCTCTGATTTTCAGGTCTTTGATACTATACCCTGCCACCACACCACAAATTTGGACCCTGTCTCTTTTCAGCTCTATCTTGTTTGTTATCTTCCTCCTATTAGAATGTAAGCTCCTTGAGAGCAGAAACTGTCTTTTTTTTTTTGGCTTATATTTGTATCTCCAAAGCTTGTCACAGTGTCTAGCATAGAGAAAATATTTAATAAATACTCATTACTTTGCTTGTTGTTTGGTTGTTTGTCAAGGCTACTTTGGTTGAAGATAGTGGAAGCAAGGCTTATTTTGTAGGGGCCTCTAGGGATAAAACCCAATTCTCTTTCTCCTTTACTATGACAGGTTCTTGAGTACATAAAGTTGTGTTATAAACTAATGAAATTAGTTTCATTGACCAAGGTAATGACTAATGAGAGATAATGAAATATTGAGAATAAAATGAAGCTTTTCTAAAGCAAATAATTATCCCTTGAGTTCTTTGATATAAAAATATAGATTTTCATACATCAGGTGTACTTTAAACAGAGTGAACCCATAATTTGAATATTCAGAAACTTTTTAAACATATATTTGTTTTATTCTGATCTAGAGAAGTAAAAGAAGCTTTTCCATAACATAGTAGAAGAGAAAAAAATGATTGCACATGAAACTCAGAATCTATTATGTACAACTTGCTATTCCTTTTTAATATATAATAAAGCTATCGTGTAGCATTTTTCCTTTTGTTTTGCCCTCTACCCTGAAAATGGCTAACGCTAGACACAAATGTGTATGTATATATGTATATATAATATATGTAAAATCATTCTACACATACATTTAGCTATATATGCATATATATCTATGAATATATCTATATATATTTTTATCACTTCTTCTTTTGGATGCAGATAGAATCTTCATAGGTCCTTTGTAGTTAATTTGGGTATTTAAAATACTCAAAATGTAACTTAGAGGGACCTAGACTAGGGTTTGCTTTTATAATAATTCTAGACAAAAGCGTCTGCTGAACAGATTAACAGGGCAAACAAGATTGTGAGAGGGAAGTTAACCCACTTGACACATTTCCAAACAATAAGTAGCCATTTTTACTTAAGTACTGCACTCTGGTTAACAGGTAAGCAGACATGATTTTAGAACACTGATGATGAAGCCTTCCTCCCCACCTCTTGGCAGAGAACTGATAGACATGAATGGCAGAATGAGAATATTTTCAGACAGGCCCAATGTGCAGATTTCTTTTACGTTATGTTTTTTTAAGGGAAAGCTTCCTTTTGAGGGGCAGCAGCAATAATTTAATTAGAAATTATTGAGATGGGGGCAGCTAGGTGACATGGGGGATAGAGCACTGGCCCTGGAGTCAGGAGGACCTGTGTTCAAATCCGGTCTCAGACAGTATTAGCTGTGTGACACTGGGCAAGTCACTTACTTAACCTTGATTGCCTCCAAAAAAAAAAGAAAAGAAAGAAAAATAAGATTAAAAAAGAAGAAAATAAAGATCATCAGCAAAACATAAAAATACACAGAATAGAATATCAGAAGGGAAAACAAAGATGCTAATTTTGTTCCTACTTTATAAATTAAACTGACATCAAAAACTATGCGACACAAGTTCATAGTTTCCTATATACAGCTCTCTTTTTTGTCCTTTCTTGCATAATGGAATGTTTGTGTTTAATAATTGTTCATTCGGTTCTATTATATTTTTAAAGAAGCGACTGTTTCAATTTGTGATATAATTATAGGTAAACAGAAGCCAGCAACCCTTAATCTGTATACAGATGAGCTAATTACACATTATTCTTACCAAATCCTTTCTAAGCCAAAATCTGTTCATAAAATTCCTAAAAAATCGAACCAGCTCTACTGTATCTGCATATTCAATATAGCATAATTTGAGGAATGCTGGAAAGCTGGCTAGACAGAAGAAAAAGAAATCTTTCCCACAAGCTTGAAATTTCCTATATACATACATACGTGCATACATACATACATGTGTGTATAGTCACTTGTGAGTCAGACAACAAAAATGACCTTGTCTTAGAGTAGCCCTACTTAAAATTCACCACTAACCTGGGGGTAGACATCTTTCATTAGCTCATTAATCTGGATTAGTTTATCCTAATTAATAACTGACATAATCATAGCTAGCATTTGTTCAATGCTTTAAAGTTTGTGGGAGTTCTTTTTGTTTATTATCCTATTTGATCCTTAGAGCAATTCAGATGAAGAAACTGAGGCTGATAGTGGTTAAGTCATTTGCCAGGGTCATACAGAAGTCAGGAAGACCTGAGTTCAAATCCAACCTCAGGTACTAGTTGTGTGACCCTGGGTAAATCACTTAACCTCTGCTTGCTTTAATCCACTGGAGAAGGAAATGACAAACTACTCCAGTATCCTTGTCAAGAAAGTCCCATGGAAAGTATGAACCATGGGTCACAAAGAGTTGTTCTTTATCAAACAACTGAATGACAGCAAAATGAGAGAACTGCATCTGACCATAATGTCCCTTACATCTTTAAAATTATATACTCTGTGATTTTCATGAACGTGATTTCCTTGAATATTTTTGTAAGGAGACATTCTATATCATACTTCTCTCCTATTTTTCATTAATGCAGTTTTACTTTACCAAATTTCATGAAAGTGAAATCAAAGGGAGCATATGGATGGTATGTTTCATACAGTTTTTGTTTGTATTTCTAGTTTTAACACATGGCAACATGGAAGAACTGGTTGATGGAAGATGGAAGTTGCTGGTGCTTTAGTAAAATAAAAATTTACAATGTATACAGTTCTGAGCTTTTATGCTAAAGGGCTTTCAGCAAAATTGATGTAGTAGATCATTTCACTCACCATTAAAGTATAACTGTCTCTAGGGTGAGATGTATCAAATCCATAAGTAAATGCTTATGAAATTGAATACAGAATCTTGCAAATTCTGTTCTTCCCTAAAGAATGTTATTTGGCTTTAAAATTCAATTTAGAAAAAAAAAAGCACCACTGTAAGCTCCAAAGACAATCCTTCTTTCTTGGCTGTGCTACTGTAGCAGAACCCTTGCCCACCCAAATGCTAATTTAAATGTTTTTCATGGCACTTTGCAACAATACCCAAGCATTTCTGTGACGCAGATGAGTAACCTTCTTTCTACCCAACATCTTTTTAGTTCATAGAACACACATTTTTTTGCTTTCTTTTTTTTTTTTGAGGGCAGTTGGGGTTAAGTAACTTGCTAAGCCCTGGCTAGGTTTTTGTTTGTGTGAGTGTTAAGTGTCTGAGGCCGGATCCGAACTCAGGTCCTTCTGACTCCAGGGCTGGCGCTCTATTCACTGCGCCACCTAGCCGCCCCATAGAACATACATTTGAAGCATGGTAGATAGAAATGAAATGAAATTTAGGAATTATCTCAAGCAAAATAATTTAATTAACAAAGTAGTAATGATAATACCAATTCATATATACACACATGTACATATATATACACATATATACAATATACATATATACACATAAATATATATACACACATAAATATGTATATATACACATATATACATATACATTTATATATATGTATATACACACTATATATATGAAACATTTCATTCAATTCAACTCAGCAAAAACTTATTAAGTACTTGCTGTATAGAGATCACATTGCAGGAAAAACAAAGTGTAGATAAGACATGATCCCTGCCCTCATGGAATTTATTAGTGAGTCAGTCAATAAGGATTTACTAATAATAATGGCTTATATATGCACATGTGCACATTCAGCACATGTAGTACACATATGGCTGCATTATACATGTGTATGCATGTGTGTGTGTGTTATAGAAGGAAATGGCAAACCATTCTAATATCTTTGCCCAGAAAAGCCCAAATAGGGTCATGGGGAGCTAGACATAACTGAAAGGACCCAATAACAACAACAACTACAGCGACAAATGCATACATATAATATACACATACATACACACATATCCACACACATACATGTGCACACACACATGTGTGTACTAATTATTTTCTCATATTCTCTTCACAACAACCTTACAAAGTAGATGCTATCATTATCCCCATTTTACAGACAAGGAAACTGAGGAAAACAGGTTAAGTGACTTGCCCAGGCCAACATGGCTAATGAATTGTCTGAGGCTGGATTTGAATTTAGATCTTCCTGACTCTAGGCCCAATGCTCTATCTACTGCTCTAACCCACCTATTATGTGTCAGGCTCAGTGCTGATCTCTGGAGTACTAAGAAAGGCAAAAGATAGTCCTTGCTCTGGAGCTCATAGTCTAATGGGGGAGACAACATGAAATCAAACATACAAACAAGGCATATGAAGGATAAATTTGAGATAACCCATCAAAGGAAGTTAAAGAAAACACCGGATGAAGGTAGATAAGGGACTTGTGATTTCACTAGTAAAGAGAACTCCTATGTGAAGAAATTCATTCTCCTAATGCTGATTGGTACTCTCTACGATGTATAATCTTAGAAAATGACTTGCCTAGGGTCACATAGCCAATATGTGTCACAGGTAGGATCAGAATCCAAATCTTCCCAGCTTTGTAGATCTCTATGTAATATGCCATATTACATAGCTTATTATAAAAATGCATTAAAATGGTGCACAATAAAGTATTATGTATTTACCCCATCACAACCTTGTGAGGGTATTAGGGAAGGGAATAAACATTTATATTGTACCTACTATGTGTCAGAAAACATTATCTTATTTGATCCTTATAACAACCATGTGAGCTAGATGCTCTTATTATCCCCATTCTACAGATGAATATACTGAGGGTCAGAGAACAAAATTAACTTGTTTAGATTCACAAACCTGGTGTCAGATGCAGAGCTTGAACCTAGGTCTTTTAACCAAGTAAGCTCATTGCTCTATCCACTATATTGAAGGACCTCACGAACAAATAAATACATATATACATATGAATACATACATAACTGTATGTTTTCTTAATATACTTTCTAATTGAAACCCCTTAGCTGTGATATCTGACAATTACATGGTCCATCTCTCCTTGGTCTCTAACAACACAGGCAACACAGGGCCATAGTACAGATTATTTGCATATATAAACCACAGTTGACTAGTCAGGTTTAAGTTAAATAAAGGGCAAAGATATTTAAAAGAAGATTATACTTCTATTTAGAAATGGTTCATTATGAAATGAATAATTTAAGGCACCTAATAATGTTCTCTAGTTTCCCAATTTTAGGACTTAAATTTTTTTGTTTAAAATGTTTTCATAGCAAAATGTTATGAGACTTACTGCATAAAGATGAATCTAGGGGGGCAGCTAGCTGACTCAGTGAATAGCCCTGGAGTCAGGAGGACCTGATTTCAAATCTGGCCTCAGACACTTAACACTTACTAGCCATGTGACTTTGGGCAAGTCACTTAACCTCAATTGCCCTGCCCTTCCCCTTCAAAAAGACAAAAAAAAAGAAAAAAAGAATCTAGGGTTTGAGATCCAGCAGTCATTTGATCCAGGTCTTTACAGCATCCAGGATATATAGGTTCATAAGATTTCAAACTGGATGGATTCTTAGAGTAAATCTAATTAAATTCCTCATTTTACGATGAAGAAATTGAGGCACAGTGAAGATAAACTCTTATCACTTGTTGATGTATGTGATCTTGAACAAATAAATGCATCCCCCTGCTTCAGAAAAGTCCTAAAATAACAAGCCTCCAAAAACCAACAAAACATGGCAGATCACATATAACACGAGTGTTGAACTTCTAACTATGTTGATCATTCACTCCCATTATGCTGTCTGTTCTCCAAAGTACTTCTGAAACTCCTCTCTTAGAACACTTTCCAAAACCAAAATTGTCCTTTCCTGTCACATCCAAATATGGACCAAAAAGAGGTCAAATACAACTCCTCTGTTTGGCGTTGAAAGCCAACTTCCAATGAGACTCCAATCTGTTGATTTATTTTTCAGTTGTCTCTGACTCTTAGTGATCTCATTTGGGGTTTTCTTAATAAACATACTAGAGTGGTTTGCCATTTCCTTCCCCAGTTCATTTTCTAGATGAGGAAACTGAGGCAAATAAGGTTAAGTGACTTGCCCAAGGTCACACAGGTGATAATCGTCTAAGGCCAGATTTGAACTCACAAAGAGGAATCCTCCTGACTCCAGGCCTAGAGTTCTATCTACTGTACCATTTAGATGTAATTTTAAGTTATTCCCTTAACTTATCCTATAATTCAGCTAAACTGGTCTATTCTTTTTTCCCTTGTACATAATGGCACATCTCCCTTTTCAGAGGTCATTCCCCGTGACAGGAACTTTCTCAGTTCCACTTTCAGAATCCCATTGTTAGAATCCCAACACTCAGCTCAGTCATATAATAAGGTTATTCCTGATTTCTCTCCCTCTTCCCCCTCTCCTCCCCTCCCTCTTCTCTCTCTCTCTCTCTCTCTCTCTCTCTCTCTCTCTCTCTCTCTCTCTCTCTCTCTCTCTCTCTTCCCCTCTGTCTGTCTGTCTGTCTTTCTCTGTCTCTCTGGTTGTTGGTACTTTTTATAAGTACATAGATTCAGAGCTTAAAGAAACCTTAGAGATGATCTAATCCAACTCCATTATTTTAAAAATAAGGAAACTGAGGCCCAAGGAAGATTACCAACTTACTTAAGGTCACACAGGCTGCAAGTTGGAAAGCTGATATTATATTTACTTCATATAGCTTTTGTTTTTACTTCTCTGAATACCTAGTAGAACGTAAGCCCATTGAGCCCATTTTTCATTTTACTAATTGGTTTATTTTGTCTTTGTATCCCTGAATAAACACTTCCTGCAGTTCTTCAGCCTGTTTTATTCTATATTTTATTATATCTTTATTCTACCTGGCCCTGAGTGACACTTGGTGGTTTCCAGAAGTCAAAACTGCCCTTAATGGATGAAGGTTTGCTATGGCTGGAGCAAAGCACGGTTGTCAATTCCAAAAGAATTGTTCTGAGTCTAATGTTTTATGCAACAGAAGGGAGTACTGGGAAAAAAAGTGTATGGACTCCCAAGGTGAAGACTTTGAAGAGGAAAATTCTTCATTTTTTAAAAAATATAAAGTCTAATATTGCTGCTTAAAAATGCTCAATACCTTAAAGCCACACCAAATGTATTTGTCCATATCCTTTTTCTTATAATTCCCTAATTAGTAAAATTCGAACATATGTTTAAGTATACTGGGTCCCAGTGTATCAAAACCCTTAGAATCCTGGCTCTCTCCATTGTGTGACCCTAAATTCATTGCTATATTTACCTTTAAAGGTAGTTCTTGTTCTGTCCTCAGAGGCAACAGAGCGATTTACCATCATGTGTATAATTCTATTCTGTTCTTTTTCTTTAATTGTATTTTCAAATTTTTTTCTGTCTTTGAAGTCATCATTTAGCAATTACACCAGAAAGGAAATTGTCCATTGTAACAGTGAGCCCTGAATAGGCTGGTTCAACAATAGAAAGGTCAGCCTGAGACAGTCATGGTAATTACAGTGTAACCCTATTATAATAGTGCTCATTACAATGATTTGGATAAATTGCCAACCAAATTGTAATGGTATAGAGTAGAAGTCTTTTTGTCTGATAACTTATTAAGGAAGACCTGTTAGTTAAAGTATATGGAAGAATACATACATACATACACACACACATATATATATATATATATATATATATATATAAATAAACATGTATATTTTTTGTCTGTAACATAATTATTATATAAAAATCACCTTTATATGCCTTTTTTTAGGCTTATAAAGGGTTTTTCTCACAAGATCCCTTTAGAGACTAATTATTATAAGCATTATCTCCATTTTATTGATGAGTAAACTGAGGCTCAGAGATATTAAGTGGCATCTGTATTTATGTGGGCAACTAGGTGGCACAGTGGCAGAGAGCCTGGATTCCTAAATTCAAATCCAGCCTTAGAGACTTACAAGCTGTGTGTGTGTGACCCTGGGCAAATCACTTCACCCTCTTTATCTTAGTTTAGTTATCTGTAAAATAAGCTGGACAAGGAAATGGCAAACCACTCCAGTACCTCTTGCAGGAAAACCCCAAATGAGGCCACAGAGTGTCAGATAAGGCTGAAACATGTGAACAATAACATATTTACGTAGCAGGAAAAGTAACAAGGTCAAGATTCAAACCAGGAGCCCCTGCCCTTAGTTCCATTTCTCTTACCATTACAAACTATAGTCTGTAAATAACAGGGTGAATTGTATCTAGATATATTGGGGACCAACTTTCCTAACCTGACTTCTAACCCTAACCTTGTAGCTAAAATTCTTGTGTTTAAGACAATCCCATGGAAACTAGAGGTATTTAACAATTTTTTATTTGTGATAATTAAAACAGGATAATACACTGAGTTATATCACACCACCATTGTCTAAGCCCAAATATTTCTCCTTTTAAAACAAACATGCAAACACAAATAGAACCTGATTTCCAGATCTAGAAACTGTATTATGCAAATATATTAAGTATCACCCAAAACTTCAGAAAAATCACCCTGTTGGGGAAAAAAAAATTGTCAGCACTTACAAAGGCTTCATTTGGTTTTCAATCAATTGGAGGACTTTGTTAAATTGATCTCAATTAAAATCAGTCTGACTATAAGATGTCTCTCCTTACAAGGGTTAAATTGCATACAGTAGTGAATCTTGGGATTACTCCATGATGGCACCAGCACCTGTCTGGGACCAGACCAGCACCTCTCATTGTTTTGTTTTGTTTTGTTTTTAATTTTCACCTCAGTCTTTTATTTCAAGCTATTTTTGACCTATTTGGCATGTCTAATGAACCTGACTTTTCAATGCCTCTATGTGCTTCTCCCTCTCTACATTGTAATGGAAATGTGATGAGTTACCTAGGATGCTGTGTACAATCTTTCACCTCTGATAGCATGGTCTGCGTGCTGCATGCCTGTCAGGCTAATGACAAGGCCAACACAGCAGGATAATTGGGTACTTGGAGAAGATTCATAAGGTAATATGCTGCCGAACACTATGGTGTGCCCTGGGGCAGAGGTAGGAGGAGTATGGGGTGTGGAGAGAGGGTACCAGAAAAAAGAGATGAAGGCCTGTTCTTGATAAATAATAATCTAGTTATGGAAAGAAATGGTAAAGATTTTTTGTCGACAGTAAAGCCTTTCTTTTAGCAACCTATGGAATGATTTTTAAAAAAAGATTTCAAAGTTATAGTTTGTGCAAGATACAAAGCAAACTGAGTTAGTAACAGGGCCCAAACTGTTTACACCGTCCATCGAAGGAACTGTGGAATCTTTCACATGTATCATTGGCCTTTAATACAAGGAAGTTTGTTGTCAAAGCAAACTATAATCTTGCCATCTGACAGCTCATTATTAAGAAACAACCAGAACTGACTTTATTACTATAGTTTAGAATTGGTTCATCTGCAAATTAAAGTTCTTTGTTCACTTGTGACAGGTTGCTTATGAGGCATCTGTCATGGAGTGCCAAATGGGCTAGCATTTTAAAAGTGTAATGTGATAACAATTAACCTATAATTCCTTCTCCCAATCATTTCCCCTTTCAATTTTATTAGATAAACTTATCATGAAAGAGGATGGAGAGGGAATCATTCATGTGATTTTCTTATGAAGTGACATGCTGCATTCTTCTTATGACTGCACAGTCTACTATATATTTACTGGAATGTATTCCCCCCAATGAAGATGATTTCTTTTATGGAGTGTGATAATTTGGGGGTGACCAAAGACACCTTTATAAAAATTTTATTGATGTCTTTTCCTTAACCAATATGTCCCTATCTTCCCCTTACCCAGTGAGCCTTTCCTTGTAACAGAGTTGAAAGCAAAAATATAGTCCAGTAAAAACAATCAATATATTTATTGTCTGATGCAATATATAACTGTTTACTTCTAGAGTTTCTCACATCTTCAACACCATGAGGGGAAATATGATGCATTTTTAAAGGACGATTTTTTTATAAGACACTGTAGCTCCAAAGCAATTTTACAGTGCCCATGATCACTATAAATATACCTGCCTGCATGGTGCTTAGTTGCAAAATATAACAGGTTCTCCATATAGAAGACAGAAGCAAAACATTATTCTGACACTAGAAAACCAAATCCCAATGCCAGGAAACCAAATCCATCATAGCAACATAGAAATTAATGCACTACAATTTAGAGAGAGCCACACCATTCTTTAGCCTTCCCACAAACCAATATTTGACCAATATTTACTCATAAGCCTATCTGCCTCCCTTGGAAACAAACTCTCCTCCTAACCATCTTGCAGGCTCTATGTGACCTCATTCAGCCTTTTAAGGGGCAGAGTATATTTTCAAATCCGGGAAGGTCCTCAAAAGATCTTCAAATTCCTACTACCATTACATACACCAGTGGTGTAAGAACTATGTTCAATTCACACATTCTACAGACATTAAAAAAAAGAATTCAATTCAATAAATACTGATTAAACACTTATTATATAAGAAACACTGTGCTAAGCTTTAAACAGTCACTACCCTCAAGGAACTTATGTTGTATAAGGATGGGTTGAAACAATATATATCCATATAAGCACACACAGCATATGTACAAAATAGTTTCTGAACCAACTATGGGGTTGTATTTCTGAATAGGCAGATCTGGGCATGGGGAGATTGATGCCTCCTGAGCAAATATGAAATTTAATAAATGAAGTGAATAATCTTGAATGTGATGTGGTTGTACTATAGTGTGATCATGGTGATGAAACCTAAACAATTTCCTTTTCTAATTGTTTCCTGTGACATTTTAAACTTCATAACCTGTGTCACATTATAAATTATTTGGATTTGGTAATTTGGGAAAGTGATCACACCAGGATTTATAAAAATAATTCCCAGGGGCGGCTAGGTGGCGCAATGAGTAGAGCGTCGGCCCTGGAGTCAGAAGGACCTGAGTTCGGATCTGGCCTCAGACACTTAACCCACACAAAAACCTAGCCGTGTGACCTTGGGCAAGTTACTTAACCCCAATTGCCCTAAAGGGGCGGCTAGGTGGCGCAGTGAGTAAGAGCACCGGCCTCGGAGTTGGGATGACCTGAGATCAAATCCGGCCTCAGAAAATGAGCGCCCACACATAAATAATGACTAGCCGTGTAACCTTGAGCAAGTTACTTAACCCCAATTGCTTTAAAAAATAATAATTCCCAGAATCAAAATGGAGAAAGTGAAATATTGGAAGTGAAATATTCATATATCTGAAAAATAAAATTTTCAGTATATATGAAATATATACCTTACTCAGAAGTTATAAGTCTATGCCCAAATATAAAAAAATATGAAGTGAAAATGTGTTTCCATTGTGGATATTACTCTTGTTACCATCCAGGTACTTACTCTGGACAGTAAAGTACACAACAAATATTTTACACTTTTATTTAATAAAAGGTGTTGCATTTCCCTTTCTCAGACTGCAAATGGAGACTTTCCCATTCCCAGAAAGGCAGTGAAATGTCATAAATGATGGATTTCCCCTTGGGGGCCAATAGTTTTATTAAAGTGGTCTACTTTTTGTATCTGTGACTTTTTAACCATGAAAATCTTCAAAAATCAAAGCAACTTCATTGCTCTGGGACCAAAAAATGTGAGTTAGGCATTCCCCTTGTTTTGAGTGATTAGAATGTCACAGCAGCTCTTGGCCTCTAGATCACAAGAGAATACTATTTAAGCCTAGTTTCTAAATGATGTCATGAGAATAGGGCTCCATATATCCATTTAAAAAGCATACCTGTGAGAATGAAAAATATGGTAATTATTTTCTTTCCCCTTGCATTACAGGCTTTGGAGAAGGAGTCACAAATATCTTAAATGTTAAATTCTTCCTCTTTCCCCTAAGTAACTTAGTTGTATATGAAAGAAAAGAGGGGTTTTCCTTTCTCAATTATGTCTTTTCTCAATCTGTGATCTCTGTACTCTCCAGAGATATGAGAATATCAAAGTAGGATCACAAATTTAGAACTGAAAAGGACCTCAGAGTCCAGCTTATTCCAACTCCATTTTATAGAAGAACTGAAAGCAAAGGAAGTTAAGTAATTTGGCCAGAGTCATATTGCTAGTAAGCAAGATTTAAACCCAGGCCTTCTTGACTCTTGATCCAACACTCTATCAGCTACACTGATCATGTCAAACTCAAATAGAAATGGGGACTACAAAACTTTACTGGTAGGATCCCTGCAGGCTGCATATTGACTTGGAAAATCACATATTAGTATTATCTATGTTTTATTGTATTTGAATTTATTTTGTTAATCGTTTTATTTATTTATAATTTATTTTAAAATGCATTTATTTTTGCTATTTCTCACTTATATTTTAATTAGGTTTAATTGGTAGTATTATGGGCCCTGGGCTGCCCATACACAAGGATATTAAACCCCCAAATGCTACACAATACTGTATGCCAGTCTGTAGCAGCAAGCACCCCAATATCCCCAGGGTGACTGCCAACACAGGTTCTTAGATCTGCTTTTCAAAAGGAAAGCAACTCAAGTTGGGTTAACAAGCTTACTTTAATCAATCAAACATACATTACCTAGTTCAAGGGGAAAAGGTCAGCACCCCAAACTTCAGAGTTACAGAACTTACAGATCAAACAGACAGGCTTCCAAACTGTCCAACCATTATATCAATACCAAATCACAGTTACCAGAGAGGGAAGCATCAACATCTGGGTTTTCAAAGCCGGGGGGCTCTCAACAACGGCTTCCCAGAGTCTCATCTGGTCAAATCACACAACACTTCTCAAAGTGAGCCCCAAAGCAAAGCCTCTCCTCAGGATTTATATAGCCTTCTCCTGGCTCAGAGAATGTAACAACCTTCTGGACCCACTGCCCAATCACAAAGTATCAAGGTGTGGGCTTTCCTGAAAAACAAGCCTCCCACCACAGGCTCCAGGTGCACTTAAGCTAGGGGCAGGGAAGATCTTCAAATTTGCATTTCCATTACACAGTCTTAAGTAAAAGGTAACTCTTTTCACTTAAGAGAAGCTTTTCTTCAGATTAGAAAGGTAGTGCTTTAGTCTGGGTAGCAAATCTGTTATATATAAAAGCATAATGGATAAAAGATTCTGATGTTTATACAGTTGTTTCTTTGAATGATTTCAATGAAGGATCCCAAATTCAACAACAAATATTAAAGGTACCCTTTGAATTTTTGAAGTTTTGGAGTATGATGAATAGATTTTCAGAGCTGACTGTAGGCAAGATTGGGAAGGAGCTGCAGTTTATTTCTGGAAGCTGTCCATCTTCTTTTATGTACCCTTTGTGCCTTCATAAGGTGAGGGCAAGAAGGAAATCAAATAAGCATTATATAATGCCTACTGTATTCCAGGCAATGTGCTAAGCATTTTACAAATATCTCCTTTCATTCTTGCAACAACCTTAAGAGATAAGCGATGCTATTATTTCCATTTTATAGCTGAGAAAACTGAGGCAAACATCTGAAGTGACTTGCCCAGGGTCACACAATTAGTCTGAGGCCAAATTTAAGCTCAGGTGCAAGTCCAGTGGAGATCCCCTAGCTGTCTTCATGCTACCCAAGGGCCTCCTATTTTGGTGTCTCATTTGGACTTCATCTTCTGGAAAGCTCCTTATACTACAAATCAGTCCTGGCTCTCTTGTTCCCCTCAAAGGATCATACATTTTTAACTGAAAGCAACTTTAGAAATTAACTACAATTATCCCTTCCACATAACCGGGGTTAGAGAGTGGGGGTTCCTCCAATCTGGAAAATCTGCGTAAAATTTTTTGGCCCTCCTTTCTTATCAGAGAAGAAGTCTGAATTACTATGGCATTAAAAGATAGAATATGTTGATATCTTACAATACTATACATAGATTTTATGCATTTCTGAATTTCTACCATAGGTTCCCAGAGTGGGTGATACCACCCCCTGGGGAACACTGGACCAATTCAGGGGGTTTGTAGTAGCCTCAGGTGCAATTGTGGGGAATTGAATAAAAATAAGGGGAGGGGAGAAGCACAAGGAAAGAAGAGAAGAACATTTTGAAAAGCCATACATACATGTTTCATCTGTGTGTAACAGAATTAAAGTCATAGTGATTGCATTATTTTCCAAATAAACACACAAAATGCAAGTTACAACCAAAGTTCCTCTTAACAGGCCAGTGTTGGCTTGCAGGCAAGCATGTTGTGCACTGTCAGGAAGTCCAGAATTCATCTTCAGGAATATGTGCATGTAATGACTTGCTTACAGTATGATGCTGTAGAGTTACATGATGCAATATTGCATCATCAAAATTTCAATTCACGGAAAAAACGCAAAGATTTACAATAACTTATTAAATTTAAGATATGTCATTTAAAATATATATTTTGTATATTTTTGAAATAATGCAAATTTAAAAAAATATTAAAGAGTTAAGGTAGGTTTCCTGGGGGGAGCAACTGAGTAATTTTTTTTTAAAAGGGGGCAGTATGCCAATTATGTTCGGGAACCTCTGTTCTAAACTTTTTCTGTGTCATCTGCGACTTCTGCAAAGCTCCTCAAAAATTCCCACTTAATTTCTTATGCCAACCTGTGATATAGCAAAACTTTGATGGGAAAAGTTGCAATGTGGATATTATTGTAATATTGCAAAGTGTAATGTGAATATACAGTTATTCAACCCTTTCACTTTACTGAGGAGGACACTAAGGCCTAGAAGTTTAAGTGACACAGGATTTTCAAGGCTTGTCCTCTGACTCCCAATCTAGCATCCTTCTAAGTGACTGAAGAGAGAAGTCACCAGCTTACATAGCATTTTCATTTAACTCTCCAGCAACCCTGTGAGGCAAGATTATAGGATCACAGTGGGCAGGATTGCTGGTGTCCCTGTTATAGAAAATCCATAGTGAGCTCCATCTCTGCACTTTGGCCTCAGAAAGCTGCTAAGAGCCTTGAGAGGTTAAGGGATTTGCCTGGGGGTCACCCTGCCAGTATGTGTCAGAGGCAAAACTTGAACTCGAATTTTCTTGGCTCTCTAGCCACTGCCTCCCTTCACAGATCCATCAGTGGAATATAGAAAGGATTTTATTTTTTTTATTAAGGTTAAGTGACTTGCCCAAGGTCACATGGCTAGTAAGTATTAAGTGTCTGAAGATTTGAACTCAGGTCCTCCTGACTCCAGGGCTAGTACTCCTTTCACTGCACCACCTAGCCACACCCAGAAAGAATTTTAAAGTCCATCCTTATTCTACACAGGAAAAAACTGAGTCTCAGGGTGAGGACATGACTTGTCTAAGGTCGTAAAGTTAATTAGCAGTAGAATCTGAATTTGATCCCAGGTTCTCTGGCTCCAAACTTGGTCTTCTTTCCACTGTGCCATGCTGGCTCTCAGGTAGGATGAAAGTTGGTGCAACTCTGAAATGTTAAGTGAGTTGACCACCTAACATCACACAGCTAACAAGTGTCAAAGCCAGGAGTGAAACCCAGTTCTGCTGACTCCTGGTCCACATCTTCCCCTCCTACCCCAGGCTGACTCCCAAATTACCATATATGACCCCTCCTGGAAAATATTTGCATTTTAACAAGACCATTGAACCCACTGGTGTAGAAAATGAGGGAATTGTAGTTATTGTTTCATGGTAAAAATGATAAAGGAAGAGGTGTTCTTTAGGCAAAAGGGTTTTTCAGTGTCTCTTAAATCACCCGACATGGTTATGTGTTCTTCTCAGTCGGCATCTTTTAAGAAAACAGCATGTAACGGCACTGTAGCTTGGTTTGCACAAAAGGTTACAGTTTCCACCCCATTCTACTACTAATTTACTGTAGGACTTTGGAGAGGTCATTTTGGCTCTCTGGGCCTCATTTTAATTACCTGTAAAATAAAAATACTTATTATATAGGTCTTTATATGTGTGTTATCATTTGATGGTCATAGCAGCCTTGTGAGGCAGATGCTATTATTGGTCCCATTTTACAGATAAGGAAACTGAGGCTGAAAGAGACCTGACTTGTTTAAGGCCACATGATGTCTGAGGCATAATTTGAACACTACACCACCTAAGGTGAAAGATTTGGTACTAGAAAATTATTAATATCCTTTATAATTTTCCCATCTTATGACCAAGATCACTGTTCTGAGACCCAACTTAGTGCTGGCTCAGTTAGAGACCTGTTCTGGCCCCAGTCACTTAATCAGTGGCTCCAAGAAGGCTTGGCAGGCTGTGCCTTTTGAAAATTCTGAAACTCCAATTTGCATTTAGTAAAATACTTTTATTTTTTGGAGGGGGCAGTTGTCTTTCTAATTACAATCATATAACCAGTGAACTAAACAGCTGGGGGTGAAAAGAACTCTGATGATGTTATATATGCAAAGAGTTTTCACTCTAGATTAATTCACTGAACAGTCCTGATCTTTAAGCATTCAATGTTTGGTTGTGAAATATTTTCCTCATGAGAGGAGGAGTCCATATGAGTCTGGAGCACCTATCAAAAAATGATGTGAAAGTAACGAACATAAGATTTCAAGAAGTTGTTATCGGGGAGGCTAGGTGGCGCAGTGAGTAGAGCGTCGGCCCTGGAGTCAATAGGACCTGAGTTCAGATCCGGCCTCAGACACTTAACGCACACACAAATAAAAACCTAGCCCCATGGCCTTGGGCAAGTTACTTAACCCCAATTGCCCTCCAAAAACCAAAAATAAAAAAAGTTGTTATCCTAGGGTGTTGCAAAAGTCTTTAAAGGATTCCAGGATGTTGTTGATGCAACTGGTACATCAGAGAGTGCTAACTGCCCCTTGAAGTCAGTGGCAAACCAACCTAACCTTGACATTTGTGTTAGTTCTCATGATGTCTGGGATGAATACTTGATGTTCAATTAAAAAGAGATTGAAAGGCATTATTGCTGCTGACATTCAGCACTTGATTATGGGAAATATCCAGCCCCTTCAATGTCAATCCTAAACCTGCTGCTTTGCTATCATGCAGGAGAAAAACTTATCCTGGAGATCTCTAAAGTATGGGGGTTATTTGTTAGCAGACCAGCACATTGCTGCTTTTGGAAATAGTAACCACAAAGCCAACTCTCCCAGATAGTCACATTTAATTTCTTATTAAATTGGTCATATGTAGGTCATATCTATTCACAGAAGCTACCTTGGTATATGGTTAAAGTACTGCCCTTAGAGGAAGCAAAACCTGAATTCAAGTCCAACTTAAGTCACACATTAGTGTATAACCTAAGGAAAGTCCTTTAATCTCTTAATGACCTGGTTAGCTCTTTAAGACTTATAAATTGCAAATCAGGTTCCCTTCTACATCACTGAAACGCATTTCCTCATTGATAGATGAAGGAAATAAACAATCTGGTAAAAAAAAATCCAATGCTCTGGGACATTTTATTTCCATATATTAACCTTTATTTGATGAATGTTTATATATTATGGATATATGTATTTATTTATATTATATATACATATACATACATATATACACATATATAGAGACAGGAGGACAATAAGGTATACTCTGACATCTTAAAGAGCTTAGAATATTGTGGAGAAGATAGGACTCATTCATATAAGGACACAAAAGGGTATGTAATTGAGAATATTAAGTAAGTCACCAAATATTAAGTAAGTCACCAAAGGAATAGGTCATAGCATCATAGATCTTAATAGCTCTTGAACAGGAAAGAAGTTTAGAAGATGTCTAATTCAATGGCATTATTTCACAGATGAGCAGACTGAGGCCCTGGGAAGTTAAATGATGTTTTTGTTTTGTTTTGATTTTTTTGAGGCAGAGTTAAGTGACTTGCCCAGAATCACACAGCTAGTGAGAGTCAAATTTGAACTCAAGTCCTCCTGACTCCAGGGCTGGTGCTCTATCTACTGCGCCACCTAGCTGCCCCAAAATGACTTTTTTGAGGTCATATAATAATCATCAGAAGTAGGATAATAGATCTGAGTCTGTAGTCTGTAAGCAAAAACTTAGAGGCCAGATGAAGGTTTCTCCATATAGAGTGCCAAATATACTACCTTCATTATTGGTCAAGAATACCAGCTACCTTTATTACTGACAGCCATAGAATAAGATGCTCTCTGGAAAGTGAAAATGCTCAACCCAGCACTCCGTGATATAGTGAGCCTAGAACTCAATTGCTATTAGGGAATAATTTTCTTTTAAAATTTCTCTTAAAAGTCTGTTTTGGCATTTTTAATCATGGGATTATATTGCAGATTCAGAGCTGGAAGGAACCTTAAATGCCATCAGTTTTATTATTGAGAAAATGGAGACAAAGAGAGATTAAGTGGCTGGCCAGGTTAAGCCACATAGCCAATAAATGTCTAAGGTCTTTGTGTATCTAAGCCCAGTTCGATCTGCACTATGCTACACTGACTCAGTGTTCCCACAAGGCACCGAGTAGACCTATCTGTGTGCTCTGTGATTGCAGGCTATGGTCTTGGATCTCAGTGATACTTCACCCTTGAGGTTTGGCTTTAAGAGAATAGAAAGAGATTTAACATTGAGCTAACGAACTCCAGTATGATTATCCCTGCTTACATGATGAGCTTTAAAAGTAATAGGAATTGATTTTTAGAGGCAGTAGCCCATACTTTTATGTGTAGACCTTAGCTTCAGACCTCTGGTTGGCACAACTGAAGTACTATTTTAAACTGAGGAACAGTGAAGAACTGCGTCTTTAAAAACCAATATTATTAGGAATCATGGCAGCAAATGTGATTTGCTGGTGGTAAATTGAAATCACTGATTAAATTACATCTCTGGCTAATAAATTCAGAGGAGAACAGTCCACAGCCAGTGCCAGCGGAACACCGCCCTGAGACATTAAATAAAGGTTATCTGATTGATGAGGAAGATAAATCAGGGGAGGAACACATGGCTGGTTAATGTGCTCCCATGTCATTGTTTCTAGCTAGAGTCAAGGGATCCTTGAATCTTGCACACTCAGCCACACAATCCCCATGACTCCTGCTTTCTTAGTTAATCTCAGAGCAACTTATATTTGGAAATGCTGAGGGAGAAGCTAAGAACCAAAAAGTAGTTCAGTATTGTCATTCTTGGATGGATCTGTAGTTTCACTGATAGAGATATTCTCTCCAATGATGCAAATTGCATCCCACCCATGATTGTATGTTCTGTGCTGCTTTTCTCCACATTTTCCTGTAAATCTGCCATGGGGTCCCAGCCATTCTACCTTCCTTTCTTTTCCTTTCCTTCATATGAACACCAGAGGAGTATTTAGGGAGTCTGTTGGTTTTGCTACATGGGAAAAATAGATCTTCCTGATTCTGAGGCTCCCTCTCTTTCCAGTTTTGTATCCTTAATGAAACTAAAAAGTATTAAGTATAATCCATGGATTTTTATTAAATAAATACTTAGAAGAAAAAAATCTATACCTGCTCTTATACATTGGATGGATATATGTATTGATTGAAGGTACATATGTGAAGCTAGGAAAAAAAACAAACCTTAAAGTACTATGCAAATACCACTCTACTTATTCTAATTATATGCATGCATAGATACATGGAATGGCTGTGGCCATTTTTTCTGTCTTGGTCATATTTGTTTTCTAACACTTTTCATCTTCTGACTGTGTCAAATGAAGGTATATTAAGACATCCTTACTTCCCAAGGGCCAAATGAGCCTCACTGGAGTTAGGAATAAAAGCAGGGGTTGTCTGTATGTATAATAAATAGTTACGTATATATTAAACTTGCTTAACTCCATACGAACCTTCATCAAGTTTTGGTTTCTTGCACTGTTACTTATTCTGGGATGCTGTAATGGAAATGCAAATTTAAAGATCTTCCCTGCCCCTAACTTAAGTGCACCTGGAGCCTGTGGTGGGAGACTTGTTTTTCAGGAAAGCCCACACCTTGATACTTTGTGTTTGGGCAGTGAGTCCAGAAGATTGTTACATTCTCTGAGCCAGGAGAAGGCTATATAAACCCCGAGGAGAGGCTTTGCTTTGGGGCTCACTTTGAGAAGTGTTGTGTGATTTGACCAGATGAGACTCTGGGAAGCTGTTGTTGAGAGCCCCCCGGCTTTGAAAACCCAGATGTTGATGCTTCCCTCTCTATGGTAACTGTGATATGGTATTGATATAATGGTTGGACAGTTTGGAAGCCTGTCTGTTTGATCTGTCTGTATATTCTGAAGTTCGGGAGGCTGACCTTTTCCCCCTGAACTAGGTAATATACGTTTGTTTGATTAAAGTAAGGTTGTTAACTGATTTTTGAGTTGCTTTCCTTTATAAAAGCAGATCTTGGGAACCTGTGTTGGCAGCCACCCTGGGGATGCTGGGGTGCTTGCTGCTACAGATGCTCTCTATCTTCATCCATTTTTATTTTGGATGTTAATTCTAGGCTTTTTGACCAAATTTTATAAATTTCATATGTTCTTCCTATCTGTATAGTTTATGTTATGAATCCAGTATGGATGATGAGATTGATAGCTAATTTCAATACAGCACTTACATTTTATAAATATGATCTCATTTGATCCTCAAAATAACCCTATGAGGAAGTTGCTATTATTATCCCCATTTTATAATTGAGGAAACTGAGGCAAACAGGGACTTACCGAGGGTCACAAGCTAGTTTGAGGCCAGATTTGAGTCTTCCTGATTCCAGGCCCAGATTTGAGTTTTCCTAGATCCAGGACTATCTTCTGTATCCCCTCATTACCATAAAGGTCTGTACATAGTGTAATGTGTAACACATTTTTTTGTTGCTGTTTCAGTCATGTCTGACTCTTTGTGACCCCATTTGAGGTTTTTTTGATAAAGATACTAAAATGGTTTGCCATTTTCTTCTCCAATTCATTTTTTAACCACATGACTATTAAAACACTGAAAAGGTTTTTGACAAAATCTAGCACCCAGCTCCTTTAGAAATTCTAGAAAGCATAGAAACAAATTAATCTTTTCTTAACATTGTAAGTAATATCTATCTAAAATCAAGACCAAACATTATACATAACAAAGAAAATCTAGTAACTTTGGGGTTCTTTTGGGGTTTTTTTGCTTTTTGGAGGGGGGAAGGTAGGGCAGTTGGGATTAAGTGACTTGCCCAAGGTCATATGGCTAGTTTTTTCCTGTGAGTGTCTGAGTTCAAATTTGAACTCAGGTCCTCCTGACTCCAGGGCTGGTGCTATATTCACTGCTCCACCTACCCACCCCACTAGAGGCTTTTCTAATAAGGGGTAAAGCATGGATGGATCCAGATTATCACCACTACTATTTAACATGGTCCCAGAAATGCTAGCTATAACAAAAAAAGACAAAAAGAGAAATTGAGTAAATAATCATAGCCAAAGAGGAAATAAAATTATCACCTTTTGCAAATGACATGATGGTTTACTTAGAAAATCCTAAAAAAAATCCTAAAACATCAATTAAAAATTTGAAATGATTAACAAATTCTGCAGAGTTTCATGATATAAAATAAATCTAAATAAATCATTAGCATTACTTTTTTTATAGGCAAATCCCAACAGAAGGAGCAAGAAAGAGAAATCCCATTCAAAACAGCTACAAAAGACTCAGATTCAATGTGGCCCACTAGCATTGGGGCTACAAATGCTCGGATTCCTTAAAAGTCTGACCAATATGGTAGATTTTTAGAATCATGCATACTTTCTATTAGTGTACTAATAAATCTTGTCTTTGGCTGAAAAAAAGCTTGGATAGAATTCATTTGGGCAGGACCTGCACGTTGTTATTTCAGGGTCCCAACACCCCTAAACCTCAACAATAACAAGGGTCTGAGGGTTCCTTTTTCCCATCACTAGAACAGCTGGTAAGTTTCTGGGATGGGACACCTCCTGTTTGTGTCTTCTTTCCTTCAGGTAAGAATCTTGAGCCTGAAGATTTTCTGTACTGTATCATCAGTGACTCTCTTGGAGTTGCAAAAACCTCCTGAGGATTTCTGTGATATGCTCCTTGTATTATCTACTTCCCTTTCACTTCTCACACACTCCAAAAGCAAAATCCCAGGCTCTTCTCAGGTATCTCTTGCTTCTTGTGTCTGGAAGTCGAATTTTCTATTCAACTCTGGTTTTTTACTAAAAATGCTTGAAAGTCCTCTATTCCACTGAATGACCATATTTTCCCCTGAAACAAAATACTCAGTTTTGCTGGGTAGGTGACCCTTGGGTTCAGTCCCAGCTCTTTTGCCCTCTGGAACATTATATTCCATGCCCTTTGATCCCTCGGTGTAGAAGCTGTCAGGTCCTGGGCTATTCTGATTGGGTTTCCACAATATTGAAATTGTTTCTTCCTGGCTGCTTGCAGTATTTTCTCCTTGATCTGGGGATTCTGGAACCTGACTATAATATTCCTGGGAGTTTTCTTTTTGGGATCTTTTTCAGGAGGTGATCAGTGGATTCTTTCAACCTCTATTTTGCCCTCTGGATCTAAACCATCAGGGCAGTTTTCCTTGAGAATTTCTTGAAGGGTGATTTCTAGGTTCTTTCTTTGATCATGGCTTTCAGGTAGTCCAATAATTTTTAAATTGTCTCTCCTGGATCTATTTTCCAGGTCAGTGGTTTTTCCCATGAGATATTTCACATTGCCTTCTATTCTTTCATTTGTTTGGATCTGCTTAACAGCATCTTGATTTCTCATAAAGTCATTAGCTTCCATTTGCTCCAGTCTAACTCTGAGGGAATGAATCTCCTCAGTGAACTTTTGAGATTCTTTTTCCATCTGGCAAATTCGACTTTTTAAGGCATTCTTCTCCTCATTGCCCTTTTGGGTCTCCTTTGCCATTTGAGTTAGTCTATTTTTTAACGTGTTGTTTTCCTCAGTCAGACTGTTGACCCTCATTTCATACTTTTCCTGCACCCTTCTCATTTCTCTTCCCAATTTTTCCTCCACTTCTCTTATTTGATTTTTAAAGTCCTTCTTAAGGTCCTCTATGGCCTGTAACCCACTCATATTTTCCTTTGGGGCTTTTGGAGCAGGATTTCTGACCTCACAGTCCTCCCCCTGTTCTATGCTTTGATCCTCTTTGCCCCCAAAATAGGAGTCTAAGGTTGCATTTTTCTGTTTAATTTGTTTCCTTTGCCTTGGCATTTTGCCACTTAATTACTTGACTTTGGGGCTTGTTGCCACAGTATGGCTGGGCCGCCAGACAGGTGAACTTTCATCCCGAACGTGTGGGGGGACAACTTCTGTTTCTGGTAAGCTGGAAACCCACCCACGACCTCCACCCCAGATCACAATCCAGATCCAGGGAGGTTAAAGCAAGAGCGATTACCCCCCCGAGACTGACCGCTGGATCTCAGGCCAGGAGCTGGAGCTGCCTCTGAAAACTACAAAATGGCGTCTCCTCAGTGGCTTCTAGCCCCCAGGGGAGGAAGCTGACATGTTCCCCACATACTGGTCCCAAAGTCCATAGGGCACTAACCTCTCACTTTGTTCTAGGCATGTCTATGTTGATAATTCTGGAATTGCCACAGCTGCTGCTATTCTGGGGTCCCTCTAGCTGGCTGCTGGCCTGGCTGCCCTGGGGCTAAAACCACGACTCAGGCGGACCTGTGCTCGGCTCCCCACGCACTGCGCGCTGCTCTGTGCTGCTGGCTCCCAGAGCGCTGTGCTGGTCCTTCCTGCAGGGCTGCTGGGCTGTCCTCAGTGGGGGGTTAGCTTCTCTGTGTCGTTCTGTGGGTGCTGGGGCTCCAGAAGTTGTTCAGAGTCCCCTTTTACATAGTTTGGAGGTAATCTGCAATTCATTTTTTTTAACAGATGAAGAACTAAGGCAAACAGGGTTAAGTGACTTGCCCAGGGTCACACAGTTAGTAGGCATCTGAGCTTGGATTTGAACTCATGAAAGTGGGCCTTTCTGATTCCAAGCTCAGTGCTCTCTTCACTGTACCACCTAGCTGCCCAGCTAACACATAGTGAGTGCTAAGTAAATTCCAGTTGCTTGATTACTTGCTTGATTAGCAGTGGAACTATTCTGTTTTCTGTATGTACTTTCTTCAGCCAGGAACTCAAATGCCAGAAACCCCTTGCTTTTTCAGGTAGCTTGATTACTTTAATCATTTTTGATTATGCATATTTTGGGAGCTGAGGGCAGATAACTTTGGATTACAGAAGCCAAATGAAAAATACTGAAAGTTACTGATCAAATTTCTATCAAAGTGACATAATTTTAAAATGGTTGAGAAATGATATATGTGAAAGATGGAAAACAAAAGGATGAGTCCAGATGATGATTAAGAGATATTGGGAAGGAATAGATTGTAGTGGGATGGAGGACTCTGTCTCTAGTGAATAAGCCTTTTTTCCATTATGATAAAACTGAGGAAGGAAGAAATAACTAGGCAGAAAGGCTATGAAAGGACTTAACTTTTTAGCTTGAAATTAAATAATTTGTACATATGGAAAAGCCAACTTGTAAATATACATGACTTATGATTTTTAAGGAAAAAAGTAATATACCATCTTACAAAGAAAATAGAGTTGAGACAAATTATTTGTCTCCAGAAGGGAGGCGCCACAAAACTAAGTGGATAGTGGATAGTATGCTGGGCTTGGGCAGCATGGTGGATACAGTATATAGAGTGTCAGGCCTGAAACTCACCTTCCTGACTTCACATGCAGTCTTAGACACTTACCAGCTGTATGACCCTGGGCAAGTCACTTAACCCTGTTTGCCTCAGTTTCTTCACCTGTCAAATGAGCTGGAGAAGAAAATGGCAAACTACTTCAGTATCTTTGCCAAGAAAATCACAAATGGGGTCACAAAGAATTGGACAAGACTGAAAAACCAGTGAACAACAACTACAAATGCTGTGCTTAGAGTAAGAAGACTGGAGTTCAAATCCTACTAGCTGTATGACCCTGAGCAAGACACATAACTTCTCAAAGGCCCAGTGTCCTCATCCATAAAATGAACATTAAAATAGCACCTACCTACCAGGTTATTGTAAAGATCAAATGAAATAACAGACATAAAATTCTTTGTAAACTTGAAGCACTATATAAATGATATTTTTGTTATTGTTATCATTACTAGCTTTATATAATTTTTGTTGTTAAGTCATTAACAATGGACAGCTGTGATTAAATTATTTACCTAAAATTTTGTCCAACTCTTCATGACGCTGTTTTATGGGGTTTTCTTGGCAAAGATACAGGAATAGTTTGCTATTCCCTTCTCTGGGTTAAACTGTGGCAAACAGAGGTTAAGTGACTTGCCCAGGTCATGCAACTAGTAAGTATCTGATGTGAGGTTTGAACTCAGCTCCTCCTGATTCCAGACCCAGGGCTCTATCCACTGAACCACCTAGCTGCCTACATTTAAATAATGCCCTGTCACTATTTACTTTTCAGAGAATTTATTTCCATTTCACCTACAAAGTGCACCATGGCATTCTGTCATTCTTATTTATTATCTTATTAATTTTTTTTGTTAATTAAAGACTGACAGAATCCAAATTTAGTTTACAAATGTGAAAGTTTCTAAATACCCATGATTAAATAATTCTTTGTTAATTTCTAATTGAATTACCAGGGTATATCAGAAAAATATGCTGTGACAGGTTAAGGGGAAAGATGGCAGGATGGAGAAGAGATGATATTTCTGTATATGTTGATGGTTTCTAAAAGGGTAATAGTATATACTCTTCATAGTAAACATTATCAGGGACACTGAGTCCTGAAGTCCTGAGGACTGACACTTTAAATCTTCCCATGTTACAAAAAGGAATATATAGGGAGAGAGCACAGGATCTGACCCACTGGGGAGGGTATATCTGATACTTACATAGTACTTTATTCTTATAACTTCATTTGATCTTCCCAGCAATCCTTGCAGAACCTATTGTGGTATTATTACCACCCATTATATAGATGGGGAAATTGAGACTCAGCAAGCTTAAATGATTTACCTAAGGTAATATACCTTGTTGGTATACATAAGGTAGTATACCTAAGATCATATAGCTAATTTGTGGCACAGCTAGAATGTAAGCCTAGGCCTGTTGTCTCAAGGTCCATGGTCTTTCCACTTTACCACAAGGGAACTAGGAATTGAGGAATAAGAAGTCATTTTTCTGGAGTGGTCTTAGGAAAAGAAGCCAAGTGGAGGTGGGTGAATGGTATTTAAGGCTGTCTTATTGAATCTTTTGATTGGTCTTGTTGAGATTGTACATGAGTTAAGCAGGCACTTGTCAGTGTTGTAGGGCTCCCAGAAGAGCCCTCCTGCATTCTGTCACTCTAAGTGTGGCTATAGGCACCATGAGATGAGGACATGGGGATTGTGAGCTGTGATTTAGGAGGAAGAAAAAATGGGGAAACTTGAATATAAAAAGATGTTAGAATTCCCCCAGTAGACTAATAAAGTTGAGGTGAACCTTATAGGGCAGAGTGATAGAAATGGGCTTATGACAGAACTTTGGTATGTAATGAAATAAATTATGATGTTCTGAGAACTCTTCCTGTATAAGCCATCCCTTCTGGGAATTGTTATCACATGATGTCTCACTAGAGCATATATACATGGATGCATATATAACAAAGGTAGTTATTCCTTTAGAGCTTAATTTATTCCTTATACTAATAACACATTTACCATATCTCCAGGAATGACTGTCAATGATACACAGCCAGGCTTTGATATCACCATCAAAGAGATTAGAAACACCTAGAAATGGTTAAATGAGTTTATTAAATTAAATTGGTACCGTTTATAGATTGTACAATCTACAGAGATGGAGAAAAGATGCTTTCAAATCTAAAATACAAAAACCTGTTAAAAATGTTGCCTATGTTTCTGAAAGATTAAAAGAAAATTCAAATAAGAAATGGTAGGGGAATTCAAGTGTGTCTTCTGGTGTGTTGCTCGCATTTTGCATTACAAATGAAAAATATGCCAAGGTGCATTGTGCATTAATCAATCAAAATGCAAAAAGTAAACGAAAAATTCTCCATAACAACAGAGAATAGTCTTTGGGGAGATGTCATTGAATTGCTTGGATTTTGACACAGAGTAACCCAGCTGTCCAGCTATTGATTTGGGAATAATTATCTGATGCTTAGTAATCATTTACATATTCACTGGAATTGTTTTCTTCCTGGTTTTCCTTAGTGGGATTAGGAGAAATGGAGGAAATAAATGATTGCTTGGGGGTATTGCTGTGGTTTCCAAAGATAAGGAACTATCCTTATAGTGTGGGTGCCACTTGATTGCATTGTGCATTAGGTATATTCTCAGAAGCAGAGCAGGTGTTGTCCCTTTTTGTTTCATAATTCTAGCAGCCAATTAACCCATTTGTCCTCTAGTGTAAATTGTAGAGAAGACACAAACCTGAATCTGTAAAGGGAATTTCCTCACTGGGCATTCCTAGTATTGCTAAAATCGCAAATCTGGTCCATATCTTTATCCCTGTTCCAGTAGTCTATAGCGTTTGTGTCATACCATTTAAGACTATTAAAGAAATGACTATAAACATTTTCTCAGAGTAAAGACATTGTTTACTAAGCAAATTTAACATTACACATGTTTGTGTATTAATAACATTTGTGTATATGTGTATGTATGCGGGTACCCTGAAATAGGTATTAAAGTCATTATTATCCCCATTTTACAGATAAGAAAACTGAGGCTCAGCAAGTTCATACCACTGAAATGTGTTAGAAGCATGGGTTCAAGCCCAGGTTTTCTTAATTAAGCCCATCATGTCCAAGACTTCTTGACTAAATCCATCAGGTTATCCATTATGCAATGATACATCCATAATGGTGTAGACTGGACAACTTCATCCTCATACAAAGCAAACAACTTCACTGATTCTAAACATTATATAATCAATATTTCCAACTTAAGTCATAAGGGTGTGTGTGGGAGGGGTAACTACTTCTAGTAAATTGTTATAAGTAATTCAAATGATATTTCTCACATCAACTATTAATGTTGTTGCTCAGTCATTTTTTCAGTTGTGTCTGACTCTTTGTGCCCATTTGGGGTTTTCTTGACAAGGATACTGGAGTGCTTTGCCATTTCCTTCTCTAACTCATTTGACAGATGGGGCAAACAAGATTAAGTGACTTGCCCAGGGTCATAGAGCTAATAAGTGTGTGAAGCTAGATTTGAATTCAGGGAGATGAGTTTTCTTGACTTCAGGCCAACCATTTGGTCCACTATCTCACCTAGCAACACTAAAGTTATGATATACAAATTATAAAAATCTAAAAAAGATTAAGTAAAACTCATGACAAGGATTATCTGTGAGTGGATGTATGATTTGGACAGTACTGAAACGTTTGGTTCTTTTAATTTCCTGAAGTTGGAAAGGATTTTTCTATGAACTAATACATTTCTAAAATATTATATGCTAAATTCTGCGCAAACAGATACAAACACAGAAGCCAGTCCCTAGATTCATTGAGTTTAATTTTAAGGACTGAGGAAGCAAGTGGTGTGTTCATTCTTATTCCTGGCACTAAGATGGTTCAGAAGTATTGTGTTGGACCCGAGATCAGTCAGTAGATAAGTTGAAAGCTCACCAATCAGGATCCAAAGTCAAAGGGGAGGGAAAAAGTCACGCTGACCTGTTATTTATACTAGTATTTAATATCAGATACATTATCTACATACTAGGTTTAGTATAAGATCACCGCCTTAGAGCCCAGGTGTGATAGTCTGAGTTCCAGGTAGAGAAGGAGGAAGAAGAGGAGAAGGCTGATGCTGCAGGCAGCATGTTATGGAGACAGCCAGAAGATGGCATTATGGCTATAACTAGTATTTCTAGGCATCCACCGTGTATCATGGATGTAGAAGATATTTATCAAATGAGACGATCTTTTAGGCCTTTCAAAGCATTCAACAATACAAACATTGACTAACTTAAGTCTATGGCCAAACTCCAATTATATTATCAGCCAGAGAGATATGCTTTATGTTAAGTCTCCTGAAGAATAAATAAATGTTTTGCTTATTGACTGAGTCAAGGAGGTATCAACCACATACTTGAAATACTAAGAATTATTAATTTTATAGTGTTAATTTAGCACTAACAATAGGATACCCCTCTGGTTGTTTTTCTAAGACTGGACATTAGTAGACATCACTCTGGTTAATATTAATATTGTTCAATAAATGTTGATATTAGTTGAAGTATATGCTTTAGTTATAGCATCTGAATAAGTTGTCTAAATTTTAAAATTCTATGTATAAGTATTTTTGGTTTACAAAGTAACATTTAATTTTTTTTAATTATGACATAAATTAAGTAGAATGTAAACATTAGCAGAGGGTAGCTTGGTGGTGCAGTACATAGAGCACTGGGCTTGGATCTTCTTATTAGTTCAAATACTGCCTCAGAAACTTATGAATTGCATGACCCTGGGCAAGTCATTTAACCTTATTTGCCTCAGTTCCTTATATGTAAAATGAGCTGGAGGAGGAAATAGCAAACCAATATCTTTGTCAAGAAAACTCCAAAAGGGACCATGAGGAGTCGGACATGACTGAACAGCAATCTTTAGCAGACTACTCAGTCTTTTTACTTTTCCTAAATTAAATAATAATAATACAAATATATTTATAATATTTTATTATTTAATTTAATATTTCTTATATTATTAAACATTTGACACAATTATAATCATTAATATTTCTAATTAATTATTGATATTATATTTATATAATAATATAAAGATAATTAAATACAAAATAAAATAAAGACAAAATGATTAATAACAAAAGGAAATGCATTTCTCCATAACTAGAAAAAAGGTAACAAGCTCCCCTTCCTAAATACACAATTGCTACTAGCTCATTTTTATTCTTCACTTTTTGCTTACAAGAAATGCCAATTATTCAGTTACCTATTTAATGTAGCTCTTCAAGCCTTCTTAATTTGTCTCTGTGTACTTGTCTGAATTAACATTGTCCCTTATCATTTATCAGCTCTTAGATGGCAGGAAACATGACTCTTAATTTAAATTTTCATGATACCTTGCAATATCACATGCAACAGACATTCAATAAATGCTTTTTATGGTCATCATTAGAAAGTCAAAGGAATTAATTTTGGTTTTACTACAGTCTTCTGCTAGGAAAAAAAGAACTTCTTTCTTGCTTATGCCATTTATAGACTGTTAAAATTTCACTTCTATCCAAAAGGAAGCAGTATGTGGAAAGAAGAATTTTTAGCTCTTTTCTGTGCCTTAACTGTGAGTGTATTACAAAGTACAATAGAAATTTTCATCCTAGTTAAATCAGATGCAAACCCAGAAACATTTATGACTCTGATTCTTAAGCTGGTTGTGTTTTCCTCCATAGCCATGTCTCTAGTCTTGATAAATGAGACCACATTTTAGCAAATGAGCAATGGGACGGATTTATTATTTTGAAAGAAAGAAGTCAACTGGGGTCAGCATGTTGAATGCTTGGTAGTTATGTATGAGTGTCAGTGTACAGATCTATTTGGTTACATTGTTTGTTTACAGTCCACTGATTTCTGGCAAAGAAAAATATCTCCAAGCCCAAACAAAAGTGAGGCTTGATTACAAGACTGGGCCTGGGGAAGGGAAATGCAGGGAGGAAATCACTTTCATTTTCTGTGAACTGTGTCTCCATGATCTCTCCTAGTTAGCCACCTGACTCACTTCTGTCCAGCTATCATGGGCAGGTGTTTTTGTATAAGTGTAGCACTACCCATCTAAAATCAAATTCAAGAAGAGGAATTACATGTTTTTAGTCATTAAAAGTCCTGCCTTATTTACATGTTTTTTTTTCCTTAAGGCATCTTAATATAGACAACTTAGTATAGTATGCCCATCCAAAAAACAATTAATCCTTCTAATTTATTATTCAGAAAAAAATATCTGACCTAAGTCAGAACATGCCTGGGTATGCAAATTTCATAGAGTCCCAAAACCCTTAGATTGTTTTGCTTTTCAATAGCCCAAAGTATTTTATTAAACAATAATGGGTTTTCCTGAAATATTTTCCAGCAGTAGCAGAAGGGAGTAGTCATTTATAAAAAGGAATGTACATGATGAAAGACTTCCCCCTCCCCCAATATTAAGGCTTTATCATCTAGATTCTGCAGAAGGCTAATAAGGCAGAAAGACATTTGTGTAAAGAAAGCTCTTTTGACACATTGAAAGGAAACAAGACATTATTTTTTGATCATCACCTAGGGAGGTGACTGCAGAGCACTCCTCAGCTGGACCATAACTGGGGTTTAAATACAAAAATCACAAAGGAAACATTGTAAGTGATAATGGTAGGTACTTATGCAGACAGATTATTAACACTCAGTAAGACAGAGAAGGTGGTAAGCCTGTCTGACCAGCTGGAAACTTTACAGAAAAATTAGTAATTTTACCACTCTATCTATCCTTATTGTTCTCTGTTTCAAATGCAAGTGATAGACTCATAAAACAAGAGAGTTGATATGCAGACATCAAGAGATACCTTGCCTCTGGGCATATGAATATCTATGAAGTCAGATGATTCTCTCAAAGAACTTCTGGGGAAAAATAAGAACAACAACTAACATTTATAAAACTTTGTCCAGGCACTGTGCTAAGTGCTTTTCAATTATCTCATTTAATCCTCATAATAGCCCTGGGAGGCCGGTGCTATTATCCCCATTTTCTGTATGAGTAAAGTGAGGCAAGGTTAAGTGATTTGCCCAGAGTTACATAACTGATAAATGTCTGAGGCTGGATATGAACTCAGGGCTTCTTGTCTAGAGGTCCAGCACTCTATCCAATGTATCATCTAGCTGCAGATTCCCTTCATGACCCATTTTTCTCTATAATAATAGTAATGCTGTTATTCAGTTTTTTTTCTGTCATATCTGCTTTGTGACTCCATTTGGAGTTTTCTTGGCAAAGATGCTGGAGTGGTTTGTCATTTGCTTTTCCAGGTTATTTTTATAGATGAAGAAACTGAGGCAAACCAGGTTAAGTGACTTGCCCAGGGTCACAGCTAGTAAGTATCTGAGGTCAGATTTGAACTCATGAAGATGAATCTTCCTGACTGCCATAATAATAAAAATATTATTAATAAAAATAATACCAGCTGGCAGTTTTGTAGGATTTTGAAATTTTCAAAGTACTTTTCTTATGTTATTTCATTTGATTTTCAAAAGACTGAGAGGTAGGTGGTATTATTATCCCCTTTTAAAGATGAGGAACCTGTGACTGAGCTGGGTTAATGACTTGCCTAGTCTCACACTAGGTAGCTAATGTAGACAGCTAGGTGACACCGTGCATAGAGCACTGGGCCTGGAATCAGGAACACCTGAGTTGACATCTGGTTTCAGATACTAGCTAGCTATGTGACCGCAAGCAAGTCCTGTTTTCCTCAGTTTCCTCATCTGTAAAATGAGCAAGAGAAGGAAATGGTCAACCACTCCAGTATCTTTGCCAGGAAAACCTCAAATTGGGTCACAAAGAGTTGGACTAGACTGAACAACAATAATGTTTCACACAGCTAAATAGTTGAAACAGTATTTGAACTCAGATCTAACTGCCCCCTGAGTCATTCATATGGTCAAGAAATTCTTTCTGATACCCAGCTAAAACCTCACCTGCTTCAAAAGTCTGTTTTCTCTTGTTTGGCCCCCTGTAGACAGGGAAAACATAGTCAGCTCCTTCTCAGAAAGCAACCATCTTGGGGTGGCTAGGTGGTGCAGTGAGTAAGAGTGCCGGCTCTGGAGTTGGAATGTCCCAGGATCGGATCCGGCCTCAGAAAATGAGCACCCACACATAAATAATGACTGGCTATGTAACCTTGAGCAAGTTACTTAACCCCAATTGCTTTTGAAAAAAAAAAAGAAAGCAACCATCTAAAAAGTCAATGGAGAAATCCCCTCATCTTCTCTTTTCCAACTAGTTCCTTTAACCTTTTCTCATGGGGCACAACTTTGCTTCCTTCTATTCCTTTTATTGCACCAGCCACATTATTTTTCTAAGGGGTTTTGGAAAAAAAATCTCAACTCAGAATGCAAATAAAGGTTTTGAAACCTTTCATCTTCCCCAAGTATGGCAGTGAAACAAACAGAAAAATATGTCATACAATCACTGTGCATATTTGCTACAGTCCCTGGTCAAGTCAAGCAAAGCTAATTTTCAGCTGCTCCTCATTACTTGAGACTTCCTATGTTTTTTAGCCCAAATGGAATTCAGCACCAAACAAAGCCAACACATCCAAAGCCTATTTTTGTTAATGACTATAAACTGGTTATTGTAGCACTGCTGAATCATTTAATAGAGGATATAGGAAATATTGCTGATGGTAAAGAAATGGTTGATGATGCCAAATTAAATTTCCTAAATGACTGATAGCTTGTACCCTGCAGAATGTTTATTTGTGAGACTTAATAGCTCAATGATAATAAAAGTCAGCCAAGGAATGAAGTTCCTGGTGCCCAGAGAATTGTGTTTGTTTTTTTTTTTTTTTAAGTGCCTTGCATCATGCCTTGTGGTGTCATGTGCTTAATTAAATACACTTTGCTGACAGTAACAGTGTCATATGTCAGGAATGGATAATTGTCTAGTAACCATAAGTCCTCTTTGTAAACACCAGGGGCTCTTGGCAAGGTATGCATCAGTTAGTTTCAGCTAACAAGGCATAATTTCTCTAGCGTTTTGCAAGGAAAGGCACATTCACTCACAAAAAGAAAATAGGGAGTATTAAGACACCCTGGAAAGCAGAAGCCTAAGTAAACTGGATTCAGAAATACTCAAAGGTGTTTTCAGGGGGCATATGTAAGCACTAAGAACATATTCCCTTAGCCTTGACCTTGCCACTGTATTCTAAAAACTTTGGAGTTGGATTACTAGAAAAGGGAACTGTTAGTATATATTACTAGTCACAGAGATTATGGGTAAAAATCTCAATAGTAAAGAACCTTTTGCAATTTAGTATTTTTCCCCTTGAGTCCTACTTTATATAAATGGTTTCAATGTCTCCGTCGTTACTGTGGGCCAAGTTAGTATTTCAAAGTTACAAATAGAAATATTGAAGCACGCAGAAAAGCTGTATCTTTACTTGCTCATGGTGCTACAGCAATTAGGAGACCTTAACCAGGACTGAGGTTTTCCAACATCTGTACTCCATGCTGCTTTTAGTATCTTCAGTAGTTAACTATACTTTTTGAATCTATGGGCGACTTTGATACAGTATCCTAGGTCTGCTTGTCCAGTGCTCATTGCCCCTTCCAGAATTTCCGTGCAGCTGCCACTGTGCTTTGCAGAGTTGCAGTCTTCATCTACTGACACTTTTCTGTCTATTGCTGCTCTCTTCCTCTAAAGTTGCCATTTTGCTTCTTTCCTGGCAAGCTGCCATGGCCATGTACTGAAGCAGCCATATGTTGTCACAGCTGCTCCTGCTTTTTCCATGAAGTATGATTACCAGTCAGTGGGCAACCCTTGGCCAACATGCCTTGGGGCTAATCAGAGAAGTTTTGGTTCTTCAGGCCTTTGATTCACCCAGGTGACACACAGAAGGGTCACTTAGTCTGTTGTCAAGACTGTGCTTACTTCATTCCATCAACAAAGGTACTCTACCCCTCCCTTGAAACTGGGTTAAGGTGAATTAATTTCTTTTACCTCTACCGTGCCCCAGAGTATAGACTGTGTTCCTCCCAAAGACTCTCCACCACCTCCTTCTACAGTTTTTTGAACCTGGGAAAAAACATGTGCACACACTTTCTCTTTCAGATAGTTACATGCCCCTGGCACTTAAGTCCTACAAAATCCTTAGATTGTCCTTGTGAGAATTTATACCTTATAAATTGATAAACACTACAAGCCAGGGCTTGATTTAATGTTTTGCTTATGGTCTAGACTTAAGAAAGTGATGGTGAAAATGTTAATCATTAAGAATAAATTGAAAAGTGTGTTACTTATACACTTTTTTTGGAGGGGGAGAGCTAGTTGTTAAACATTTTCCAGCAAATCTCTGCTTTTCATCCTCAGAAAAACAAACAAAAACAATTAAAACACACCAACAGAACTTAAAAGAACAAATGGGAAAAAGAACTGCTTTTAAGGAAACACTGATGTTTCATCACAACTCATAGCTTGTTAGTTATCTATCAGGAGATATTAGATAATGGTGACATTTTATTATCTTGTTTCTGGTCAAAATGATTACGTTTTTTAAAAAATGAGCCATTTTGTGGTTCACAAGATAACATCTCCATTTTTGGAAAACACAGCCTCGATCCTATGATAAAATTGCTTTTGGGAACTAGGCTGCTTACTAGATGAGGGGAATTAATTCTTACAGTGAGGTAAATTAACACTTACAAGGCACAAGGGTCCTATTGGGTACACTAGAAGAAGTGATTTCCTGAAGAGGGGTGTATTCATCATACACAAAGCAGAGGAGGAAGGATGATGTGTTTCGTATATAAGCACTCTATATTGGAGCATACTTGGAACGTCAATACACCTGTAGCTGGCTCCAAAATTATGGGAGAGATTGTGAAGAATCACATATGAAAAGTCCTTTACTCAGTGAAAGGCTTTTGAAATATACTAGCCTCTTTGCAAAATAGGAGAAATAAGAAACTTATTGATAATATTCTCAAGACAGCCTTCTCTGGTACCTGTTCTACAGTACTAATGAACATTAGCATTTTATCTTTAATGGATTACAGTTATCTACATTCTTTTATATCTATTTAAAAACAAATACAGAGAAGCTGTGCATGTATGTGTGTAAATAGTTATAGTAGGGAGAAATGTAGATAATAGTTATGATACAAGGATGAATTTCAGTGCCAAAGGGAGGGCCGACCTGAATGATGTGAGAGATTTAAGGAGGAGCAGGGATATCTCATGGAGTAGGCAAGACATGAATTGGGCTATAAAGGAAGATATATATTTCAACAGAACAGGATAGATTGGGGAGAGGGGAGTCGATTCATAGGATCAGCTTTTGAGCTTGAAGTGACTTCAAGAGCTACCCAGTTCAAACCCCTCATTTTGCAGATGGAGAAACTGAGACCTGGAGAAGTTAATTGATTTACCCAAAGTAACATAGATAACCACCTAGGCAGGATTCAAATCTAAGCGCTCTGACTCCAAAGTCAATACCCTTTCTACTACAGCACATGTCTCTTTATTCCTCTGTGACATACATGAAGGATGGTGTAAGTAAAGGCACAGAAAAAGAAGACAAAATGAAAAAAAAAACATTGTCATGTTTTGCAATGCTCTTTGTTAAAGCATATAAATGGAAACAGTATGGGATAGGGATGGAAAGGAAGGTTTGAGCCTTAGTGTGAAATGTCTTAAATTCCAGGAAAAATGGTTCCCTATTCTATTCAGTGGGGAGCTACTAAAGGTTTTAGAATCTAGGAATGGTGTGATTAGAGTTGTGCATTGGGAGTGTTACTCTGGTATTAGTGCGAAAGAATGAAGAGGAAAAAGATTGGGGACAAGAAAATTAGGAGTCTCTTCTGTTTCAGGGAAGTTCAAGGAAGAGGGGGCAAGGGCCTAAACTAAAATGGTGGCAGTGGGAGTAGTAAGGAAGGGGCAGGTATGAGATAGATTATGCAGGTAGAATTCACTGGTCCTGGAAAATTGATTGGATGTAGAATGCAACCTTGAACTGCTCAAAGACAGCCCATAAATAAAAAGCAGTAGCAGCATGAGACTTGAACGTGCACAGTAAAAATCAATTATGATATTCGTATTAAAATTTGTGTATAATTGTACCATTTTGTCAATACAACTTGCATTCAAGCTTAGTCCTTTTCAGGTTGTTTTCTATTGAACTCATTTGTTCAAGATACTAAAAAGTACTCCTTTGTGGTGTTTATGATGATTTCAAATGTAGAAACTAATTAGCATTTTGAAGTGTTATTAATTTAAAAATCATAATTCATTTTTTGTCCTATAAAATAAGCAAAAATGTGGAATATGGTTTCTTTTTGCCAGAGCAGTGCCTGCAATTTACTCAGACATATGTGTGTGCCCATTGTTTTGTTGATTTTCTGTCTTTGGGGGAGGTTTATAGGTGTCAGTGATTACAGGTGTTTTCATTTTAAAATATCATTTCCCTTCAAATAATGTAATCACTGGGTAGGTGCAAAATAAAGCCTCCCCAATAGCAGCAGCATCGATAAGCTCAAGGGTACTCAAGGCTTCTCCTACCTGGGATAACCATGGTAGGGAGTTACTTGAGACCTGGCATATTAATTGTGCCTTATTGTTCTCAGTGGGAGATTAGCTTTCTGTGGTGACTGGCTCTCACAGATAAAATAAGAAAAATACTAAGCAGTAAGACAACTAACTGTTATTTCCATCCTTTCATAGGAACACTACTTATGACATTCCAGGTTATGGGCTCTGAGAACATGCTTCCCGTTAATTTTCCTTTTCTCCCATATTAACCCCAGTAGCAGCAGTGTGATGCAGAACATGTTTTCAGTTTTCTGCTTTGCTTTTTTTTAACTTGCATCTTGGCAGACATTCAAGTTCACTCAAAAATGATTAAACCTCAGAATCTCACAGAGAAATAAGCAAGTCATAAATAAATATGCCATAGTATTTTAAAGTGAGTCTTAACCAAACTATTTTTTACATAGAGCCTAAAGCTTCCCACAATTCAGGTGAAATGATTCTGACAGCTAGTAATAAATGTATTATCAAGTTATCATTTTTTGTTGGAAATAAAAGAAAGTTGTTTAACAAGGTATACAACATTGAAAAAGGTCAACCATTGCCTCCCATGTAGATGATCCTTAAGTGACCAACTGTTATGACTGTCTTGCATATATACTTTGCATTTTTTCCTTTTATTGTATCGTTCATAGTTCTGAGGGAGAGTAATAGCCTTGGTTATCTTTTGCAGAGCTGGGAAAAATCAATTTTCATCTTCAAAAGATGAAACTACCAAACAAGATATTGACTTAGAAATAAAGTATTTCCTAAAGACTTCCCATATCCAATTAAATGTCAGAATCCAGTCCCTGGAGTTTGGTAATTTCAAGTTTATTATCAATTTCTGATAAGTATGCATATAACTTTGCCTCCATAATATAACGATCTCAACAACAGAGAAGCTCACAATTCTACTGAGCTCTCATAGCAGCCTATATCTAAATTCTGACACATACTTCAAGGCCCAGCTCAAATATTTACCTTTCAGTAGATTCCTGATGTCTCTTGAGTAAGTTTGTAGATCTAGAGTTAGGTGGCACATGCCCGTTTTCCAGGTGATGAAGTTGAGGTCTGGGAAAACTAAACCCACTTCAAGACTAAACACACAATGTTGCAGAGGTAGTTAAATGGAGGATTCAGGATCGTGATTCAAACTCAGATCCCATGTTTCCAAGTTAAATGCTATTTCTGCTAATCTGTTTTGCCTCCATCAAAGTCTTGTGCTTAGCCTTTGAATCCCTCCACAATCCTCACCCTTTTTCTCTATGCTGGTCTTATGTCTTTATTCTCTTTCCACTTTGCACTAACATTATACTAGTCTACTCTTTGCCCTCCAAGAACACTTTGCCTTTCTTCTGTGTTGGCACAGTGCCTTTCCTTTAACTGAGCAATGTTCTTTGACTATTCTCATTTCCTCAGTTTGTCTTTTGAGTCCCTTCCCATTCTTTTTGTTAAGCAATGTGTTGCCCATGTAGATTATGTATATGTTCATAGGAGTTAGTCTAAATGTGTCTCACCTGGAGGCATAAATCGATATTTCTGAAATCCCACCTTTACCTCTCTGGGAGTGACTTTTATTTCTGCCTTGAGGAGAGCAAGAGATTGAACCATGAGCCTGACTCATGCTGCTTTCTTTAGAGAGGGGATACAAAGATAGAATTATATCTTTTTGTCCCCTTCAACATTGCTAGTCTAGGAGAAATATTTTTTAGGTTCAAGCCATATTTAATTGTGAGAAAATGCCTTAAAGCAGTATCTGAAGACTTGATTCTCTTTCCACTGAATGCTAGTAACATATGGATCATTTCAAATATCAAATAGTGAGTGGACCCATTTATCTAATTCAAGATCAAACAGAAATCAAGCAAATTATACAGATTATAATATAATGGACAATATGCAAAGTTAATGAACTTTTCTACTAGGGATGATGAGAGAGAGAAATATCTTTCAAAGGAATGTTCCCCAAAGTCTTTACTGTAACAAGAGAGAGACAGAGACAGAGACAGAGACAGAGAGAGACAGAGAGAGAGATTGAGATCTTTCAAAGGAACATTCGCTTCCCAAATCTTTAGTGTAGCAAGTTGGGAATAGTGACACAACTGAGCAACTGGATCCTCTATCTTTTGGTGTGTTGAGGGACTTCTCCCTGAAGAGAGGTGACAAACACATGTGTTCTTTTTTGATTCCAAGAAAAAAATTTCCTTTCCCAGGTTCTCACAACCTCCATCCTTCAAGGAGGCATATAATTTTGAGTCATTTTCTTCATCAGTGACAATCTAATGCAAATGTCCAGGCTTGGACCCAAAGCTCTACTTTTATGCACATCTCAAATGCCACTTTCTCCAGGAATACTTCCCTCACCTCTTCAAAATGATCCCCTAGTGACCACATGTATGTTCAGTGAGAGCAAGAAATCTGTCTTATCACTTAGTCAATAAACATTTGTTAAAATAAACATGTACCGAGCAATATAATAATTGTTGGGGAAATAAAGAGAGGCAAAACACAGTCCCTGATCTCAAGGAACTCACAGTCTAATAGGGAAGATGACATGCAACCATCTATGTATAAATAATATACATACAGTACAAATGAAAGATAAACAACAGAGGGGATAAGCTAAAATTAAGCAGAATCAAAAATTCTATGGAAGGTGGGATAATCATCAGCATAGAGATGATCAGTGAATCTTTTGGAACTGATGAGATCAATAAGTGAAGTTGCATGAAAGGACAAGATGAGGGGCCCAGGACAGAGACATATGGAGCACTCATAAAAAGCAGGCATGATTCAAATGAAGCTCCAGCAAAGGAGACTGAAAGGAGATGGCCAGATAGGTTTGAGGAAAACCAGGAGAGAGTAGTTTCACAAAAACCTAGAGAGAAGAGACTATCATAGTAAAGGGGTTGATCAACAGTGTCAAGAAAGGAAAAGGGACAGCAAGATGAGCAAAAACAACAACAAAAATGAAGCTGACCATAGAAAGTGATTATGGTGACAGGAATATCAAGTCACAAACTCAGAAGAGGACAACAATGTCAAAACACCAAAACAATGGGCAAAACTGCACCCAGAAATGGAAAGGGATCTCAATCCCAGAAAGAACTCATGGGAGATTTGAAAGTCTACAAATCAAGTAAGAGAGGTAGAAGAAAAATAGGAAAAAGAAATGAGAATGATGCAAAATAATTATGAAAAAAGACTCAACAGTTTGGAAAAAGAAAACTATTGCATAAAAAGTAGAATTTGCCAAATGGAAAAGGACATACAAAAACCCAATGAAGAAAGTATATCCTTAAAAAGTAGAGTTTGCCAAATAGAAATGAAAGTACAAACACTAATTGAGGAAAACAATGCCTTAAAAATTAGAATTGGGTAAGTGGAAGATAATGACTCCATGAGACATCAAGAATCAATCAAACCAATTCAAAAGAATGAAAAAAAAGTAACAATATAAAATACCTCATGGGAAAAACAACTGACCTGGAAAATAGACCCAGGAGAGACAGTGTCAGATCATTGCACTACCCAAAAGCCATAATCAAAAGTAGGACCTGGACAGCATCTTTCAAGAAATTATCAAGGAAAACTACCCTGATATCCTGGATCCAGAGGGCAAAATAGGCATGGAAAGAATCCACCAATCACCTCAGGAAAGAGATCCTAAAATAAAACCCCCAGGAAACATTATAGCCAAATTTCAGAACTATCAGGTCAAGGAAAAAATACTGCATGCAGCCAGAAAGAAGCAATTAAAATATCAAGGAACCACAATCAGGATTACACAGGCCTTGGAAACTCCAACATTGAAAGATTGGAGGATATTCCAGAAGACAAATGAGCTAGGACTACAAGCAATAATCACTTGCCTGGAAAAATTAAGTGTACTATATCAGGGGAAAAATGGTCATCCAATGAAATAGAAGTATTTCAAGCTTTTATAAATAGAACAGTAGAATTAAACCAAAAAGTTGATCTCCCAAGAGAAGCATAAACAGGTAAAAAAGGAAAAGAAAACATAAGGAACTCAATAGAGCTAAACTGTTTATATCCTTACATGGGAAGATGATGCTTATAATTCTCAAAAATTATATTATTAATAATACAGCTAGCAGGAATATATATATATAAACAGAGGATATTTGAGGAAATGACATAAAAATAATTAAATGATGAGAAAAAGAAGTACATTGGGTACAGAATGTAAATGGGATGAAGTCTCCTATAAAATAGGAGCAGATAGGTTGGATCAATATCCAGAATCCTACAATATGGTATTTACAAGAAACATACCAGAAGCAGAGAGAGATACACATAGAGTAAAGGTAGGGGACTGGAGCAGAATCTATTATGCTTCAGTGGAAGTTAAAAAAAAAAAACAATGGAGGTAGCAAACCTGATCTCAGACAAAGTAAAAGCAAAAATAGATCTAATTAAAAGAGATAAAGAAGGAAACTACATCTTACAAAAAGGTGCCATAGACAGTGAAGCAATATAAATACTAAACATATATGCACTAAGTGGTATAGCATCCAAATTATCAGTGAAGAAGGTGAGTTACAGGAAGAAATAGACAGCCAAACTATACTAGTGGGGGCCCTCAACTGTTCCGTCTCAGAGCTTGATAAATCCAACAACAAAAAATAAACAAGAAAGAAATTAAATAGGTAAATAGAATATTGGAAAAGTTAGACATGACAGACCTTTTGGGTGGGGGGGGGGAGCTGAATGGGAACAGATAGGAATTTACCTTTTTTCTCAGCAGCACATGGTACCTACACAAAAATTGGTCACATATTAGGGCATAAAACCTCAGATTCAAATGTAGGAAGTCAGAAATATGAAATGTATTCTTTTTAGATCATAACACCATAAAATTATATTCAATAAAGGGCAGTGGAAAGATGGATTAAAATTAATTAGAAATAAAATAATCTAATCCTAAAGAATAAGTGAGTCAACAGCAATACCACTTCTAGGTCTGTATCCCAAAGAGATCATAAAAATGAAAAAAGGACCCACATGTACAAAAGTATTTAAAGCAGCTCTTTTTGAGATGGTCAAGAAGTGGAAATCAAGGGGATGTCCATAAATGGTTGAACAAGTTGTAGTATATGAATGTAATGGAATACTATTGTGCTATAAGAAATGAAGAGCAGGCAGGCTTTAGAAAAACCTGGACACACTCATATAAACTGATGCTGAATGGAATGAGCAGAATCAGAATAACATTGTACACAGTAACAGCCACATTATACAATGACTGACATTGATAGACTTAGTTCTCAGCAATGCAAGGATATAAGAAAACTCCAAAAGAGTCATAGTGGAAAATGCTCTCCACATCCAGAGAAAGAACTTTGGAGGCTGAATGCAGATGGAATCATGCTATTTGCTCTCCTTTTCTTTTGTTACTTTGTTTTGTTTATTCTTTGTTGTGGTTCCTCCTATTGGTTCTAATTCTTCCTTACACCATGACTAATGGAAAATATTTTTAATATGAATGTATAAATAGAGCCTGTATGCTGTCTTAGGGAAGATGGAGGAGAGGGAAGAAGATAAAACTTACAACTCAAAATCCTATGAAAGTAAATATTGAAAATAAAAATAAATTAATTATATAAAAAGAATAAGTAGGTCAAAGAATAAATCATAGAGAAAATCAATAATTTCATTAAAGAAAATGACAATGGTGAGACAACACACCAAAATTTATGAGATGTAGCCATAGCAGTACTTAGGAGAAATTATATTTCTCTGAATTCTTATATTAAAAAATAGAAAAAGAACAGATCAATGATTTGGACATGCAACTTAAAAAAACCATAAAAATGGGGTGGCTAGGTGGTTCAGTGAATAGAGCACTGGCCCTGGAGTCAGGAGGACCTGAGTTCAAATCTGGCCTTAGGCACTTAACACTTACTAGCCATGTGACCTTGGGCAAGTCACTTAACCCAAACTGCCCTGCCCTACTCCCTCCAAAAAGAAAAAAAAAACTATAAAAATAACACATTAAAAATCCCTAATTGAACATCAAATTGGAAATCCTGAAAATCAAAGGTGAGATTAATATGAATGAAAATTAAAAAAAAGTAACAAAAGCCAATTGAACTAATGAATAAATCTAGGAGCTGCTTTTATGAAAAACAAAAACAAAAAACACCAATAGGATAGATAAGCCATTGGTTAATTTGACTTACAAAAAAGAATAAAATCAAATTTCTAGTATCAAAAGTTGAAAAGGGGCGGCGGCTAGGTGGCACAGTGAGTAGAGCGTCGGCCCTGGAGTCAGAAGGACCTGAGTTCGGATCCAGCCTCAGACACTTAACGCACACACAAACAAACAAAAAAAAAAACCTAGCCGTGTGACCTTGGGCAAGTTACTTAACCCCAATTGCCCTCCAAAAAAAAAAAAAGCAAAACAGAAAAGTTGAAAAGGGTGAAATCACCACCAATGAAGAAGAAATTAAAGCAATCATTAGGAAATAGTTTGCCCAATTATATGCCAATAAATCTGACTATCTGAAGATGAATATTTATGAAAGTATAAATTACCCATATTAGCATATCAAGATATAAAATGCCTAAGTAATATTATCTTAGAAAAAAAAAACTGAACAAGCCATTATTTAGCCCCCTAAGATGAATTCATAAGTGAATTCTACCAAACATTTACAAAACAACTATTCCAATACTATATAAACTATTTGGGAAAATAGGCAAAGAAGGAGTCCTACCAAGCTTCATTTATGACACAAATAAGGCACTGATACTTAAATCAGCAAGAGCTAAAACAAAGAAAGAAAATTATAAACCAGTTTCCCTAATGAATATTGATATAAAAATTTTGAACAAAATATTATCAAGGTGATTATAGCAATATATATCACCAATATTATACAATATGATCAGGTAGGATTTATACCAGGAATGTAGGGTTGATTCAACATTAGGCAACCTATCAATATAATTTACCATATCAATAAGAAAACCGACAGAACCCACGTGATATCTCAATAGAAGTTGAAAAAGCTTTTGACAATATACAGGATCATTTCCAATTTAAAAAGAAAAAACACTGAAGAGCATAGGAATAAAGGGAGCATCCTTAAAATGATCACCTATATCAATCTAAACTCATCAGCAAGCATTATCTGTAATGGGGATAAGGTAGAAATTTTCCCAATAAGATCAGGGGTGAAGTAAGGATGTCCATTATCACTACTATTATACAATACACTACTAGAAATGTTATCTATAACAATAGGAGAAGGAAAAGAAAGCAAAGGGGTTAGAATAGACTGTGGGGAAACAGAACTATCCATCTTTGCAGAGATATGATAGTATACTTAGAGAACCCAAGAGAAACAACTAAAAAATTACCTGAAATAAATAATAACTTTAGCAAAGTTGCAGGGTACAAGATAAACCCATACATATTATCAATTCTTTATATGACCAACAAAGCCCAGCAGTAACAGATAGAATGAGAGATTCTATTTAAAATAATTGTAAACCTTATAAAATACTTGGGAGTCTACCTGCCAAGACAAACCCAGGAACTATATGAACAAAATTACAAAACACTGTTCACACAAATAAAATCAGATCTAAATAGTTGGAAAAAAATATCAATTGCTTCTGGGTAGGCTGAGCCAATATAATAAAAATGGCAATTCTGTCTAAGCTAATTTACTTATTCACTGCCATGCCAATCAAACTACCAAAATTATTTGATACAGCTGGAAATAATAACAACAGAATTCATGTGGAAAAACTAAAGGTGAAGAATGTCAAAGGCATTAATGGGAAAAATACAAAGGAAGGTGACCTAGCAATACCAGATAGTAAAATATATTATAAATCAGCAATCATCAAAACTATCTGGTGCTGGCTAAGAAACAGAGTAGTGGATCAGTGGAATAGGTTATGTACACAAGTTGCTGTAGTCAATGGCCATAGTAATCTAGTGTTTGATAAGCCCAAGGAACTCAGGCTTTGGGATAAGAACTCATTATTTGACAAAAACTGATGGACAAACTGGAAAACAATATAATACAAACTAGATATCTACCAGCATCTCCAGTATACCTTGGTATATGGTCAAAATGAGTCCATAATTTAGACAGAAAGGGTAACATCGTTAGTAAATTAGCAGCATCAGGTCTATGGGGAAGGGGAGAATTCATGACCAAACAAGAGAAAGAAAGCATTAGAAAATGCAAAATAGATAATTTTGTTATATTAAAATTAAAAAAAACCTTTTGTACAAACAAAACCAATACAACCAAAATTTGAAGGAAAGCAGAAAGCTGGGAAACAATTTTTTTTACAGCATGTGTCTCTGATAAAGGCCCCATTTTTCAAATATATAGAGAACTGAGTCAAACTTACATGAATACAAACCACTACCCACCTTATAAATGGTCAAAAGATATGAACAGGCAGTTTTCAGATGGAAAAATCAAAGCTGTCTATACTCATATGAAGAAATGCTCTAAATTGTTTTTAATTGGAGAAGTGTAAATTTAAACAACTCTGAGGTACCACTTTAGACTTATCAAATTGACTATTATGACAAAAAAGGAAAATGATGAATGTTGGAGAGGATGGGGGAAAATTGGGACCCTAATGCATTGTTGGTAGAGTTGTAAACTGATCCAACCATTTTGGAGAGCAATTTGGACCTCTGTCCAAAGGTCAACCACACTGTGCATACCGTTTGTTCCAGCAATACGCATACAGGTCTGTATTCCAAACATGTCATAAAAGGGGCAAGGACCTACATGTGCAAAAATATTTATAGCAGCCCTTTTCATGGTCGCAAAATCTTAGAAACTAAGGGGATACCCATCAATTGGGAAATGGCTGAACAAGCTCTAGTATATGAATGTGATGGAATATTATTGTGCAATAAGAAATGGTGAACAGGCAGATTTCATAAAAATTTGTAAAGACTTGTATGAACTTATGCAAGATGAAATGAGCAGAACCAAATTTAAAAACCCATCAAAAACATTGCACACAGTGTCAGAAGCATTGTCTGATGATTAACTATGAATGATTCTGCTTATCTCAGTAATACAATGATCCAAGGCAAGTACAAAGGACTCATGAAGGAAAATGTTTCCATGTCCTTTGCAGAATCCAGATTGAAGAATATTTTTTCACTTGCTTTATTCTTTCTCATGCTTTTCCCCCCTTTTGAACTGTTTGTTCTTTCACAACTGTGACTAATATGGAAATATATTTTTACATGAACCTATGTCAAATTGCCTAGTATTTTCAGAAGAGGGTAGGGGAGGGAGGAAGGGAGAAAAATTGGAACTTCAAGTCATGTAAAATGTATCTTGATATGTAATTGGGGGAAAATAAAATGCTATTAAAAAAGCTCTCTCTAGTTGCAGTCTTGTGAATAATCAATTCATGATTAGAAATTATTGTCGTATACTTATCTATTCCCCTCCCTGGCAACAAACATTTGAATTTTCACTTAAAAATATTTTCTTTTGGAAATCCAATAATGCAGTGACAGTAAAAATTAATCCAATTTGTCCTGCCTCATCATCTTTATTACATAACAATGGAAAAACTCCATTAATCAAAAGTCTGATAGAAAAAAGATAGGCTGATCACATAGTGGAAGGTAATCAGTATTCTGAGTCCTTTTGGTATCCTTGAGAAGGCACCCCTACTCCTTCTTCTGAATATTGGGTGTACCAATTGCAGTAAACTTATGAGAGGATAGAAATCAAGCAGCATGGATAGGCATGGTTGAGCTGTGATCTGTATCTCTGGAAGAGGTACCTAAAGAGATGAGCTCACCAATCCATCAATTCATTGTAGTATTAAGTGTCATATATCTATAACCATGGCTCAAACTCTTGCCATGGATAAAGAATCCCATCAGTAGCATATTGAGACTTAAGACTTAATAAATTTCTGATAAGAACCCCAAATCCCAGGTCAAGCATGTTGCAGTAATGAAACTCAGTTGACTGTATTGTTGAAATCTGAGAAACTCCAACATCTGGTATTGCAAAAGGAGGAGACTTTCAGGATTTGGAAAACTCATGAAAGGCAAATTCTATGCAACACTAATGAGATTTTTTCAATGAAAATGCAAAACCATAAAATATTACTATTAAATAGAAATCTGATGAAAAGCAATTATTGGAATGCAATGCATTTTATAAGAGGATTGGATTGGAGGAAAAAGACCATCCGCCTGCATAGCTCATTTTGCTTTGTAATTGCAATTTCTAGACCATCTGAACAATTGTGTGACCCTTGAGAAAAGAATTAGTGATTGCAATCATAACCTCCTAATCAGGCATCTTGTAAGAAGCAATACTTGAAAATCTTCCACATACACAGGGCATGTCAATTGGCTTAAAATTTTCCCTCACATATTTCTTCCAAGACCCAGTATTTCACATTTGCTAATAATTCTCTAATCTCATTAAACCAAACATGAATGTTGAACGAGGGAAACAAATAATGTCATTTACAGACTATGGGAAGCCTTAGTTTAACTACTGTCACTTTATATGAATCATAAGTGCTTCCTGTACCTTCTTCGTAAACACTGAAATATGTCAAGAGTGAGAGCTTAGCTTGCCCATTGAGCTAAAAATGATGAGTTAGGAACATTTCTTCCCATCCATTTTGAAAAATGAAGAATAGAGTATTCAGCTGCATTTTAGATTTGTTTTTGATGGAATGGGTCTCATTGCCCCAGTGTGATAATTGTTTGGTGGGTTTATTTGTTCTTGGCTTTTTGTTAGGGGACATCTCACTCAGACATAGATGGCACAGTAACTTTTCTTTCTCCTCTCCTTGTAATCAGCTATTCCTGCAAAGAAGCAAAGGAGCAATTTATATGGATAAGCACCTGTTGTTGGAAGCAGTGTTTTAAATCAGTTATAATGGAAGAATTTAAGGCACAAATGAATTATTCACTGTGAAATGGAAACCTGAGTTGCTGGCAATTTGTAATTTAGCAGTGTATTTTTCTTTAAACATTCTATGCCTATTAACTCTTTCATTTGAGGAACCTCAAGCTGTAGCTTTTTTTTTGTGCTCCTTTTAGGGACTAGTGGGGAAAAAAACTACATATATTGGTGGGTTGCATTTCCTTAAAAGGATAGTAGATGTGTATTGCAAACATTTTTTTATGTCTGCTCTCATTTGTGGTTCAAGTGAATTAACTTGAAATAACGAAAATACATAAACAACATTTTGCCTTTCTCTGAAATACCGCTTATTTCCTGAAATGATCAGGTTCAGAACAAAAGCATTAAAAAATTCAATAATCATAAACTGTTATTGGGATGTGAAAAGATTTTCAATTATTAAATGATGAAGATTTTACTTTGTAGGATGTATGTTTTGGTGATGAATGCAACCTTGGACCATGTAGCTGTTAACACCATAGTTTATTAACCCTTTGGGGGTGTGTGTGTGTGTGTGTGTGTGTGTGTGTGTGTGTGTGTGTGAGAGAGAGAGAGAGAGAGAGAGAGAGAGATTTAGGTGGATATACACATTTGAGTACTTCATCTTCCTGTAGGTTTTTCATTTAGCAATGCAACTCTGAACTAACTGAACAAATGCCACCAAAGTAATTAGACTTTAGTCTTTTTTTTTCTCCCCACATCAATGATCAGAATGATTTGTAGTCACTCTTATCAGGACCAGAATCTAATCATAATCTTAGTGGTGAAAAGTCAGGGAATAATTCATTAGCTTCCCAATCCTTCAAGTAGAATATTGATTAATAATACAATGATTTTTTTTAGAGGGACTCCAGAGTTCATCTGACTCCCCCAACCCCAACAAAGAAACAAATGCACACCCTGATGAAAAGATCCAACCAAAATGTCATTTCTGCTAAGATCATCAATCCATTGTACACTCCCTTGATTAACCCAAGTAGCTTAATAAAGTAGGAAGTGATCCATATTGTGTAGGAGTTTGACTATGAGGAAAGGTTCCATCCCTTGGTCAATTTCCTTTATATATTCCTACCTCTCTTGTCCTCCTACCCTCCTACCCATATCCATTGCTATAGTTAATGATATATTAGGATTTCTATTATAAGCCATATTTTTCAAGGGTTAAATGTTTATTACATAAATTACCTTCTGTAATAAAAGTGAACTAGTGAGATTTTTCAGTTTAAAACACATGCCATGTCACAGCAAATGGGAAACTGTTATTTATTTTTGAAAATTTTATCATTGACAAATTGAATTAACTACCAGTTCCTGGTATTTGGAAATCATAAGCTTACTACTTTCTAAAGGCTTCTGATACAGAAGTTTTGACTTTGTTGTCTTCTTCTGGTTCTTTGTTTTGATCCTCTTTGTCACCAAAAAGAAAAAAGATTCTATAGTCTGAATTCTCTTCCTCTGTTTGCTCATGTTGCCAGTTAAATATTTGACATTTGAGCTTTTTGCGTTGGTAGAACTCTGCTTCCAGAGTGGAGAGTTCTGTGTCCCAAATTTCTGGGGTTTTGCACAGCTATTTTCAGAGCTTCTTCTAGGCACCTACTTCAGAACTGTGAGAACTGCCTCTCCACAGCTTCAACAAGCTCTTCCATGCCAGCACTCCTCACCACAGGATCCCTACCCAAGACTGAGACCCCAGATCCAAGAAGGAAAAGCAAGAGAATCCTGCCTCAATGCCAGCAGAGAGATTCCTGCAGTTTCCCTATTGTCAGTTGTTTGGTCCTCTCCTCTCCCACCTCTGCCATCCCTGGGGCAGAGGCTAGATCACATGCAGACACTCTTCTCTCACCCAGTTCCAACAAAGTTTCCCCACTGACCTTTTACTTTCTTTTTGGTGTTTATGGGTTGAGAAGTCTGGAAACTTCCACAGCTGCCAGTAATGCATTCCCCTGAGGTCTGCTCTGACTGGTCTGTGCTACAGGTTTCTAGCTCAGCCCACATGGGACTGTGCTCTGCTCCCAGTCTGGTGCAATAGATACTTCCTGTTGGTTTGCCGGGCTGTCCTCAGGTGGAGACATATTTCATTCTGTCAATTTTGTGGGTTCTGTAGCTCTAAAAATTGTTTAGAGTAATTTTTGCAGGTATTTGAGGTAATTGGGCATGAACTCAAGTAAGTTCCTCCTTTTAATCCACCATCTTGGCTCCACCCCAGCTTACTACTTTACATATCAAGATCCAGTTGACATAACCTTAATGAGTCTTTCTATCCTTAAGTCTACCTTGCATATTGAAAAATTCATCCATTTATTTTCTTTCTTTTCTGAAGTTTCTCAAAGTTAGTCTTATGACATTTTACAAAAGAAAAATCCCATAATGAAACTTTTGGGAATACTAAATTACAATAGTGGGGCAGCTAACTGGTACAGAGCATCAGACCTGGAGTTAGGAAGACCTGAGTTCAAATCTGGCCTCAGACATTCCCTAACTGTCTGACAATAAGCAAGTCATTTACCCCTGTTTGCATCAGCTTCATCATTTGTAAAATGAGCTGGAGAAGGAAATGGCAAACTACTCTATAGTATCTTTGTCAAGAAATCCCCAAATGGGGTCACAGAGTTGGACATAACTGAAACAATTCAAAAACAACAGTACAGTAAAATACTAAAGTGAGTCCATTTTTAAGCATCATGTCCACATTAGGCTGTCAAGGATCATATCCTGTAAAATGGTTGGAAGGCCTTGGGTTTTTTACTTATTTTGCTGTCTTACTCCAAATTATTACAAAAGCAAAGGAAGGATAGAATGTAGAGGAGAGAAATGTTATGTCAGAGAGCATGTTTCAGTGTCCAAAGGGATTGACATGATTTTTTCAAAGACATAAAATTGGTTTTACATTTACAATGCAGATAAAGTTGTAGTGCAACTAGAAATATATTCATATCTACATGAGGTTTCCTACATCTTTTTTTTTAATTTGGAACTTTAATCGATGCAAATTATACCTGACTAATTAAATCAACAACTGAAATGCTGACCTTATAGTAGATGGTCAATATATATTTCCTGAATGTAAGAGGAAATGAAATATAGGATATAGACAATTGCTATTCAAGATTAGGACACAAAAGAGAGCATTCATTTTATGATGTTCCTTTACATTGATTTACTTAATTTCTTCATGACTTGGTATTGAATGCCAAAATGATATATAACTCTGAGGTATGTTCTCAAAAACCACACAATTTTCTTTTCTTTCTCTTTAAACATTATCACCAGTGCAATCAAAAAAAAGACAATCATTCAAAAAGCATGTATCAGTGAAGAAATAAATAAACAATAGAAAAACCTTCCAAGCATTCCTGAAATGAAAGTCTATTGTCTACTAGAGTGGTCTCCAGGCCTTTGAAAGGTGAAGATGGTTTCAATTGTGTTCAAGATGACAAATTGTGATCAATACTTTGTTATTGGCCTGGTAATTAACAGATGATGACTTATCTCTATGAATAGTAAATGCTGAGCACTAATTAACATTTGTTTTGATTACCTGTTCTTTACTGGATGGAGACTGCTGCTCTGATGACATAGGATGCAGAAAGATGGTCTTTTGGAGTCTTTGATTGTTACCTCAATGAGCCAGTTCTCTTTTATTCAAATGTTTTCTTATTTCTTATTGCTACTCAGTTTTATAATGTGGCCCACTGTGAGCTTAGTGGGAGCCTTAGAGCCTCCAGTACTTCTCCCTATTAATTTAACTAATGAGTTATAAGTGTGACCTGTAAGCTTAGTGGGAGAGAGAAAAAGCTTTACATGGTGAAATTCTTGAACGAGACATCAAAGGGCTGAGAATGGTTGATTTGTATATAATTCAAATAGAAGGGACTGGGGAATCTAAACATTTTCTTTAATCATTACATGGTCTTGTAGAAAGAATGCTGGAATCATAGACAGAGGATCCTATTTAGAATCCACATTTTGCTTTCATATAACCCACGTGAGCTTTAGGGAGACACTTGGTTCCTCAAATCTGGGCATCTTTAGCTAGAAAATGAGAGGTTGGGCTTGATTGCTGGCTTAAGATTTTCCTCCTCTATAGCCTATGAGGCCATTATGTAATGGTATCAGAAATTCAAAGAATTCTGTTTTGCCCAATATAACTAAAGTGATTTTTCCCCCTTTCTTCTTTATCTCTTGAAATTCTATTGATGCCTTTCCCATTAGTCAATTTCTAAGTATTCATCTCTTATCACTTCCATTGCTTACCCTTTCTCTATGGATAAATTTACCGAGATTCAATTTCTAGAGATGGACTTATCATGTGATTTCAGGGATACAGTGAAGGTTTGTCCTCTTTGTATTATTGTCCTCACTTGCTGTTTGATGTTTGAAATTTCTTTAAAAAGGGACTGAGATTTTTATTCTAAAATTAGTAATGTCAATATACTACCTTTCTAGAAGACATTGGACTTCAAAGGCAAAGATTGCTGGGAAAGGTAGCAATTGACACCTATAAATGGGAAATATAAAACTCTTTCTTGGTAGCAGAGTTTATAGAGTGTTGGGGTGGGGGAGGAAAGAAAAGAGAAAACAGGAAGAGGGGATTGTGACTTCTAAAGGTAAGGCTATATACAGGAATCCCAAATGTTGCCAATTTTACCTAGATTTTGTCCTTGGTATTATCTTTTTAATCTGATTTACTCATGTTTATATGGCATTTTAAGGTATACTGAGCACTATTCTAAGAACAAAAACACTGTGTGCTAGATACATGCAAATATTATTATTTTTATTTTTTGCTTTTTATTATAGTTTATGGAGGGGAAAGGCAGGGCAATTGGAGTTAAGTAACTTGCCCAAGGTCACATGACTCATAAGTGTTAAGTGTCTAAGACCAAATTTGAACTCGGGTCCTTCTGACGCTAGGGCCGGTTCTCTATTCACTGCATCACCTGGCTGCCCCTATTATTTTTATTTTTATAGATGAAGAAATTAAACCTTAGAGAGAATAAAGACTATTATCTAAGATCACACAATGAATAAGAACCAGTATTTGGAAGTCGGTTCTATTTCCTCCACACCTCAGTACTTCTGATAAGTTTTCAACATATCTTTATTGTTTCCTCAGCCATCATTTCAAAAATGGCAATGCAGATTTTGACCTGATGGCTACTGGGGAAAGCTCATTGATTTGACCAGAAAAAATACCAGTTGAATGTTGAATGACTTTGAACCGAACTTTCTTGGCAGTTTTGTTGCTTAGCTGTACCACCAGATGTTTTGTTGACCCACCAAAGACTCCCGAATCTTCAGGGATTTTCTAATAGAGTATATTGGTGACTGATAAATACCAGATGTATTCTTAGCTATTTACATTTGTCTATTTAACTACAAAGGATGCCCTTGATTTTATGTGATTATTTCCGTCTATGTGAATATTGCAGTGCCATTTTTTTGAGGTGGAAAGAGAAAGGGAGCAATATTTCAACAAAAGTAAGAAAGCAAGGGCCCATGACAGAATATTTTACTCATCAGGAAGATTTTTCATCTATGACCCAGTTCAGCACTGAAACATTTTCTTTTCTTTCTTCTTTCTTTCTTTTTTGTTTTACAAAGAGTCGTTTTGTACTTGGCTGCCTGTCCTTCCCTTCTCTGCCCAGAATAAGCTCTTTTATATTCTTCTGCCTTCATTGTGTTTTTCAGTATGATTTCACTGGGCAACACTTAATTAAACTTCATTTCCTCTTTTTCTGCTTCAGGTACTATTACGCTGTTCCCTTCAAGAGGTAATTTGTGTGCTGTTTATTGAAGCTGTGGATTTAATCATTTCAACCCCATGCTACTGCAGAATGGCTATAATAAGATGTATTGACATTTCTTAGGAGCAGAATTTTTCCCCTTCATAGCCTGTTGTTTTGCTGGAGTCTTGAAGGCAATGTTTGCATTATTTCATTTCAGAAATAAAAAGCAGCACCTCCTCTTAACACAATGAAGCATTCCATCCATTGGCTTCAGTAAATGGAGTTAGAATTGAAAAAAAAGAAATATGCTAAACCCTGGAAGCTAGTGAAAAGTACCTTAAGATGGAGACTATGGTATGGATGAGAGGCAGGACGGAAGGGTTGGAATCTGTGTAGGATCCTCTCTTTCTCTTCAGCAAAGTGAAGTGGGAAGAACCTGAGTTGTTCAAGAAGCTGTATAGGGCCATCCTCCACAAGTTTACCTGTATGTTATTCATGTTTTATGCATGAGCAAGAAAGCTGGATAATTGCTGGTTTGTCATCTGAGTGAAAATAAGCTAGAGAAAGGAATATTACTCTCTAAGAACATAAATTAGGCCATCTTTTGTCCAGTTCTTACCTAACCTTTGTCATTGAAAGGGCATTGCCTCAGATAAATGGAAGCCTGGGAAAGGCCTTAATTTAGAAAGGTCAAGGTCCCCCACTGCATCCTAAGCCACCCCCAGCTATCTTGATTTATGTCCTGCCATTGGACTTCAATGACTCTAGAGGAGAAAGTGAGGGTAACAACTTTGCCCAGCTCTGCCTCTCTTAAATCCAATTGCAAGCCAAGACATCACCCTTGTGTTGTCATTGGTCCTCATAGAGAATAAATGACCACCACCACCACCACCACCAAAAACAACAACAAGATAGGGAGCTGTATAAAGTTACAGAAAACAGATAGGTGTAGTAACACATAGAGTGAGATTACATTATATTTCCAGGGTTACATGGTAGGTTGCTTGCAGACCCAACTTCAAGGAAAGTTTATATTTTTTTAATATTATAGAATTTAAAATTTCAGAGTCTGAGGTCATCTAATACCTGAATGGGAATATTCTTCACAATATGTCTATTAAGTATATCTCCATTCATGGGGATTGGACCTTACTGTTTCTTAAAATAGTCCAGTATTCTTTTGGACAGTTTTCCTTTGAAAAAAGTTGAAATCTGCCTCTGTCATTTTCATCAATTATTTCTATTTCTGTCAAATGGTGCCAAATATAATCCACTTTCCAAGTGAAAGACTTTCAGATATTTGAAGGTAACAATCAGGTCTCTTTAAATTCTCTCTTTTCCATTAAATATCCCCAATTCTTTTGACCAATCCTTGTATAGCATGGATTCAGGTCTCCCCATTTTGAGGGTCATCCTCTGAAAATGCTCCAGTTTGTTGATGTCCTTAAAATGTAACACTGAAAACTAAGCTCAATGATCAAGATATGGTCTAACCAAGCCATATCATAGGGGGACAATATGTCCACTCATTCTGAATATTTTATTTCTGTTAATGAAACCTAAGAAAACATTTCATATGAGCTATTATCTAGCTGTAACTTCTTCATCCTGTGCTTGTGCAATTTATTTTTTTGAGTTCAGTCCCAAGACTTGACATTTATCTCTATTGTACTTCACCTTATTTGATTAAGTTCATTAGTCTATCTTCTTGAGATCTTTTTGGATCACCATTCTGTCATTCATTGAATTAGTTTATAACTCCCAGTTTGATGTCATCTGTAAATTTTTAAAGAATGCTTTCTTCCAATTCAGTGATAAAAAATATTAAACATAAATACCAGGTCTGAGATTATGAACTCTCTGTGTCCTTGTCTATCTGGAATTTTCATCTTTTTTCCCCACTGAATACAATTTCTTCTATTGGTGGAGTACCTCCACTTGAAGGAAACATTAGTTACATGCAATGGAGAGAGTTTGGGGATTCCCTCTCAGGGCTCTCATCTTTCTCTACTTCTGAATAGCTGATTGTAACTCACCTGGAATCTCCAGGGCATAGCTCTCCATGATTAACCTATCTGCTCAGCCATTCCAGTTTTCCCCCTTTTAATTCAGCTAGAAAAAGATATTCACAATTCATAAAGGATAGGGATGTATACTTACAATTAGTTTAATACTCTTTAACACCTTTCCCCCTCTCAGTCAACAAACATTTATTTAGCATTTACTCTGGAATCTGTGCTAAGCACCAAGAATGCAAAAAAGGGCAAAAAGAATTCCTGCCCTCAAGGAACTCACTTTATATTGGAGAATGCATATGTAAATAACTAGATGCATACAACATATATGCAAAGTAGATTGAAGACACAAGAAGCTAGAGGGACCAGAAAAGCTTCATGTAGAAATTGACACAGTTTCAGTGCTAAAGAAAGCCATCTATATGAAGAGGAAGATGAAGGAGGGATAGAATTCTAAGCATGGGGGACAATCAGTGCAAAGGCAGTGAGATGTGGACTGAATATGAGAAAGTAGCAAATGGAAAAACGAAGCTACAGTTATACATTGTGAGAGGAGAGTAAAGTCTGAGAAGATTGAAAAGTTTGGAAGGGACCTGATTGCGAAGAGTTTTAAATGCCGAACAAAAGATTTTATATTTGATCTTAGAGGTAACAGAGAGTCAGTGGAGTTTATTGAGTAAGGAATAACATGGTCAGGGTTGGTTTTAAGGAAAATTATTTTGGCAGCTGGAGTGGAGGATGGATTGCAGTGGAGAGAGATTTGACTTAGGGACAGTAGTTAGAAGTCTATGGCAAAAGTCCAGAAGAGAGGTGACAAGGTACTGAACAAGAATGCTGGCTGTGTAAGTGGAGATAAGGATATATATATATATATGTGTATATATATATATATATATATATATATATATGTATATATATGTGTATGTATGTATGTATGTATGTATGTATTAGAGATATTGTCAAGGTACAAATGACAAAATCTGGCAGTGGATTGCATATGTGGGGACAATGGGGAGTCTAGGATATTACCAGTGTTGCAAGCTAGGGTGAAAAGGGATTGGTGGTACCCTCAACAGGAATAGAAAAGTTCAAAAGAGGGGAGGGTTTTGGTGAAAAAAAAATGAATTCTGTTTTAGACATGTTAATTTTTTTTAATGAGTCTGGGTCTCTCTGTCTGGCCCAGGCTGAAAGTACAGTGGCCAGTGATAGTCCCAGTCTCAATACCAATTATCATAGAAGGTTTATCCTAGTCCCTTACCTAGGCTGATTTGCCCTCTTGGTCAGTCTGGTAGTCACACTCCTTGCAACTCACCGTATTGCTGCTGAACTTTATGCAAATACCTAATGGCTTTGGCCCTTACTTGAGGTCAGAACTCCCAAATACAAGTGATCCATGAACCTCAGTTTCTTGAGTGCAAGAACTACAGGCATGTGCCACCATGTCTGGCCTGGTCATAGTTGCCAAATTCCAGTAGGTTTATAGGAGAGTGAGAGGAGAGGAATCTGAGGCACCTAATGTATATGGCTTTCCCAAAATTTATCTAAGAAGAGGAAGAAAGATATATTATAAAAGTTAGCTGGTGTAAGATCAAGTGACAATTTAAGTGGGGGGAAAACAAGGAGCATGAAATCAGTAGACAGGAAGAAATTAAAGATGAGAGTAGAATAGTGACAGTGAATTAGTCTACTGGAAAGTATGGGATGAGATGGGATCAAGGGTGTAGGTATGGCAGTTGGATTTGTCGAGGAAAGAGCCACCTCTTCTGGGCTTTCTGGTCTGTAGGGTTGGTCAACATTCTTGTATACTCTGACATATTTAACTTTTACTTAAAAGATGGATTTATCATGAACTTTTGAAGCTGCATTCTTTCACTTTCCTTTTATTTAGCTCTTTCTCTGTGTTCTTCTTTGCTTAGGACTTTGGCTCAGCATCATCTGTCCAAGTCATCTTTTATTTGGTTTCTCTAATTTAGGTTTAGTAGAGTGGCCCTCTTCTTGACCTTTATTACATATTCTCTCAGTAATCTCATCAACTTCTATAAATTCAAAGATCATCACTATGTAGATTCACTCCCAAATCTACATGTCCATTCTTCATCTATCTCTTGTGCTTTAATGGTACATCTTTAACTACCTACTGAGTATCTCCATTTGGCTGCTCAATAGACACCTCAAATGCAAAAGGTCTTAATTAGAACTCAAAATCTTTTCTCCCATACCTCCCTCTTCTAAATTCCCTATTTCCGCTGAAAACACCACCATCCTTTCTTTCACCTAGGGAGTTGTCCTTAATTCCACAGTCTCATTCTCTCCCTATATTCAATCAGTTGTCTGTCTATCTGTAAAACTTTAATCATATCCCTTCCATTCTCTTTATCTTTAGGGCCACCATACTAATTTAGCCCCTCCTCACCTCAGACCTTTTCTGGCTCACACAATTGATAGAACTCCCCTCCATCAACTTCCTTCATAATTAGTGTTTTCTTTTTACTGTATATATTTCCTCCCCAATAGAATATAATCTTCTAGAGAGTAGGGGTTATTTGTTTTTGTTTTTGTAACGCCAACATCTAACATTGTAGTGTATGTAGGGAATGCTTGTTTCTAGGTGAGTGGAGCTAAATTCAAATCCTGTCTCTACTTCTTACCACCTTTATGATCTTAGGTAAACTATTTACCCTGTATGGGACCCAGACTATTCATTTCTAATGAGTTGGTTGAAATAAATGACATTTAAAGTCCCTATGATCTTACTGAATATGTATATCTAATGTATTGAAAACATTTTTAATATGAGACAAATAAATAAGTCATAAAGGTATGTTTTTTTTTAATTTTCATGCAGAAAAACCACTTTCACTAATGAATCAGAGGACTAAATAGACATTAGAGGAATATTTCTGGCAAAGTATTATTTGGAATGTTCCCAACATTGGATAAATAAATCAAATATGAATATTATAGAGCCAAATAATTCTGAATATTTTCATGAAAAAATCTAGTGATTGGTTCTTTTGCATGAAATATTCTTGTGCATTAAACCATCATTCCATTTATTTATTCCTTTGTATGCTTATGTCCCTTAATTTACAGACTTAAATAAGTTTATATGATATGGTCTTCTAGATCATATAATTGTTTAAATTTGTCATTGCATATCATACATTTTAAATTACCCTTTGTTATCTTGAGCATATGATGCCAGTAACCCATAATAATTTTCATATGACCCTCTTATTTGAGGGAAGTAGTCCTGAAGCTATTCCTGTGTAATATTACAACTACCACATAATTTCTATTCAAAATTATTATCAGATGAGAAGAAAAATTCATTCAATGAAAGATTATTTTGAAAGTTGAACAAGCTTGTGACTGCTTCATTTTTTTCTAATTTTTGAAAACATTTGCGTTGCCTCTGTACTCGGTGTATCTGCAAATTGGACCAAACAACCCGGGAAGCAATTTGGAATTGCACTAAAAAAAGTGATTAAAGGGGCGGCTAGGTGGCGCAGTGAATAGAGCGCCGGCCCTGGAATCAGAAGGACCTGAGTTCGGATCCGGCCTCCGACACTTAATCCATACAAACAAAAACCTAGCCGTGTAACCTTGGGCAAGTTACTTAACCCCAATTGCCCTAAAGGGGTGGCTAGGTGGCGCAGTGAGTAAGAGCGCCGGCCTCGGAGTTTGGATGACCCGAGATCAGATCCGGCCTCAGAAAATGAGCACCCACACATAAATAATGACTAGCCGTGTAGCCTTGAGCAAGTTACTTAACCCCAATTGCTTTAAAAAAAAAAAAGTGATTAAAGTCTCCATGCCTTTTGAATTAGAGAATACATTGTTAGGCACATACTTCAAGGATGTCAGTGATAGAAAGAAAGGTCCTATATGTACTGGCATATTTATATAAACTTTGTTTTTTGGTGGTAGAAAAAGACTAGAAACAATGTATAGGACCATAATTTGGGGAATAGTGGCACATGAATGTTATGTAATATTAATGTTCAGTAAGAAATAGATATGAGGAAAACAAAGAAGCATGGGAAGATAGGTACAAAGTGAAGTGAGCTGAAAAGACAAACAAACAAAAAATAAAAATAAAACAATACTCTAACATAACAATTTACACAATGATTATGACAATGCAATTGGAAAAAACCAAAAAATTAAATCTGAACTCTGTTCATTTTCAGATTGTTTTTTTATTTCTGGTGCCAGAGGTGAGAGATTATGGAGAGATTATGGATGTGAAATGTTCTGTCAGAGTAGTTGATACTTTGGTTAGGTTTCCAGAGCTGGTTTTTTGTTTGTTTGTTTCTGTTTTATTCTTTTTTTATAAGGGATAACTCTGGGGAGAGATGGGAGATGGATACACTTGGAAAGAAGGGTGAATAAAAAGAAAATAAGTTATTAATATAAAAAAAGAAAATATTAGTGTTAACTAAAGATTTTCTAACCATCCTGTTAAAGATAATTGATGGGCAGCTGAGTGTGGAGGGCAAGGGCCCATGGGAATTAGAAATAGCAAAGCAATTATTTAATTAGAAGCCAAGAGAGTTGAACAATAGGTCTTAGAAATAGAGCAAAAAGGTTCTAAAACATTATTAAGATCATGGACTTTCTTCCTAAATGTTGATGTCCTTTCTTGAATTTAGAGAAGAGAAAATGGAATTCTTTTTTCATTGTTTTCTTCATCGACAGGAAGAACTGGAGCATATTAATATGTTCTTTTCTTTGATTTGCCAGAATTAAAAATTGTGCAAGACCAGTTTGCTTTGTTGGTTTTCAGGTTGTGTTTCTGACTCAAATAGTGATTTCGGAATAGGGTTTGGAGGGAGAATGGGAGAGTGGGGAGTAGAATAGATAACTTAGTAAAAACAGACTTTATAGCATGTAATAGTACTGTAGCTCTAAATGTTTTGTTACTAATTTTAAATTTAAAGGGAATACATTTCCAAAAGCACATTGTATTCCATTATTTCCACAGTCTGTCAATTGATTAAACTGATATGAGCACACACCTCAATTTGTTAGAAGTAATTGAACTGGGAGAGCTAAAATACCCAAGCTCAGTGTGACTGTGTTTAAAGTCTAAATTTGAGCCATTGGTTTAATTGCGATTCCATTTCCCCTTAACTTGAATTCTCCACATTTTCATCATTTGATACTTAAATCTCAGATTTTCAAATGTCAGCATGTTAATTATTGAATCTGTTCAAATAATTGGTATAGATTTCTTTATTAAACATTTAAATTGATGTTACATATATATTGCATATATATGCACACTCTCAAATGTTGATATTGCCTACAAACTTTCTTTGTAGCTGCATTATAATTAGACAAATAACCTGCTCATTAATTACCCTACCCTGTAATTACTTTAAACTCATAATTCATTATTTATGTTTTGGAATCCTATTCAGCAATAGTTTCTTCAAGTACATAAAAATATTCTTATATTATACTCATGCCATGCTTAGCAGTTCAAAACTGCTGACATGATTTTTTTTTAACATTTTTTTGTCCTTAACATTTGGTGGATGTGGTTTATCTTAATAGGGGATAGGGAAGGACATTCCATAGTTAAAACATGGATCTGCTCTTTGCTGGGTGAGGGGAAAAGTTATAAATACAAAGCTTCTGACACAAATTGCTGCCAGGTTTTATTATTAAGTGACTTCAAATGGTCCTTCAAGCCCTACATACTATAGGACAATGGTGAAATCAGATAAGAAAACCCATCTCCAACCCTACCTCAGATTCCTGTGTTTTCAGAATTAAACATGATCTTCAAAATTTCTGAAATGTCCATTTTTTTCTAATTGTCTGGGATTTATTTGGTCTAAGAACCCTTTGGGACCAATAGAAGTGGTATCTTTAAGTTTTTCCATTAAGGGAGCTACTCTTTATTTCTCAAAGATTCTCTGGAGAAGGTGAGAGGGAGGTTGTTTACAGAGGGGAAGATAAATGGGTGAGAGGCGAGCTTACTATATAATACTTCTCAGTGTTTATTATTCATCCTGTTCACATTTACTGGCCTGTTTCCATGGGGCGGGGACTGAATAGGTGCCTACCCTTCTCTAACAAGATTGTAACTGATAATTGGTCTACAAGGTGAGGTACCCAGGCCCTAAGTCTGGCCTCACACAGAATGATTTCTTGTCCTGGGGGAGTCTGGTTTTAAAGGGGGTTATCAGGCTTTTCTCACCCTTTGTGGTCCATTAATCTTCCAAACCAGGGCCCTGAGGATAAATTCTCAAAGCTTATGCTTCTCTCATGCCTAAATTCTGTTCTGAAGAGTTTAATATTGTCCCTTCAGATTTATTAATTATATATGTACATATACATATATTTGATTTTATAGGAACCATATATACTTTATAAGAAATATATATATATATGAGAGAGATATAATCCGTTTTATATAATGCTTAAAGACAACTATCATGTCTTCTCTTAAGTCTTTTCTCCTTCAATGATTCATCTGATTCATTATTTTGTAAATGTCTCCTCATTTATCCGTATTCTTCCTATAATATATATGATATACATAATGTACACAAACATTGTATACACATATATACACATATTCACATTGTATTTGTGTATTATGCTATATGTGTCTTTCACTGAGCACAAATGGGAAATATATATATATATGTGTGTGTATATATATACACACATATACATATGTACATACATACATATTTGTATATATTTGACTACATATAGCCCCCAAAGATGGAAATATTTTTATGTCTATATCAGATTGTTTCTCGTTTGTACTCAGTGAAAAACACATAATACAGAAGAGACAGTTGGATATTGGAAGCCCATTCTCAGGTTCATTTATGATGCTCACTGCCAAACATAGGCACCTGGTTGTCTTTGCTGCTGTGTGTGTGAATATCTTCTCCATTTCATGGTAAGACCAAGAAAGTGCTATAGAGAGTCCCAACCACACTTGGAAGATAGGAAGGAAGAGAGTTTTGGAGGGCCATGTCATTCATTTAAAGTCTACTGCCCTTCCTATTTTAGTGGCCGATTCTCTTTGATACAGCTATTCTACCTCTGCTCCATGTGGGTTTCAGAAGACAAATAAGAGGTTGTGTCATCATCCCCAAGTGAAAGTCCTTCACCACTGAGGCAGAGCACATCATGATCAGTGGGATGGCCTTTATAGGAATGTTTGACTCAGACTGGGGAGGGGACAGGTTCAGAGGGGGAAAGATGAGGTACAAAGGTGGCCTCCTATGATAATCCTTTTTACAAGTGATAAGAACAGGCTACTGGGGAGGGGGAAAGCTTCATGAAGATACTGTTAAAGGCAAGAAGATTACTTGGAGTGGTATTACACATTCAGATGAGAAGTGGTTAGAGTCAGTAAACATGAGTTCATATTCTTTCTCTTTTACTTATTATCCATGCAATCTCAAAAAGGTTCCCCTTTCTGGGTCCTTTTGTGATATATAAACTGAAAGGATTTATCTAGATGATCTCATAAAGCCATTCTCCTCCTCCTCATCTCTACATCCTATGAATCCAAATTACTGGTCATTACCACCTTGATGTTTGCTATGCTTTAAACAGGAAATGAGATGAACAAAGATTATTGGTTCCCATGATCAAGCGTATGAAGCAACAGTGCTTTTCTGTCAACATATGACTACAAAGTTTGGTGTGAAAGGAGAGGGAGATGTATTTTTTTGTTTTTGTTTTTGTTTGTTTTCTCAATGATGATGGCCAAAATTGTAAAGCAGGGCGTTTTTTTCTAACCAAATAGCTATTCCTGGGAGAAATGAAATTGTTGGTAACTGGGGAGTAATATCTGCTATCCATTTTTCATGCCTTGTACTAGTTGAATAACTTTAAGGAGTTTTAAACTTTAATAGCTTAAAATTATATATGAATATACTGTTTGTATGTGTGTTTCTGTACCAGGATTTGTGATTTCATGATGTTGCTGTCATATGAAGATTCTGGTGTGGAACTTCCTTTACTAGTAACCATGAGCATTCTCCTTAATTTATGGTCTTATAGGGTTTCTGGAGTTCCTAAAGGTTGTGTCTTCCCCAAGGTCACACAACCCGTATGTGTAAGGGGCAGAAGTATGTCATCCTGACTGTGAGGCCAACTCTCCACCCACTGTCCCAAGATGCTTCTCAATATACATATAATGTATTTAAACCTACCCTTGTAAAAGAACACATTTCTAAATTATAAGCAGTGATAGTGGAAGCCACTCCCATCTCAAGTTTTCTGCCTGGCTCATTGCTACTCTGTTTACTGAAAATCATTCGACTACATACTAAAATCTTGAGTTGTTTAGTACCAGAACTAAAATGGTGGAACAGCCTCAACTCTTCTAAGAATCACTAGGACTAGATATGAAAAATGTATAGTAGATATTATTCTCCCAATCACTACCAATGTGTCCTTTATCCCAGCCTTATCCATTCATAAAAGAATAGTGCCTGGATAAAAGCCTTGCCTGACAACTTCTGCTATTAGCTTTGAGAACAACACTTCCCTCTCCTTTCAGGTCCTGACATAATAGCACTGTTCTCATCTTTGATCATTGGGCAAACTAATACCTGCCATCCAATTTCCTGTTCAAGGCATAGCATAATAAGGTTATAGTATATATGCATATATATATATTGTGCTAAATATGTATAAGATATATCTACATGTTTGTATACATAAAGGTATATAGGCATGCATATCTTTGTGTATATTGTATATAAATTTTCATGTACACATAGACCTTTATATTTATATAATGCATATATAATGTGTTGCAACACATACATACACACATCACGAAATACACTTGAGTACAGGCATATATATATATATATGTACATATATATATGCAGTGTAAAAAACCTGTAAAATAGACTGCATATACACAATACATATATAGTACAAAACATATAATATATAATAAGTCTATATGGATATATGTCATACATATAACAAAATAAGGTATAATACACATTGATATAATAAATGCATAATACATGGATATATATCACATGATATACAAAACATATGCATATTAGCAATTTGCATATAATATTTTTATATGGGGGCAGATTACAAGTAGATAAATTATTCGTTCATAAGTAAGGATAACATGGCAGAGTGGATAGAAAGGCAGTCTTAGACCTCAGAATGTGTATCCCATGAGTGACTCTGTGTCAGTCACTTACCTCCTGGTTACCCAGGGACTTAGTATAATAGGTCTTGATTACATTGGTGGAGTGAGTTGCCTCATTCACAAGTTCCTCTTTCTACCCAAAGTGGAGGCTATAAGTACTCTTCTTGGATTGCCTTCATTTCTTGACCTTTGAACCCCTGAACCACCTTTTCAGCATTTTTTAGGCCATGGTTGCTTATTCTAAGATTCTAACTTTCTATAGGGGAACTTTTCCTACAACAGACCTTATCCATTGATCACACACAAAGTCTCTGGCATGTCCATATATGTGCTCACATCACCATTACTTCCCTGAAGATTTTTTTAGGGCATGCCTCCTTGGAGCCACCAGAAAACAAGCTGATGCAATTTATTGTCAGCCAGACTTTTTGATGAGTTTGCCGCACCTCCTCATCTTTCCTATTTCCTTGCTCTGTTTCAGATCCTAAGCCTTCTCATCAAAAACTGCAGCTGGTATATAGTGGTGTATAAAGCTCAGACAAGTTAATGTTAGATATACTGTGCCTTCATGAGTAAAACATAGCGTGATGCATTTCACTGAAGCTAGAAAGACCTGCTTGGAATTTTTCATCAAACTTTTGTGGGAAATAAGGAAATGTTGGAGGGTTGAATACATTTTGGAGAATTGGTTACCAGGGTTTGAAATCTGGGCTTCCAATGTCAATAAATCCTCTTACATACCTGTCTTACTTTCTTTTTCATACACCTTTGTCTGAGTAATATCTTGCATGTGGGATTAATTGAAAACATTTTATCAGCATTGAGCATTTTTTCATTTCTCCCTTCCCCAAACAAAAATAAAAAATAAAATGAAAAAGCTCCCAACATAGATTCCTTTTGCTTTCCTCATGGATATTATTCCCTGAGTAGCTTTCTCTTTGAAGGTCCCAAAGAGTCCTACTGGATTAGAGAAGCATGAGTCCTTGCTGTACTCATTAATCATCATGATCAGTTAATACTTATTCAGTGAATGCCTGCCCAAATGCTAGCCTGCAGACTCTTCAACATGTAAAGGAGATATAGTTCCTTATGACTAGGTGCCTACTCCAGAAAATGTAAAATGCAAATGTAGGTGTGCAGAAATGCAAAAGAAGTAGTGGAGCATTGATTATTTATATATACAAATGCATTTAAGAGGACAGAATAAATATTTACATTAGAAATTTACCTTATGTTAACTGGGATAATACATATCAACAATTTCTTTCATTAGAAAAAGGGCAGATGACCCAAAGAATCATAGATTTTGAGCTGGGTGGGGCCTTACTAGCCATCTAATCACCTGATAGTCAGGTAGCACAATGAATAGAGAACTGGGTTTGAATTCAGAATGTCCTAATTCTAATCCAGCTTCAGATACTTACTAGCTCTGTGACCCTGAGGAAATCACTTAACAGCTACTGTCTCAGTCTCCTCGACTGTAAAATGGGGATGTTAAGAGTACTTACCCCCAGGGTTGTTATATTATTTGTAAAACATTTGGCACAGTGCTGGGCTTATAGTAAGTACTCAATGAGTGTTTGTTCTCTGTTTCTCCCCCAAAGTTGTCTAAGGTGCTTCAGTCTAGGTCTTCTGACTCTAAATCCAGTGCTCTAGACACTACCTATGGGCAGTGTCATGAAACTTGGAGAACAACAATTTGAAAGTTAAACAGATCTGTTGGCATCTTTATAATAAGCCTTTTTTTTTTAAAAAAACAAGTGATAGTGAAACCAACACATTTCACCTCTAATATGTCAGGACCTGATTTGGTTCAATTCAGCTAAATACATATATTTTAATTGCCTACGGGTACTAGGCACTGTCCTAGGATCTGGTGACTTAAAAACAAAAATGGAAAACAACCTCTATACTAAAAAATGGGTTTATCAGGGTGTTGTTCAGTTGTTTCAGTCATGTCTGACTCTTTCTGACTCCATTTGCGATTTTCTTGGCAGAGATACTGCAGTAGTTTGTCATTTCCTTCTCCAGTTCATTTTACAGACGAGGGAACTTGAGGCAAATAGGTTAAGTGACGTGGCCAGCTAAGCAAGTTTCTAAGACTCAGTTAGTAAACTCAGTTATTCTTGACTAGTTCCTGTGCTCTAATCACTTCACCAACTGACTGCCCCATTACTAGAGTGTATAAAAGTAAAACAAATAAGTAAATAAATAAAAGAAGGGGCAGAGCCAAGATGGCAGCGTAGAAGCAGGAAATTCTGTGACCTCCCCCCACAACTACCTCAAATATCTATAAAATATGACTCTAAACAAATTCTAGAGCTACAGAACCCACAAAGTGACAGAGAGAAATAAATCTCCTGCTGAAGGCAGCCTGGCAGGCCAACAAGAAGGGTTCATCACAGTGTGCTGGGAGTGGAGCACAGTCCTGTGTGAGCTACATGGTTTTGGCCCCAGGGAGGCAGCAGCAGCCAGAGCAGATTTCAGGAGAGTGAATCACCAGCAGCTGTGGCAGTTTCCAGAATTTTCATCCCATAAACACCAAAAAGAAAGTAAAAGATGAGTAGGGAACTCTATTGGAAAGGAATGGTGTGGTCCAGCCCCTGTCCCTGGAGGGAGAGGTCGTGGAGGCACTGTAGATGCAATGTCTGCCATGTGGCTGCCTCAGGAGCTTCTGGCCTGCAGACCACAGGGGGAACAATCAACTAGTCAGAGGTTAATCCTTCTTGCTTTGACCTGCTTGGATCTGGGTCACCTTCTTGGGTGGTGGACCTGGGGTGAGAAATGCTAGTTTGTGGTGTCTGTAGAGAGGGTACCCTCCTCAGACCGCTGACAACATATGCAAAAACCCCAGTGATTTGGGACAAAGCTCTCCTCTCTGGAAGCAGAGTTCTACTGTGGCAAAAAGCTCAAAAGTGAAGTAATTGAGTGGAAACATGAGCAAGCAGAAGAAGCACAATAGACCATAGATTCCTTTTGGGGGGACAAAAAGGATCAAAGCATGGAGCAGGAGGAAGACAATGAAGTCAGAACTCCTGCATCAAAAGCTTCCAAGAAAAATATGAAATGGTTATAGGCCATGGAGGAGCTCAAGAAGGATTTTGAAAATCAAGTAATAGAAGTGGAGGAAAAACTGGGAAGAGAAATGACAATGATGTACGAAAATCATGAAAAGAGAGTCAACAGCCTGACTGAAGAAAATAATACCTCAAAAATAGACTAACTCAAATGGCAAGAGTCCCAAAAAGCCAATGAGAAGAATGCCTTAAAAAGCCAAATTTGCCAGATGGAAAAGGAATTTCAAAAACTCACTGAAGAGAATAATTCCTTCAAAGTTAGATTGGATCAAATGGAAGCTAATGACTTTATGAGAAATCATGATATACCATAAAACAGAACCAAACAAATGCAAAAATAGAAGGCAATGTGAAATATCTCATTGGAAAAACCACTGACCTGGAAAATAGATCCATGAGAGAAAATTTAAAAATTATTGGGCTACCTGAAAGCTATGATCCAAAAAAGAACCTAGAAATCATCCTTCAAAAAACTCTCAAGGAAAATTGCCCTGATATTTTAGAACCAGAGGACAAAATAGAAATTGAAAAAATTCACCAATCACCTCTTGAAAAAGATCCCCAAAAGAAAACTCTGAGGAATGTTATAGCCAAATTCCAGAGTTCCCAGATCAAGGAGAAAATATTATAAGCAGCTAGGAAGAGACAATTTGAGTACTGTGGAAACACAATCAGGATAACACAAGATCTAACAGCTTCTACATTAAGGGATTAAAGGCCTTGGAGTATGATATTCTGGAGGTCAAAGGACCTGGGGTTAAAACTAAGAATCACCTGCCCAGCAAAACTGAGTATAATGTTTAAGTGGAAAATATGGTCATTCAATGAAATAGAGGACTTTCCCACATTCTTGATGGAAAAAACTCTAATAGAAAATTTGACTTTCAAATACAAGAAGCATGAGAAGCATAAGAAGCTAAACAGGGAAAAGAAATCACAAGGAACTTATTAAAATCTAACTATTTACATTCCTAAATGATAAAATGATTATTGTAACTCATGAGACTTTTCTCAGTATGAGAATAGTTGATGGGAATATATATATATGTATATATATGTATATATGTATATATATATATATATATACATACATACATATATGTTTATATGGGAGGGTATATGTGTGTATAAATACATATGTGAGTGTGTGTATAGATGTGTACATGTATACATAGACAGAGGGCACAGGATCAGTTCAATAGGAAGGGATGATATCTAAAAAATAAAATTAAGAGGTAAGAGGGAAATATAATGTGAGGACATAGGGAGAGATAGAATAGGGTAAATTACCTCATATAAAAGAGGCAAGAGAAAAATGTTACAATGGAGTGGAAGAACAGGAAGGCAAAAGGGAATGTTCAACCTTACTCTCATTGAAATTGGCTTAAGGAGGGAATAACATACACACTAAATTTGTTATCTTACCCTACAGGAAAATATGGGGGAAGGAGATCATCAAGGGAATGATAGAAGGTAGGGCAGATTCGGGGGGAGGGTAGTTAGAAGTACAAACTTTTGAAAAGGGAGAGGGTCAAAGTAGAAAATAGAATAAGGGGGGTGGGATAGGATGGAGGGAAATATAATCATTCTTTCACAATATATCTACTATGGAAATGTTTTGTGTAACTACACATGTATAACCTGCATTGAATCACTTTTCCTCCCAGTAGGGATAGGTAATGAGGAAAGAAGGGAAAGAATCTGGAAATCAAAGTTTTAAAATCAAATATTAATATATATGTAATTTTTTACATGCAATTGGAAAGTAAGATATACAGGCATTGGGGTATAGAAATCCATTTTGCCCTACTAGAAAGTCAGAGGGTGGATGGGGGAGGATATAAGAGAGAGCAAATTGGGGGAAGGGATATTCAATAGAATCACTATTTTGGGGTGGAGTAGGGGAAAGATGGTGAGAAAATTTGGAACTCAAAATGTCGTGGAAATGAATGTTGAAAGCTAAAAATAAACAAATTAAACAAAATTAATAAATATAAGAAAATATGAGGAAGGAGCGTACATGAATAATTGTGGGGATAAGGAAGGCTTCCTGAGGGAAGGGAGGGGATGCCACTTGAATGTAACCTAAAGATTCTATGTGGAGAAGGTAAAAAAAAGAGTATATTTCAGGTATACGCACAGTCTGTACAAAGATAAAATATACACTGGAATGTCCAGTTCAGAGAACAGCAAGTAGACAGGCAGGAAGGGAATAAGCATTACTAAAATGCCTACTATGTCCCAGGCACTGTGCTTAGTTCTTTGCAGATAATATCTGATTTGATACAATTACTCTTGCAAATAGGTCAGGTTTTCTGGAATATGCAGTGAATGAAAGGGAATAATGCTAAATAAGCCTCAAAATATAGTCTAGGGTAGAATCAGAAGAAAAAATTATACATTATAATTTATATAATAAAAATGACATTGTAAAGACAAACGATTTTGAAAGGCTTAAGAATTCTAGTCAGTGCAATGACTAACCATGATTTTGTAAGACCAGTGATGGAGAATGCTACCCACTTCTTGACAAAGAGATGCTAGATTCAGAATGCAGAATAAGACATAGTTTGGGAATCCATTGTTCCACCAAACTGCACAAATAACCAGGTACAAACAGGATATTTACAGAGTAGATGGAAAACAGTCCCAAAAGGGAAAAGCACTAGTACCTGCAAGTATGGGGAGGAGATAAGGATTTGAGTGAAGGCTATAATGAAGTCATAAATTGTGTGGAAGAGCATTAAAGATAAAAAGACTGGAAAACAGGCCAATTTTGTCCCAGGAATCTTACCTATCCTTCCTTAAAGATTTTGCAGTCTGCTCTTCGAAAATTTATGATGCGGATCAAATAATGAGCAGTTTTCCTTTTTTTCTGACAGCAAATTCAAAATTCACAATTGTCTCCTACATTCCTATGGAGCCATTGATTCAGTTTCACTAGCCAACTCCTTTTTGTTTATAAGAATGTGCTTAAATGCTTTTCCAACATTAGTTCTATCTCCTTATAAAGGAGTAAGTTATCATTACCTAGTCAATTATATTTTTATTTTTAGTTTCTCTGCTTTATCACTCTGTGTGTGTGTGTGTGTTTGTGAGAGAGAGAGAGAGAGACAGAGAGAGAGAGAGAGAGAGAGAGAGAGAGAGAGAGAGAGAGAGAGAGAGAGAGAGAACACTTTCACTCAACTAATAGTTTTGTGGAGGAATAACTGTATTCTGATAAACAGAAAAAATATCAATAGATTAGAAGTCAGAAATGGCATCATTGATAAAAATTTTTATCAATGTGTTTGAAGGGGAATCCCGTTACAGAAAACTATTTTTCTTTTAAGGACTCACTCTAAGACCACCCTCTTCATCAAGCTCTTTGTCAAAAAGTCATCCCTTTATGATTGTAATGTTGGCAGTTTTTGTAATTTTCTTATGCACTTTTCATATTTTATCCATATTAGGGTTATTTTTTTTATCTTTTATTTCATCAACTAGATAATATATGCCTTGAGAAGGGGGTTTATCTTTCAGTGTCTTTTATTTGACTAGTATGCTACATTATATATTATAGCAATATGATTAAATTTAATGGAAGCAAATGTAAATACATATATGTATATACATATTAAGTTTGAAAAATCTACTTCCAGTTTCAAGATGGGGTAGCATTTTGAAGCTAACCAACAATGTGTGTGAAAATTATCTGTAAGTTTTATAGACAGCAAGATATAGGAGATTGACCTTAAGAGTCAGAAAGATCAGGACAGCAATTAAGTTTCTCACACATACTGGTTGAGTGGCTAACCGAGGACCAATCACTTAACCCTCAAAGTGTCTACACAACTAAGATTAAAAGCTGCAGAACAGTGTATATTGATCTTTTTGGAAGAAGAAACTGTTACTCATCAGGAACCTCTCTCACAGTCATAAAAATTACAGGTTTAGTTAAAAAAAAACTACCAAATAAAAAAGCAAGCAAAAATTTTATAGTCCCAATATGCATTGATGGTTTATGTCAGCAACTAATAAAAGTCAAGCAAATTAAAAATAAACAACAAAATTTAATGTGCTTTTAGAGAGAATAATACAGACATAGTTACCATAAATGGACATTATAATCTCTAATTCTTGATAAATGTATGACAAATAAATTAACTGCTGTGGTTTAAGTAGCATCCGTTAGTGAGTCTCTGAACAAAACTAACTATATCTAAATGTAACAATGGGATTATCCTGGATCTAAGATAGTGTTTTTATATGTGATGCTCATAAGCAAAGCTCACTCTCTTTGAAACATAAAGGGGGGGTGGAGCCAAGATGGTGGAAAGGAAGCTGTAACTTCTCAAAACTCCTCCATGAATCCCATCACTAAACCTTGAAAAGTGAATCTGAACAGACTCTGGAGTGACAGAATCCAGTGGGAGATGGAGTGTGGCAGAATAAAGCCTAGAAAAGTCCCCAGGGGGTCCAGGAAAGAGGAACATAGAGCACATGGGGTCTGTACATCTCAGACTGTAGAGCAGACAAGCAAACTACACTAGAGAGAGAAGCAGCCCCAGGCAGCCGAGGAAGAATCTCACTGGGGGAGAGGAGGAAACATTGGAGTCAGGTAAGAGAGGGCTCAGGCCTGCAGCAGAGACAGCAGCTTTTCCTGGGACTCTCAGCCACCAGCCTGGAAGTTTAGAAATCACCTACCTGTCTATACAGGGGCTAGAATGGCAAAGTAAATTCTAGGTGCTTCCATCCCTCCTTCATGAAGTAGAAAACCCAAAGTTAAGTTTCCCACCCAGAGAGAAATCCTAAGTTAGTGGAAAGAGCCTCATGCTTCGGAGTCCTCCTGAAAGGGTGTAACAGAGGCAGCAAGGCGTCTGAAAAGAAGAGGGGGAGGGGTCCCATCAAACCCCACCTCACCTGAGCATCAAAAGCCTTCCTGAGCTGTAGCCCAGGGGTACAGAGGCAGAAATCTGAAGTGGCCAGACCACCCCTACTCCACAGATTACTTTGTGCATATCAGCATACCTCCTTGAGACTCCTGCCTTAGCCTCAAACTAGACACCCAGAGGCTACAGCATTAAAAGTCAACAACCAGGACCTAAGCTCACAGCCTGAGAAATTAGGAAATAGGAAATCACAATGGGAAGGAAGGAAGCTGAGAAAGAAATAGGGAAGGCAAGAAAATCTATCAGAGCTTATTATGTAGGTGAAGAATAACCAAATACAGAGGACAACATGGACTCTTTACTCACACCTGAGACCACAAAAGGAAATGTGAACTGGTCTCAAGCCCAGATAGCATTCTTAGAAGAGCTTAAGAAAGATTTTAAAGACCAAATTAGGGAGGCAGTGACCAAATGGGAAAGAAAGCTTCACTGAAGAAAACAAATCCTTAAAAAGTAAAATTAGTGAAGTAATTGGAGAAAATACCTCCCTAAAAAGGACCTTCAAAAACTAACCAAAGACTATGATTTGCTAAAAATTAGAATCAATCAAATTGAAACTCAGAACTCTATGATGCACCAAGAGTCAATTAAACAAAACATGAAGATTGAAAAATTGGAAGAAAGTGTAAAATATCTCACTGAAAAACAACTAACCTAGAGAACAGATCCAGGAGACATAACTTAAGAATTATTGGTCTACCAGAAAGCCATGATGGACAACATCCTCCAAGAGATTGTCAAAGAAAACTGTCCTGAAGTCCAGAATCAGAAGATAAAATACTTATCGAAAGAATTCACTAGACTTCACCTGAAAGAGATCCCAAATTAAAAACTCCAAGAAATATAGTAGCCAAATTCCAGGATTACAAGATTAAGTAGAAAATACTGCAAGCAACTAAAAAGAAACAATTCAAATATTACAGAACTACAGTCAGGATCACACAGGACTTAGCACCTTTTACATTAAAAGATCAGAGGGATTGGAATTTGATATTTCATAGGGCAAGAGATCTAGGACTACAACCAAGGATTAACTACCCGGCAAAACTGAGCATAATCTTTCAGGCAAGGAGGTGGTTGTATAATGAAATAAGGGACTTCCAGACTTTCCTGATGAAAAAGCCAGAGCTCAATGGAAAATTTGATCTCCAACTGCAAGACTCAAGAAAGACATAAAAAAGGTAAACAAGGAAAACACAGAATCAAACATACATACATGCACACATGCACACTCATGCACACATGCACATAAATTGGGATGCAACACGAGCAAAATGTTCACATCCCTAAATGAGGAGCTGATAACTGTCAATACTGAAATATATATGGTTATTATGACCTTTAAAAGGGTTACACATAGATAGAGGCTGTGGGTATGAATGAACTAACAGGATCAAAGGGATTGTAATAGGATAAAAGGAAAGGAGGTAATAGAAAAAGTATGCCACTGGAAGAGGCATAAAAATACACTATAGTAAAGGGGAAAGAAAGAGGGAGAGGGACATCATTTAAACACTATTCACACTGGTTCTGGTTCAAAGATGGATCAACATAATCAGTTAAATTTAAGATTCCAACGTGAATAGACAGATAAATTCATTAAATAGGGAAAAAGGAGGGAGGGAGAGGAGCACCGTTTGAAATTTACTCTCATTGGTTTGGTGTCAAACAGGGAGTAAAATACTCTGATAAGTATAAAAATTTATTGTGTCCTATAGGCAGTAGGACGGTAAGGGGGGGATAAAACAGAGGAGAGCAAAGGGGGCAAGAGAGGGGAGGGAAATAGTAGTAAGGGGAGAGGATAGGTAAAGAAGGAGGGTCACTGGGTGGGAGCACTGAGGGAGGGGGCAGTCAAAAGGGAAAACTTCAAGGAGAGAAAGGGAGAAGGAAGAAACAAAAACATAAGCAGGGGAGAAAATATGATGGAGGGGAAGAGACAGATAGTCATCATTATTGTGTGTGTGAATGGGATCAACTCTCCCAAAAAACAGAGGCAGACAGCAGAAGGGATAAAAACTATAATCCTACAATATGCTGCCTACAAGAAACATATTTCAAACAAATGGATATCCACAGGGTAAAGGGAAAAGGCTGGAGTTGAATTTATTATGCTTCAGTTTAAGTGAAAAAAAGCAGGAGTAGCAATCCTTACTTCAGATAAAGCAAAAGCAAAATTAGATTTAATTAAAAGAGATAAGGAGGGAAACTATATCTTGCTAAAAGGCACCATCAAGAATGAAGCAATAGGGGCGTCTAGGTGGCGCAGTGAGTGGAGTGCTGGCCCTGGAGTCAGAAGGACCTGAGTTCGGATCTGGCCTCAGACACTTAACCCACGCAAACAAAAACCTAGCCGTGTGACCTTGGGCAAGTTACTTAACCCCAATTGCCCTAAAAGGGGTGGCTAGGTGGCGCAGTGAGTAAGAGCGCTGGCCTCGGAGTTGGGATGACCCGAGATCAAATCCAGCCTCAGAAAATGAGCACCCACACATAAATAATGACTAGCTGTGTAAACTTGAGCAAGTTACTTAACCCCAATTGCTTAAAGAAAAAAAAAAGAATGAAGCAATATCATTACTTAATATATATGCACCAAGTGGTATAGCATCCAAATTCCTACAGGAAAAGCTAAAGGAATTAGAGGAAGAAATAGATAGCAAAACTATGCTAGTGGGGGACCTTAATCTCCCCCTCTCCGAACTTGATAAATCTAACCTCAAAATAAACAAGAAAGAAGTTAAGGAAGTGAATAGAATTTTAGAGAAACTAGATATGATGGATCTCTGGAGAAAACTCAATGGGGATAAAAATGAATTTACTTTCTTCTCAGTGGTGAATGGTACATACTCAAAAGTAGACCATGTGCTAGGGCATAAAAACCTCACAATTCATTGCAGAATGGCAGAAATATTAAATGCATCATTCTCAGATCATGATGCAATAAAATTTATATGCAATTAAGGGCCATGGAAAGATAGATTAAAAACTAATTGGAAATTAAACATTTTAATCCTAAAGAATGGGTGGGTCAAACAAGAAATTATAGAAACAATCAATAATTTCATTCAAGAGAATGATAACAATTAGACAACATACCAAAATTTGTGGGATGCATTAAAGTCAATTCTTATGAGAAATTTTATCCCCGAGTGCATACATGAACAAATTAGAGAAAAGGGAGGCCAATGAATTGGACGTGAAATTGAAAAAATTAGAAAAAGAACAAATTGTACATCCCCAATTTTGTATTAAATTAGAAATATTGAAAACCAAAGGAGAGATTAATAAAATTGAGATTAAGAAAACAACTGAATTAATAAATAAAACCAAGAGGTGGTTTTATGAAAAAAAACAATAAAATTGATAGACCCTTAGTCAATATGATAAAAAAAAGAAGAAAACCAAATTATGAGTATCAAAAATGAAAAGGGTGAATCTACCTCCATTGAAGAGGAAGTTAAAACAATAATTGGGAATTATTTTTTCCCAATGGTACGTACATAAATATGACAATCTTAGTGAAATGGATGAATATTTGCAAAAATACAAGTTGCCCAGATTAACTTAAGAGGAAGTAAATTACTTAAATAACCCAATTTCAGAAAGAGAAATCAAACAAGCCATCAATGAACTCCCTAGGAAAAAATCTCCAGGGCCAGATGGGTTTACTAGCAAATTCTATCAAACATTTAAAGAACAATTGATTGCAATAAACTATCTGGGAAAATTAGTGAAGAAGGAGTCCTACCAAATTCTTTCCATGACACAAATATGGTACTCATTCCTAAATCAGGAAGAGATAAAACAGAGAAAGAAAATTATAGACCAATTTCCTTTATGAATCTAGATGCAAAAATTTTAAATAAAATGTTAGTTAAAAGACTACAACAACTTTTCACAAGAATAATACTCTTTGATCAGGTAGGATTTATTCCAGGAATGCAAGGTTGTTTTATATTGGGAAAACCATCAGCATAATTGATCATATCAACAATAAAACTATCAGAAACCACATGATTATCTCAATAGATACAGAAAAGGCGTGTGATAAAGCACAACATCCATTCTTATTAAAAACACTGGAAAGTATAGGAATAAATGGAGCCTTCCTTAAAAAAGTAGATAGCATCTATTTAAAGCCATCAGCATGTATTATATGCAATGGGGTTAAACTAGAAGCATTTGCAATAAGATGAGGAGTGAAACAACGGTGTCCACTATCACTCCTCTTATTCAATCTGGTACTAGAAACATTAGGAGTAGCAATTAGAGAAGAAAAAGAAATCAAAGGAATCAAATTTGCCAAAGGAGAGACTAAGCTCTTTGCAGATGATATGATGATATACTCAGAGAATCCTAGAGAATCAAGTAAAAAACTACTTGAGACAATAAATAATTTTGGCAAAGTTGCACGATATAAAATAAACCCACATAAATCCTAGGCATTCCTGTATATCTCTAATGAAACTCAACAGCAAGAGATAGAAAGAGAAGTGCCATTTAAAGTCACTGTAGACATTATAAAATATTTGGGAATCTATCTGCCAAAACAAACCCAGGACCTATATGATCACAATTACAAAACACTTCTCACACAAATAACATCAGTTCTAACTAATTGGAAAAATATCAATTGCTCATGGCTGAGTCAAGCTAATATAATAAGAGTGACAATTTTTCCCAAACTAAATTATATATCCATATTATAATAATATGTAGTCATATTATTATAATATAAACATAGTTATATTATAATGATATAATAATAAATATCATTATTATTAATAATATATGATTTTAATGTATTACATTGTATATTATATTAATATAATATATAACATTATATTATAATATATTTTATATTATGCCAATCAATTTACCAAAAAACTACTTTATATAGTTAGACAAAATAGTAACAAAATTTATTTGGAAGAATAAATGGTCTAGAATATCAAGGGAATTAATGAAAATAAATGCTAGGGAAGGTGGACTAGCTATACCATATCTTAATCTGTATTATACAGCAGCAGTCATCAAAACTGCTTGGTACTGGCTGAGGAATAGAGTAGTGGATCAATGGAATAGATTGGGCGCATGAGATAGAGCAGTTAATGAGTATAATAATATATTGTTTGATAAACCCAAAGACTCTAGTTTTTGGGATAAGAATGCACTATTTGACAAAAGCTGCTGGGAAACCTGGAATATAGTATGGCAGAAACTGGGCATAGACCATTATTTAACACCATATACCAAAATGAAGTCTAATTGGTAAGCAATCTTGGAAAGCATGGAATAGTTTACCTGTCAGATTTGTGGAGAGGGAAAGACTTTAGGACCAAACAAGAATTAGAGAGCATTATAAAATGCCAAATGGATAATTTTGATTATATTAAGTTGAAAAGCTTCTATACAACCAAAGCCAATGTAACCAAGATCAAGAGGGAGGTGAGAAATTGGGAAAGAATTTTTACAACCTATGTCTCTGATAGAGGACTCATTTCTAAAATATAGAGACTTTAGTCAAATGTGTAAGAATACAAGTCATTCCCCAATTGAAAAATGGTCAAAGGATATGAACAGGCAGTTTTCAGAGAAAGAAATTAAAGATATCTATAAGCATATGAAGAAATGCTCTAAATCACTATTGATTAGAAAAATGCAAATCAAAATAACTCTGATATACCACATCTCTCCAGTGAAATTGGCTAAGATGACAAAACAAGAAAATGACAAATGCTGGAGTGGATGTGGGCAAATTCGTACACTAATGCATTGCTGGTGGAGTTGTGAACTTATCCAACCATTCTGGAGAGCAATCTGGAATTATGCCAAAAGGGCTATAAATAATTTCATACCCTTTGATCCAAAATACCTCTTCTAGGGTTATATCCCAAAGAGATCATAGAAGTGGGAGGAAGTCCCATATGTACAAAAATATTTATAGCAGCTCTTTCCATGGTTGCAAAGAAATAGAAACTAAAGAGGTTCCCATCAATTGGGGAATGGCTAAAGAAGTTGTGTTATATGCATGTAATGGAATATTATTGTGCTATAAAAATGAGGAGGAGACAGTTTTCATATTTACTTGGAGAGACTTCTTATACAAACTGATGCTGAGTGAGAAGAGTAGAACCAGGAGAAATTTGTATACAATCACAGATACCATATATGTGTGATGACCAACTATGACAGACTGGACTCTTCTCAGCAATGCAGTGATATAAGTGAATCCAAAAAGACCCATGAAGGAAAGAGATGTCTACTTCCAAAGAAATAACTAGAAAGAACTGAATCTGAATCCTGATGGAAGGAAACTACTTGATATTTTTCTTTTCATTGTTTGGTTTTATTTCCTCTTTCACATTTTTCATTCCATCTAGTACAATACTCCTTTGTAACCAGAGTAATGTCTAATGTGAAAGTATTTGCAGATCCTATACTGCATTTTATGCTGTTGTGGGGTGTGGGGGGGAGGGAGGGAAGAAAATTTTGAAACTCAAGGAATTATGGAATTGAATCTTGTAAACTAAAAATAAACAAACAACTTAATTTAAAAAAAGTTAAAAGAAAAGGAATATAAAGAGGATTCCCTTCACTTCAGAAATTGGAGTGGGGTACATTTAAACAAGAATACCTTCAATAAATTTGCATCACGTATGAAAATAATTAATCTATCCCTCCTCTTTGTCTTGTATTACTTTTCCTACCCAGAATTTATTCAAGGAGCAGTAAATAAGGCTCTTAATTTTTTTAACTTCATACATGAAAGCCAGAAGGGAACTGATTCCACCAAAAAAAAATAGGTTGCTGAAATGAAAATGCTAGAAACTAAAAGTCAGCAGCAGAAGAGATAGCAGTCTGTAATGTGTACTTATCTTCAATTTCCTACTCTTGAGATCCAGAGAGCTTCCTTTTGGATTAGACTTTGAATATTCTCTCTCTCTCTCTCTTCCCTCCCTCCCTCCCTCCCTCTGTCTCTCTGTCTCTGTCTCTGTCTGTCTATCTCTCTCTCTGTGTCTTTCTTTCTGTGTCTCTCTCTGTGTGTCTTTCTGTCTCTCTCTCTGTCTCTCTCTGTGTCTCTATAGAAACTGTCTTGCGGGTCTTAGAGAGGTCTTCCACTTCTCATATCTCTGGAATATAATGAACCACTCAAATGACAGGTCAGGTGGTTTTGTCTTATAACATATTGACCTTCCCATATCTATATTTTGTTAGTTCATGCTATAGTCTAATCATTATGACCAATAGTTCTATACACCTACATTTATAGACATAATCTTGTGAGTGCAGACTAGCTACCAGGACTTTTCACCTCTAAAAATATCTTTATACATCTCAATAGCTGATGAAATATGCTGCTTCTGGATTCTTTACATCAAGTATATTGTTAATTCAACTTCAGGATACTGCCAGTATATAACCAATATCAATGATATTCACTAATCAGTCGTACAGTAATATTCACTTCTCTGCATCTTTATTCCTTTTGTCACACTGCAAGTATTTATAGAATAACCAGTGGGAATTAGGGCCAATCTTTTCACAGAGAAAAGCAAAAAAATGTTGTTTCGATAAAGATTCAGCATAAAATAAGAAATATAGCCTTGACTTCTAAAGAGTCTCTTTCCTATTAAATCTTCTGATTAAAATTTAACTCATTAAAAAAAGTCCTTCAGATTGCAGGTATATATTTTAGTCAACTAGAAATGTTGGCATGCCCTTAGTTTTTGTTGTCATTGTTGTTGCTGTTCAGTCATCTTCAATCATGTTCTGCTCATTGTGACTCCATTTGGGGTTTTCTTGGCAAAGATATTGATGTGGTTTGCCATTCCTTTTTCACCTCATTTTACATATGAGGAAATGGAGGCAAACAGGGTTTAGTGACTTGCCCAGAGTCACACAGCTAGTAAGTGTCTAAGGTCAGATTTTAACTCATGAAGATGAGTCTTCCTTAATCTAGGCCCAACACTCTATACACTGAGCCTTTCAATATTCTTCAACTCCTAAAAGTACTTTGTCATTACTTTTCTTTGTCCAGACTGTATTCTCCCAGTAAATTGTAAGTTCCTTGATGTTTCGGATTTTTTTTTTCTGGATTAATATCATCAGGGCCCAGAATAAAGGCTTATACTTTTTATTTTGGTTCAGACCTTTTCTTTCCCCTGGGTCATACCTCCAGGTATGAAAATATCCTTCCCAGAGGAAGATGGGCAAAACTTGATGCACTGCGAGATTGTGTAATTTGCCCATGGTCACAGAACTAGTATGATTCATAGATAGGATTTTTACAAAGATATACCTGATTCCAGTAATGACTCTCCATCCATTATGCTAACCTGTTTCTTTTCTTACAGATACTAGAAATTTTATAATGTTGGTTAACACTGCTGGTGGACTGAAATACATTTATGTTTTTATTTTTCAACTTAGGGAAGTACATGGCTTAAGTATTACTCCTTTTGGTGATGAAGTGGAGAAAGACACTCTTCCCTTATTAACTTCTAGATAAAATAAAGAAGTGATACTAGGCAATTAAGTAGAGTACAATGTAAAACCATTCCTTCAACCTGGCAAATTCTATTTTCTTACAAAGAATTGAGGCAAGCACATTTATTTATTTATTTATTATTTATTTTTTTTTGGGGGGGTTAACAAGCTTACTTTAATCAAACAAACGTATATTACCTAGTTCAGGGGGAAAAGGTCAGCACCCCAAACTTCAGAGTTACAGAACTTACAGATCAAACAGACAGGCTTCCAAACTGTCCAACCATTATATCAATACCAAATCACAGTTACCAGAGAGGGAAGCATCAACATCTGGGTTTTCAAAGCTGGGAGGCTCTCAACAATGGCTTCCCAGAGTCTCATCTGGTCAAATCACATAACATTTCTCAAAGTGAGCCTCAAAGCAAAGCCTCTCCTCAGGGTTTGTATAGCCTTCTTCTGGCTCAGAGAATGTAACAACCTTCTGGACCCACTGCCCAATCACAAAGTATCAAGGTGTGGGCTTTCCTGAAAAACAAGCCTCCCACCACAGGCTCCAGGTGCACTTAAGCTAGGGGCAGGGAAGATCTTCAAATTTGCATTTCCATTACATTCAGCCCCAAGATCTTTCATGCCCATAGCATACAAAATTTACATTTGAATTAGCACTAAACATCTCTTAGGTCACATTTTCCAGGTACAAAAGAAAATCACAATATAATCTCAAAATACAATAGTCCAAGTCTTCCACTCATGGGGCAAATGTTAACTCAGTCACTTATCAGTAAAATCAAAAAATAGTCACTCTTAAGTTAACTCAATCAGTTACATCAGTTTTCAAAGTACAAGTCTTCCACTCATGGGGCAAAGTCTTGATTAACTCAATTAGTCTCTTATCTGTAACAATATCTCAAAGTACAATCAGTAGCTTATTCAGTAAAGTCTTACTAAGTATGCCCATAGCATAGACAGTTTACATTTCAATTAGTACTAACCATCCCTCAAGTCATATTTTCAAGGTACATCTAAAGTTACCAAAGTGGCCACTGAGCCTTAAACAGAAAATACAAAGCATTACCACGTCAATTCACAAAATACAAAGCATTATCACATAAAGTTCTCTTGGGAGGAGGGGGGTGTCCTTCCCATAACACTGCTCTAGCCCCTGCTTTCAAGTCCAGAGAGAGGGCTGAGCAACAAAACCAAAGTGGGGTCCTTGGGGACCATGGCACTTCACCCCACCCCCCAGTCACAAGTCCATCCTCCCCCTGGGTCCCAAACTGTGGGATGCAGCAAGGAAACACATTCAGTGCCCCTGCTTTGCCAAACAGTCCTTATCTTGTCCTGTGGCTGAACTCCAAACTCCTGGGTTCCTTCTCCTCCAGCAGAAGGCAGCAGCTCCTGGCTTCTCCACAGGTCTCCATGCAGGCAGCTCACCATTCCTGCTCTCAGCTCAGTGAAGTCAGCATGCAGGTTGTTCTTCTCTCCTGCTCCATGGCTCCACAGAATCACAGCTACCACAACCGGGAAACAAACAATTATCCCAGACCCCATACTTTCCTTTTACTCAGCAGATCCCATCCATCGTCGCCATTTTGTAGCAGCAAGCACCCCAATATCCCCAGGGTGACTGCTAACACAGGTTAAAGCAACTCAAAATGGGTTAACAAGCTTACTTTAATCAAACAAACGTATATTACCTAGTTCAGGGGAAAAAGGTCAGCACCCCAAACTTCAGAGTTACAGAACTTACAGATCAAACAGACAGGCTTCCAAACTGTCCAGCCATTATATCAATACCAAATCACAGTTACCAGAGAGGGAAGCATCAACATCTGGTTTTTCAAAGCGGCGGGGCTCTTAACAACAGCTTCCCAGAGTCTCATCTGGTCAAATCACACAACATTTCTCAAAGTGAGCCCCGAAGCACATTTATTTTTGATAAATATATTTAAAACTTACAACAGAAGTGCTAAAGCACCAAGTAATGAATTTACTGAGGGATTTGTACTTCAGTCCTAGATATAAGAACTGGATTGCATTTGGAAGAATCAGTATTTTATTCCATTTGTGCCAATTACAGTTTTTCAAATGCCCTATTCATTTTGACCAGAACCATAGCCTCCTTGATTAGGACAATTCACACAAGCAAATTTGCTCTCCGTTGTATAATTATAATTGAATGCTGTTAATTGAAACAGTTAACTACTTTTTTTTTTGATTGGTGGATTTTCTCATGGGAATATTTTAATTAAGTTGAATTTCCAAGGGATATTGATATTATAAATTGTTATAAAATTTGGAAAAAAAAACTTGGTTGTCTCAAGAGAATGAAAACCATATATATAGACTTTCCTCCATCAAAAAAGAAAGAAAAATCCACTAGTTCTTTAGGATTTTAGGGTTTTGCAGAGTAATGGCTTATTCTGTCTAAATTTTAGCTTTCATAAAATTAAGATTACTGCAGATGAGACATAGTGAAAGGGTGATATACCAATATGTGGCTTATTCTGAGATACAAATGAACTTCCAAAGGCTAAGGAAATATTCACCTTACTCTGACTATCCAGATGGGAGTTGGAACTCAAAATGTTCAAGGTAAAATTTCCTAACTGAGCTAATATTTCTACAGTAGGCTGATAGAGTAAATAGTGGTTATTAAATTTTTGTCTTGTTAAATATACTTACCATTTTGAATGATAGAAGAGACTAGAAGGCACATTAGGTGATCTTTTAAAGTATGTTAACATCTTTCTTTTGAAAATTTTAAAGCACTTTTTTTGGGGATAATTTAAAAATTATTGGACTACCTGAAAGCCATGATCAAAAACAGAGCCTAGACACCATTTTTCAAGAAATTATCAAGAAAAATTGCCATGATATTCTAGAACCAGAGGGCAAAATAGAAATGAAAAGAATTCACCAATCACTTCTTGAAAAATATCCTAAAAAGGAAACCCCTAGGAATAGTATAGCCAAATTCCAGAGTTCCCAGGTCAAGGAGAAAATACTGCCAGCAGTCAGGAAGAAACAATTTGCGTATTGTGGAAACACAATCAGGATAACACAAGACCTAGCAGCTTCTACATTAAGGGATCAAAGGGCTTAGAATATGATATTTCAGAGGTCAAAGGAGCTAAGACTAAAACCAAGAATCACCCAGCAAAACTGAGTATAATTTTTCAGGGAAAAATATGGTCACTCAATGAAATAGAGGAATTTCAAGCATTCTTGAGGAAAAAACCAGAGCTGAACAGAAAATTTGACTTTCAAATACAAGAAGCAAGAGAAGCATAAGTTGATAAACTGGAAAAAGAAATCATAAGGAACTTGTTAAAATTGAACTACATTCCTACATGGAAAATGGTCATTTCAACTCATAAGACTTTGCTCAGTATGAAGATAGTTGAAGGAATATGTATGTATGGATAGATAGATAGATAGATAGATAGATAGATAGATAGATAGATATGTTTTTGTATAGGAAAATGCATTGTGTATAAGTGCATATGTGACTGTGGGCATTTGTATGTTCATGTACACATAGAGGGCACAGGGTGAGTTGAATATGAAGGAATGATATCTAAAAAATGAAATTAAGAGGTGAGAGTGGAATGTATTGGGATAAGAAGAAAGGGAGCCATAGATTAGGGTAAATTATCTCATATAAAAGAGGCAAGAAAAACTGTTACAATGTAGGGGAAGAGCAGGAAGATGAAAGGGAATGGAACAACCTGATTCTCATTGAATTTGGCCTAAGGAGGGAATAACATACACACTCAATAGGGTATCTTACCCTACAGAAAAATAGGGGGTAGGGGAAAATAGGGTGTAGGATAGAATGGAGGGCAGATTGGGGGAGAGGGTAAGTAGAAGCAAACATTGTTGAAAATGGATAGAGTCAAATAAGAAAATAGTTTAAGTGGGTGGTGAAATAGGATGGAGGGAAATATAGCTAGTCTTTCACAATATAACTACTATGGAAATTATGTGGGTAACTACACATGTACAATCTATATTGAATTGCTTATATTCCCAGTGGGGGTGGGTGAGGAGGGAGGAAAGGGGGAAATATCTGGAAATAAAAGTTTTCAAAACAAATGTTTAAAAATTTATTTGTTTTTTACATATAAAAGGGAAATAAGATATGCAGTTACTAGGGTATAGAAACCCATCTTGCCATACTAGAAAGTTAGGAGGATGAAGGGGGAGAATATAATAGAGAACAGATTGGGGGAAGGGGTATTCAATAGGCTTGCTATTTTGGGGTGAGGGTAGTGGAAAGATGGGGAGAGAAAAAACTGTAACCCAAAATCTTGTGAACATGAATGTTGAAAACTAAAATATTTTTTTTAATTTATGAAAGACAAAAAGATTAAAGGAATAACACTTTATTTAATATAAGTATCAAAGAACAAGTGTAAAACTTATAACAAACTGTCAAGAAGGCTATATCATAGGATGAGATGAAGACAGCAAAATAGAAATTTTTATTATGTTAAAAGGAAGTTCAACAAGAAAAATTATAGGTCCAGTGGGTTTGGTGCCAGTAATCTTAAATTCAAATCTTGTGTCTGTCTTTATTAACTGTGTGACCTAAATAAGTCAACCCTCCCCTCAGGTCTTCAATTAATTCCTCTGCTAAGAGAGAAGGTTGAAGTAGATGTTCTGTAATGCTTATTCTAGCTCAAAATCTATGGTTCTATGATCACTTGTTGGGGGTATATGTCATATATGTGATGAAATGGTAACAAATGACTAAAAGAAGTGACTCAGGAATTAACAAGCTGTATAACTGTCGGCAAATCACTTAACCTCTGTCTCAGTTTCCTCAGCTTTAAAATAGGATAATACCATATGGTTGCTGTGAGAATAAAATGAGATGATATTTGTAAAGCATTTAGCATAGTGCCTAGCACACATAACAAATGTTTATTCCATCTATCCATCTATAAAGTGCAAAAAGAATCAACATATCTTATACTGAACCCACTCTCTTTAAAATTTGAGAAACATAAAGATTGGAAGAGGTTCAAGAAAAGTAGAAATGAAAAGTTGACACAATTTTAAGTCAGTGGAGCTGAGGAAGAAGATGTATTTTTTTAAACCTATATTCTGAAAAGCACACTGTGACCTCTTGCAAAACTTTGAAATAAATTCTGAAAAAGCATGGAACCTCCAGGCTCTACAGAGTAGCATGTCAAATGCCCATAGGGATGATAGCAAGTCTTTTTGAGGTTACTACTCTCCGTATGCTTTGTTCTTGAATGAAGTAGTGAAACATCTAGGCTAAAGTTTTCTGGGGTCTGGGAAAGGAATCAGCAAAAATCTACTGATTCTGAAGCAAAAAGGTTTTTTCTCTTATTGTTTTGTTTTCTAAATGATGTTAAAAATTTCTTCATTTGTATTAAAACATAATTTCATAGTATGGATTTAAGGGAAGATGAATTGACAGCTATTCATATTTAGAAAAGGGAAATGGGAATTTTTGTGATCATCTATTCAACATGGTATTGTGGTTCTCATAGATTTTGTTTGAAATTTTTATTCCAGCACAGGTTGGACTATATGGCTTCCAAAGGCCTTCAGACTCTGAGTTCGATAATTTGTTCTTCAAAATGATGGATTTAATAAAACTAATGTAGTTGCAACCTACATTGCTGAAATTATAGAATCTATATTAAGAGAAAATAGACTCACCTTATTCTACAATTAGATGATAGAATTTACCAATAATCAAAATTGCAAGTCACCCAAAGTTCAGTGGAGATACACATAGAAGGCACAAATTGTCTATAGCCCATTATCAACAGTATAATTTGTGCATAATGCAGCATGAAAGTTATCATTTAATAGATAGATGAGTGGAAAAGTAAGTGGGCTGCTCATGTAGCAAAACCAACGTTGAGGAAATGAATAAATCATCTGCTGCATCAGTACCTAGACAATGACCTGGGTTTGAGATCTCACTGTGCTAGTTATTTGTTGTGTTCATTTGGGAAAAAATCTATTTATTTTCTTCATCTGTCAAAAAAGAAGTTGAACTACATAATTTTCAAATACTTCACACCTTTATCTACTATGATTTTATTATATAGGGATGTGAATGAATAAACATTTCTTTATAGGCCTATTATGAACCAGAAAGTGTGCTAAGAGTTTCATAAATGTTATCTCAATTGAATATCACAATAACCCTGGAAGGTGGGTGCTATCATTATTATTATTACCATTTTAAAGTTAAAAAATTATAAGGCAATCAGACATTTTGATTTGCATAATATCAAAAATAGTAAGCATATGATACAGGACACGAACTCTGATCTTCCTGATTTCAAACAAAGCGTCCTATCCAATGTGATATCTAGCTGTCTACCATGCCAAGATTTGAGGGGAAAGGCCTCCATCACGACATAGATACCCTCTGGATATTTTAAAAGAGTGCTTGTAAAGAAGCTATAGCGAATAAAAAGGAAGTGTAAGGTAAATGAACCATAAAATTGAAAGTAATATACAGATTGTTGAGGCCGTGACTCTAAGTATTGAATCATCTATAGTACTGGAGCCATTTCTTAACACCACACATGAAGGACATTGACAAATTATAGAATATTCAGAGAAAAGCAAGTTGAATGTCAGTGGTCTCTGAAAATGTTATCATATAATCAATATTTGAGGAAGTTAAGAATATTCCAGAGGCAGAAAGACAGAGACAAAGACAGAAATAGACACAAAGACAGACAGACAGAGAGATTTAAGAGGATCATGATTGTTTTCTTAAAATGTTTGAATGTTGTCATGTTGTAGAATGGGCAGCTCAGTGGCAAAGTGGATAGGTTTTGGGCCTGAAGGCAAGACTGACTTTAAATCTAGCTCAAACACTTACTGGCTATGTGACCCTGAACAAGTCACTTAACCCTGTTTGTTACAGTTTCCTTATCTATAAAATGATCTAAAGAAGGAAATGGCAAACCACTATTGTATCCTTGCCAGAAAGAAAACTGATGTCACAAAGAATTAGACACAACTGAAAAGAGACTAAACAACAATGTGGTACAACATGTACACTTGTCTGTTCTCTAAATCCCATATGGCAGAACTATGACCAGTAGATCAGAGCTTTAGGAAAGAAGAATTTGCCTTCATATAAAGGCAGACTTTAAAGGAATTCAACTGTGTAAAAGTGGAATGAACTATGTGTACAAAGTGGGAAACTCTCCATCACTGGAAGTCTTAAAACAGAAACATGGCCACCTGTCAGGAATACTTCAGAAGGAAGGGATCTTGCCATTAAGAAGGATGTAGAAGTAGATATTTTTCAGTCTCCCTCAATTCTAAGATTCTATGATCCCATACCCAATGTCTCATTATTAATTAATTTTTATTACTAACATTAATTTGCAATTTTTATTTAAATAAGATGGTACTGATACTAATCATTTTTAGCTGGAATGGGAATCCACATAGTTACATGGCACAATAATATCAGCATGGTGTATCTTAGAGTACAAGGGTTAGATTCAAGAAGGACAGAGTTCACATCTCACCTCTGACATGTACTAGTTTTATGGCTATTATGAGTTTCTGCATATGTTGTTATACAATTACCTAGGTCTTACCTACAAAAGCCATGTATCCTGACAGAGGAAATCTTAAAATCAGGAATTTATCATACTAATGAAATGAAGTCCTTTGCATTTTTGTGTATATTGAAGATGTCTGGAAATAATAGCTTCTAAAGTGATCCCCATATGAAATCTACTTAGTTCTTACATTGTAACTCAAACCATTCTAGGCATTAGGATAACTGGCTGGGATTTAATGTTGCTCAGTTTCCACATGTGTTTCTGCCCCTCTGCCAGAACCACTATCAAATATGTAATCAGCATGACTAATAATACTGTTTTCCTTTTCAGACCTCTTTATTAATAGTAGAGAATACACATAGCAATTTAAAATAAAAAGAGACAAAAATGCTCTTATTATTCAGCATTTCATTATATTTGTTTAAAATGTTCCACAGTTGCCATCATTATGTGAACAAAATGATCATAGACATATGACCTGTGGGAAACAAAATAATCAGAATTTTTGCCCCAAATAGATGCTCTCTTATTTTGAAAGCCCAAACCAGAGCAGAAATTCATGTGAAATGGACAGGGGGAAATCCTTCAGATGTATAGTCATCATATGATGAGTTAATTATAATTAATAGCATCCTTATTTTGAAGAATTCACATTAAAGTCTTTCAAAGTATAAATCAAATTAGATGATAGTAGTCTAGTCATTAATAATAGCCCTTGAAAATATCAAAAAATGAAGAAAAGTAGAGCATATACAGAAGTTAAGCAAAGGTAGTCTGATTGATTTGTTCTATAACCATGATTCTCTAGATAATATGAGTTATTATGGAATTTATGTACCAAAAGAATGATGTCCTTCAGCTGATTAAGAAATTAAGAAACTACACATTCCTTTAAAATTGGAATGTCTCTGCATTCTGACGCATGCTAAGAGTGTAAGGAAATGTGACATTTAACAGGGAAAATAACTGCACAGTCTATGATAATAATTTCCTACTGGCCAAAGTAGGCCTTTCTTTCTCCCTCCCTCATTTTGGAGCAATAGCTGTAGACAATTTAGTTGTCTTGGCATTTACACCATCTTTATCCTGAAGTCAGGTGAATCATAGCAGTTCATCTCATCTTTCTTTACTGGCTTGAAGCTTGAAATGATGTGTGTAAGAAAGGAGTGTGATCACTGAAGGGGCAGTTGTCTATGACCTTGACTCTGCACCCAGGTATAATATTGAAGTTATTTTTAAGGAAATAGGAACATAAAGATGTGTGTCCTAACATGCATTATTACTCTTTTAAGCAACTGTTGTATACAATGTTGGTGTTTATATAGCCAGTTTGAAGGGGAGAAATATATTGTGATCTCCATCATCAATGAAGAGAAAAATAGAAAGTCTCCTGATTTTTTGCAGAATAGATTATAAATTTTCAAGTGAATTTAGATAAGTTTTCCTTTCAATGAATGACCATTTCAAGCAGCAATTTAAAGGGATCTGGTGATGGGATACTCTTCTCAAATACAGCTATATTTTCCAGGGGCTGAGGAACAGTTAATAATTGCAATCTGATGTATTTTGAAAAATAACTGCAACATGTTATTGGAAAGGGCTATTTTGCATAATGTTAAATATGTACAGAGTCAATAAGCTACTTCAAACATATATTGAGGGGTCATCTATTATTCCTAGTTGTTTCTGTTATAATTATATATTAATCAGTTATGTGTATATATATATATATATGTGTGTGTGTGTGTGTGTGTGTGTGTGTGTGTGTGTGTGTATCAGTACTAAAGTCTCAAAGTTGGATGATAAAATATATACAGTATTTTAAGAATTTAGTGTATTCTTGACTTCAAGATTTGACCCTGTTCAGCTCCATCTGTAGCATACAGTTCTGTTTACCTGCTGATACATGGAAAATTTTCTCTACTTCTGTTTTAACAAATAAGTATTTGTTTCCTTGCTAAGTACTTGAAGCTGATATAGTTTAATCAAGTGATTGTATAGTAAAATTTATGTAGTACTGTATGGTGATAAATTCATCCTTCCATAGCCTAAAGTCATGTGTGATTCTGATTTAATTTAGATTGAACAGTAAAAAGACCAAACTTATTTTCTCTTATTGTTTAAAGTTGGATTGTCAAGTCTTTAAAACATCTTCAGGCAAGTGTCTTTTTTTTCAAAAGCACAAAATTTAAAAAAGAAGGTTATGTCTTTTTTTGCACTATATCCTTGAAAAAAATAGCATGAATAAAGGTGGGTTTAGATAATGTGCTTACTTTATTTGAATAATATTGCCATGAGTATTAGCATAGAGTCATACACAAAGTCACATGATAAGTTCTACATTACAAGTAAAAAAAAAATCAATTTGATTTACTCTTTCTTTATTCCTTCAGGTGCAACTTGAGTAAGATGACTGTAGTGCCCTTCTAGATTGTGACAGATTTATTCTTTCAAAAGTATCACTTTTATATCCAATAGTCAAATATCTTGCTTCGGGCAACAAAGAATTATGAAGAGAAATGTCACATAAAACAAGGACAGTGATAGGGAAAAGTATCTTATTATGGAGACACAATACTAAAATATATTTTGACATTTCACAAAAAGTAGTATTTCTGTTTTTATCTGGAAATTACAAAAGTATCTTGGGGTATCTTTTTCTTCATTTTGTATTTAATAATAGTATTTTATGGAGTTTATTTTCCTAAAAATATGCTAAATATATTTGAATTGACACAATTAACACAACACACAATAAAATATCTTAAAAAAAGAATAAATGTCTTAAATAGACTGTATTTAACAAAAAAAATTAAAATAACTACCTGTTTCCTTGTGTTTATTATGACAATATATAAACCTGATGTTCTTTATGTAGTTGCATTTAGGATTTATAATTTTCAAGGAATAATATGTTTCTCAGATCCAGGGGTATTTCCAAGATTAAAAATTGATATTAAATTAAAATTCCATTTTCTACCTACAATGTGTTTTCCATATTATGAACAATTATGTAGCTTGTGGAGTTAGATTTATTTAGTATCTTGGATAATTATTTTTGAAATTTCCTTTCTTCAAAGTGAAATTCCTACCTTCAAGGGGCTTGTATTAGAAAATACTAGATAAGGACACAAATAAGTATAATGCAGATTCAAACATAAATTCACAAAAAGAGTTATTGAGAAGTAACTGTCTTCTGCCTGAAGTCAATGCAACAAAGATGGATTTAGAATAATTTTCTAAGACAAGAACCTATTTGGTTATATGAACTAAGTTTTCATTGGAAACATTCTTTTCAGAGGATCTGAACAACTCCAGTAAGTGCTCTGGTTGTTTCTCACTAAAACCAGTTGTTCTTGTAAATATAGATCTAAAACATCACCCTTGTTACTACCCAATGGTCTGATATAGAAGAAGTTAGAGATAATGACACAACATATTAGTTGTTAGGGTTATATCAGGCATAAAAGAAAAATAAATCCCTGATTGACAGGGTTCTATCTATATGGGTATCCTAATGAAATTATAGCATCCCTATCCTTTTTAATAGCTTTTTTTCAGAAGAGCTCATCACTAATACCAAGGGAGTTCCAGAAGCTCTACCCTATAGTTCCAGCTTAACTGCCTCCAATGCTGGTGGTGGGCTAATGAGGTAATAATTCTATTTACACTGTCTGTAGTGTTGTTCTTTTTTTCTCTATTAAGTTATGAGTTTTATATTTCTTAGACTTTCTATAGTGACAGTGACCACCATTCCCCTTGATTTTTTATTTGGAAATTTCCACTGAATATGTGTGGATTTGTCTAATCTTCCATAAGCATCTATATCCTGGAGCTCTGGGCAATTTCTTTGTCATTAGCTTTGAAGAATCTATGCTACTGACATATATAAGAGGTTACAATAAGTTAGAGTTCATTTGCAATAAAGGGGGGGTGGGGGAGTAGGGATGAGATAATATGTGATCTTGCTTTAAAAGAAAGTAATGGTTTTGAATTGGAGAGCTTAAGAGGTAGTGGTGGAGGTAAGGAGGGTCATTGGGAGCCTATTCTAGGAGTGGCAGAGAGTATGAATAAAGACAGTGGAAATAGAGATCAAAACTAAAGGAACAGTGAATAGACTAGTTAATTTGGACCATGATGTGCTTAAAGGTGAATGGTATAAGATAAAGCTAAAGAAATAAGTGGAGGCAAAGGTTTTTGATGGTAGATTAAGGAGTTTATATTTTATTTCATAAGCAGTTAAGATATCAGAGCACATTTCTAGCAAGTGGCTTTCTCAAACCCCTGTATTAGTAGAATATTTTATAATGAAATGGTTAGAAAGACATGATAGACACTACTTTAATATCTTCATGCCTTCTTTGTTCAGCCTTCTATCATTCTTGGTCCATAACTGCTCTCTGCTGCTTCCAACTGGTGGTGTTTGTTGCATTTCTCCTGTAGTTATCAGCAAGGTGAGTCTATGGATGGAATCAATGAGGTTGGGGGGGGAAGCACTAGATTAAACATTAGAGGATCTAAATTTGAATCTTGGCTCTACTACTTATTAGTTGTGTTACCATGGAGAAGTCATTACACTGTTCGAGCGCTCAATTACTTATGTGTAAAATGAGGAAGTTGAACTACATGGCCTCTAAGGCCCTTTTAACTCTAAATCTGGATCTTAAAATACAATGACTCTATGTCTTGTTTCTAGCCTAGCCTGTTCTGTTGTAGGCAAAATCTCTATGATAGGAAATTTTTGATGAAGTCAGGAGGTCTCTTCTCTGAGGCTTTGCATGACTCTTCCCACAGGATCTCTGGATTTATCAAAATTTTTCTAGAATTATGGAACATATTTCCTACACATTTTAATTCATAGCAGGTCTTTGTCACAAACATCAAGTTGGGATAGGTGTGAACTGTACTTCCTATCTGCATCAGTACCTCTCAGAAGGCTCACAAGTTAAACAAAGCACCCTTTTTCATACCAGTTGTTCCTATGGGGCCAATGGATGGGGAAATTCAAATTATGGAAGCTTTTTGTTACAATACCTAGGGTAGGTGGAAAGACAAACATTGCCTAGGGAGAGGGGGGCAAACAGCACCAGCTACAGTTTTGGAGAGTAAGATAAATGGAAAATTTACCACTTAATAACAATTTGAGAAAGCAAGCAAGCAAATTATTAATATCCATTTCATATGAAACAACTCACTTAATTTCACTTCCTCTTGCTACTCTTCTCACACAATCCTCTCACCTTTGCCTTTTGTGTTTAAATGTCAACTTGAAATGTTCTAGATGAATAGAATATTGGGCTTTAAAATTATAAAAGACATTTTCAAGTTTTCAACCTGAAAAATGAGGATGCGAGATCTGATTGCAGAAAAAGACTTACAGGACAGATTTCTTGTCAGCTTACAAAAATCTACCTTAGAGTCTTATTGAAAATAGACACTTAGGGGAGTCACTGGGTGGGAACACTGAGGGAAGGGGTGGTCAAAAGGGAAAACTTCAAGGAGGGGAAGACAGAAGGAAGAAACAAAAACATAAATGGGGGGGGGGATAGGATGGAGGGAAAGAGACAGATAGTCATCATTACTGTGAATGTGAATGGGATAAACTCTCCCATAAAACAGAGTTGGATAGCAGAATGGATTAAAAACCATAATCCTACAATATGCTGTCTACAAGAAACACATTTGAAACAAAGGGATACCCACAGGGTAAAGGTAAAAGGTTGGAGTAGAATTTATTATGCCTCAGCAAAAGTAAAAAAAAAAAAAAAGCAGGGGTAGCAATCCTTATCTCAGATAAAGCAAAAGCAAAAATAGATCTAATTGAAAGAGATAAAAAAGATAACTATATGCTGCTAAAGGCACCATCTAGAATGAAGAAATATCATTACTTAATATATATGCACCAAGTGGTATAGCATCCAAATTCCTAGAGGAGAAGTTAAAGGAATTAGAAGAAGAAATAGATAGCAAAACTATACTAGTGGGGGACCTTAATCTCCCCCTTTCTGAACTTGATAAATCTAACTTCAAAATAAACAAGAACAAAGTTAAGGAGGTGAATAGAATTTTAGAGAGACTAGATATGATGTACCTCTGGAGAAAACTGAACGGGGATAAAAATGAATTTAATTTCTTTTCAGTGGTAAATGGTACAAACTAAAAATAGACCATGTACTAGGGCATAAAAACCTCACAATTCAGTGCAGAAAGGCAGAAATATTAAATGCATCATTCTCAGATATTATGCAACAAAAATTATATGCAATAAAGGACCATGGAAAGATAGACTAAAAACTAATCGGAAAAGGGGCGGCTAGGTGGTGCAGTGAGTAAGAGCGCCGGCCTCGGAGTTGGGATGACCCGAGATCAGATCCGGCCTCAGAAAATGAGCACCCACACATAAATAATGACTAGCTGTGTAACCTTGAGCAAGTTACTTAACCCCAATTGCTTTGAAAAAAAAAAAACTAATTGGAAATTAAACAATTTAATCCTAAAGAATGGGTGGGTCAAACAAGAAATTATAGAAACAATCAATAATTTCATTGAAGAGAATGATAATAATGAGACAACATGCCAAAATTTGTAGGATGCATTAAAGGCAGTTCTTAGGGGAAGTTTTATATCCCTGAGTGCATACATGAAGAAATTAGAGAAAAGGGAGGCCAATGAATTGAACATGCAATTGAAAAGGTTAGAAAAAGAACAAATTGTAAATCCCCAATTTAGTACTAAATTAGAAATATTGAAAACCAAAGGAGAGATTAATAAAATTGAAATTAAGAAAACAATTGAATTAATAAATAAAACTAAAAGCTGGTTTTATGAAAAAAATAATAAAATTGATGGACCCTTAGTCAATATGATAAAAAAAGAAAGAAGAAAACCAAATTATGAGTATCAAAAACAAAAAGGGTGAATCTACCTCCAATGAATAGGAAATAAAAAAAGTAATGAGGAATTATTTTTCCCAATTGTATGCACATAAATATGACAATCTTAGTGAAATGGATGAATATTTACAAAATTACAAGTTGCCCAGATTATCTGAAGAAGTGACTTACCTAAATAACCCTATCAAAGAAAAAGAAATCAAACAAGCCATCAATGAATTCCCTAGATAAAAATCCCCAGGGCCAGATGGGTTTACTAGTGAATTCTATCAAACATTTAAAGAGCAATTAATTCCAATACTCTACAAACTATTTGGGAAAATTAGTGAAGAAGGAGTCCTACAAAATTCTTTCTATGACACAAATATTGTACTCATTCCTAAATCAGGAAGAGATAAAACAGAGAAAGAAAATTATAGACCAATTTCCCTCATGAACTTAGATGCAAAATTTTTAAATAAAATATTAGCCAAAAGACTCCAACAACTTATCACAAAAATAATACACTATGATCAGGTAGGATTCATTCCAGGAATGCAAGGATGGTTTAATATTAGGAAAACCATCAGTATAATTGAGCATATCAACAATAAAACTAGCAGAAACCACATGATTATCTCAATAGATGCAGCAAAGGCTTTTGACAAAGTACAACATCCATTCCTATTAAAAACACTAGAAAGTACGGGAATAGATGGAACCTTCCTTAAAATAGTTGATAGCATCTAGTTAAAACATAAGTAAGTATTATATGCAATGGGGATAAACTAGAAGCATTTGCAATACGATCAGGAGTGAAACAAGGGTGTCCACTATCACCACTCTTATTCAATCTGGGACTAGAAACATTAGCAGTAGCAATTAGAGAAGAAAAGTAAATCAAAGGAATCAAATTAGGCAAAGAAGAGACCAAGCTATCACTCTTTGAAGATGATATGATGATATACTTAGAGAATCCTAGAGAATCAAGTAAGAAACTACTTGAGACAATAAATAAATTTGGCAAAGTTGCAGGATATAAAATAAACCCACATAAATCTTTGGCATTCCTGTATATCTCTAATGAAACTCAACAGCAACAGATAGAAAGATAAATCCCAGTTAAAGTCACTGTAGACATTATAAAATATTTGGGAATCTACCTGCCAAAACAAACCCAAAATCTATATGATCACAACTACAAAACACTTCTTACACAAATAAAATCAGATCTAACTAATTGGAAAAATATCAATTGCTCATGGCTAGGTCGAGCTAATCTAATAAAATGACAATTTTACCCAAACTAAACTGTATATTTAGTGCCAAACCAATCAATTTACCAAAAAACTACATTTTAGAATAAGACAAAATAATAACATAATTTATTTGGAAAAAGAAATGTTCTAGAATTTCAAAGGAATTAATGTAAAGAAATGCTAGGGAAGGTGGACTAGCTATGCCAGATTTTAATCTGTATTATACAGCAGCAGTCATCAAAACTGCTTAGTACTGGCAGAGGAGTAGAGTAGTGGATTAATGGAATAGATTGGGCTCAGGAGACACAGCAGTTAATGAATATAGTAATCTATTGTTTGATAAACCCAAAGACTCTAGTTTTTGGGATAAGAATGCACTATTTGACAAAAACTTCCAGGAAAACTGGAATACAGTATGGCATAGATCATTATCTAAAGCCATATACCAAAATCAAGTCTAAATGGGTGCATAATCTAGGTATAAAAGATGATACTGTAAGCAACCTCTGAAAGCAAGGAATAGTTTACCTGACAGACTTGTGGAGAGGGGAAGATTTTAGGACCAAACCAGAATTAGAGTGCATTATAAAATGCAAAATGGATAATTTTGATTACATTAAATTGAAAAGCTTCTGTACAAACAAAGCCAATGTAACCAAGATCAAGAGGGAGGTGGGAAATTGGGAAAGAATTTTTACAAATTGTGTCTCTGATAAAGGACTCATTTATAAAATTTATAGAGAATTGAGCCAAATCTATATGAATACAAGTCATTCCCCAATTGAGAAATGGTCAAAGGATATGAATAGGAAGTTTTCAGAGAAAGAAATTAAAGATATCTATAAGCATATGAAGAAATGCTCTAAATCACTATTAATTAGAGAAATGAAAATCAAAACAACTCTGAGATACCACATCCCTCCAGTCAGATTGGCTAAGATGAAAAAACAAGAAAGGGACAAATGCTGCAGAGGATGTGGACAAATTGGAACACTAATACATTGCTGGTGGAGTTGTGAACTTATCCAGCCATTCTGGAGAGCAATCTGGAATTATGCCCAAAGTTGCAGGATATAAAATAAACCCATTATTTATGAAAATAAATAATTTCATACCCTTTGACCCAGCAATACCACTTCTAGGGTTATATCCCAAAGAGATCATAGAAGTGGGAGGAAGACCCATATGTACAAAAATATTTTTAGCAGCCCTTTTCGTGGTTGCAAAGAATAGGAAACTAAAGGGGTGCCCATCAATTGGGGAATGGCTAAACAAGTTGTGGTATATGAATGTAATGGAATATTATTGTGCTATAAGAAACGAGGAGCAGATGGATTTCATATTTACCTGGAGAGGCTTATACAAACTGATGCTGAGTGAGAAGAGTAGAATCAGAAGAAATTTGTATACAATCACAGACATACTATATCTGTGATGACCAACTATGACAGACTGGACTCTTTTCAGCAATGCAGTGATATAAGTCAATCCCGAAAGACTCAAGAAAGTGAGAAAAGCGCCATCCAGAGATATAACTAGAAAGAACTGAGCCTGAATCCTGATGGAAGCAAACTAAATGATCCTTTTCTTTTCTTTGTTTGTTTGTTTTTTCTTCCTTACCATCTTTCATCCCACCTAGTACAATATGCCTTTGTAATTGGAATAATGTCTAATATAGATGCATTTGCATATCTTATACTGGCTGTCTTGGGGAGAGGGGGGAGGGAAGGAAAGGACATTTGAAAATCAAGGAACTATGGAAATAAATCTTATTAACTGAAACTAAACTAATAAATTAATTTAAAAAGTTTACAGAGAATTGCGTCAAATCTATATGAATACAAGTCATTCCCCAATTGATAAATGGTCAAAGGATATGAACAGGCAGTTTTCAGAGAAAGAAATTAAAGATATCTATAAGCATATGAAGAAATGCTCTAAATCACTGTTGATTAGAGAAATGAAAATCAAAACAACTTTGAAATACCACATCTCTCCAGTCAGATTGGCTAAGATGACAAAACAAGAAAATGACAAATGTTGGAGAGGATGTGGGCAAATTGGAACACTAATGCATTGCTGTTGGAGTTGTGAACTTATCCAACCATTCTGGAGAGCAATCTGGAACTATGCCCAAAGTACTATAAATAATTTCATACCCTTTCACCCAGCAATACCACTTCTAGGGTTATATCCCAAAGAGATCATAGAAATAGGAGGAAGACCCAAATGTACCAAAATATTTATAGCGGCTCTTTTCGTAGTTGCAAAGAATAGGAAACTAAAGGGGTGCCCATCAATTGGGGAATGGCTAAACAAGTTGTGGTATATGAATGTAATGGAACATTATTGTGCTATAAGAAACGAGGAGGAGATTGATTTCATATTTACCTGGAGAGGCTTATACAAACTGATGCTGAGCGAGAAGAGTAGAATCAGAAGAAATTTGTATACAATCACAGACACATCATATGTGTGATGACCAATTATGACAGACTGGTCTCTTTTCAGCAATGCAGTGATATGTCAATCCCGAAAGACTCATGAAAGAGAGAATTGTGACATCCAGATATATAACTAGAAAGAACTGAGCCTGAATCCTGATGGAAGCAAGCTAATTGATCTTTTTCTTTTCATTGTTTGGTTTTATTTCTTCTTTATCATTTTCCATCCCACCTAGTACAATACGCCTTTGTAATTGGACTAATGTGTAATATGAATGTACTTGCAGATCCTATACTGGACTATATGCCATTGTGGGGGTGTGGGGAGGGAAGTAAAGGAAATTTGAAAATCAAGGAACTATGGTATTGAATCTTGTTAATTGAAACTAACCTAATAAATTAATTTTTAAAAATAGACACTTAATTACAAATATTAATGATAACTCAATGGCATTATTGGCTCTTTGTTTTCAGGGAATTTTTACCTTTATTTATTTCCTGTGCATGTACTATAATTCTCCACTGACTTTAATAAAGCTTCCTCTATGTATGCAAACACAATGAGCTCAGCAGATTTGTGTTTTAAAACACAAAATACAATAAGCTGGTTTCCCCAGAGACACTATCTGGCCTCTGGAAACTGCAGCCATCCCCAAAGCCCAGAGTAGCAATCCGTTAGCACTTAAGTTGACTTAATTAAAATGGCAGTTTATGCTCAGCCTCAGAATTAATTATTTCTTGAATTGTTTCTCTGTTTTATTAACACAATGTTTGGCAGTTTTGAAAACTCTATAGATAAACTGAAGGCTATGCATTTTATAAAGCTAGAACGGAAGACACAGAGCTAATAGAGCTATAATTTAAATAGTTGTCATGTACAAGACATACTATTAATTTAAGCTCCAAAGATCTATCTAAGAAAATGTGCATATGTGAGATTTGAGTGAAAAATTGTAGAGAAGGCAGAAAACCAAAGGCTATTTTAATATTATCATCCAACTGATGGTAAATTTCTCTCCAACCAAGATTCAAAACATAATTGATTCTTCCTTTGTAATGCTACTTTTCATCTTTATTTTAGAATCAAACACTTTCCACCTTAAGAAACTATGTCTTGTGATACCTTGTTTTAAATAAAATGCACAGCCCTACAGACCCAGATTCAGGATATTATATATCAAAAATCAGCCTGCTTTCTAGGAACTTTAGAAAGATGCTCATCTTTTTTCTTCAGAATGCTATTTTTAAGTGGAACTTGGACACAGGGACAGAATACAGACAGAGCAACCAAACATCAGAATTCTATTACATTTGGTAAAAAGAAAGCCATATTGACCATATTCAGTGTATTCTGTTTGACATCATGCTTTTCTAAAAACACAAGTCATTCAGGCAAGAATTTCATTTAATTAGACATATGCTCTCTAGGTCAGAATTTAAATTTCTTTTCAATATTTGCAATCCAGTAATAGTATAGAACTAAATCTACTTTTAAGGGACATAACTAGCTGCAAGTTGTGTTTTAGGAAGTTCTGGTGTTCTTTTAACTGGTATATGTATAAATATTTCCATTTTTTGTTTTCAACCTCAAGTTATTTTTTTTTAAAGAATAAGACTCTGCATCTCATTTTTTGTCTTTTCTTTTGGTATCATGCAACATGTGAAATATTAAATTTGTTGTAATATTACTACTATATTCCAAACAAAGATATATTTAATTTATACTTAATCTATTGATGATATATATTTACTTTCAACACTTTATAATAGGAAACAAAGAGTAGTTATAATACATGGTAGGATGACCAAGAGCAAGATATTTTTCTTTTCTGAGTACTATTTACTTCATCTACAAAATGAAAATAATCATGTGTGCGTTACTTCCCTCCCAGATAATTATGGGAAAAGTTTTTTTCTGAACTTAAAAGTGTCATAGAAATATAAGTCCATATTACTGCACTATGATGTTTATTATTCCTATTGTTACAAACCAAAAAAATAGTAATGTGTTATTGCCATGTAATTTTATTTTTAATTTCACTGCCAGATGCCTTCTTAGAAAAATTAAAAATATTTGACAATTTTGGCTAATTTGAATGATAAAATTTTATGATTTTAAGGTACTTAGTAAAATCTGAATAGCATAAGAAAAGATTAACTAAGAAGCATATTAATTTCTATATTCAATAGCATAAAGTTGTATTTCATTCCTGGTTTTTGAGTTTATAACTGGTATGGGGAAAAGAGGACTGAATTTTAGGTCAGGAAACTCTGAATTCACATCCTTCCTCTGATATATAATAGCTTTTTGACAAGGGGCTTGCTCTAAGCCCCTCTCTCAAATTATACATTATAGACAAATTCCTGATGTACGCCTATTGGGGAAATTTCAACAAGAGTTGCCCTACACTAATGAAATAATAGGCCTATGGGGGAAACAGTTTTGGACTTTTATATTATATAATCTCCATGTGATATTGAAATTTGCCTTTGAAGGAAACATTTCTCACATACCTCTGCCTGGGTATTTGGCTCTTCTATGAGCAACTAGTTCTATTATCTTAAATAAATCACTTGTGGTTTTGTTTCTTCAAATTCTACCTTGGAAAATTGGGACTATTAAACAACAAAACAAAATAACAATGACAAAACTTTTTGCCTTACCTTCTATTTTTTCATTTGTGTGGATCTGTTTTATACTATCTTGACTTCTCATAAAGTCATTAGCTTCTAATTGGTTCAATCTAATTTTGAAGGAGTTATTCTCTTTAGTGACTTTTTGAAATTCCTTTTCTATCTGGCAAATTTGGCTTTTTAAAGCATTCTTCTCCTCATTGGCTTTTTGGGCCTCTTTTGCCATTTGATTTAGTCTATTTTTAAGGTCTTATTTTCTTCAGTGTATTATTGGGTCTCCTTAGTAAGCTGTTGACTCACTTTTGATGATTTTCTTGCGTCATTCTCATTTCTCTTCCTTTTTTTTCCCTCTACTTCTCTTACTTGATTTTCAAAATCCTTCATAAGCTCCTCCATGGCCTGTAACCAATGCATATTTTTCTTGGAGGCTTTTGATGCGGGGGTTTTGACTTCAATGTCTTCCTTCTACTCCATGCCTTGATCCTTTTTGTCCCCCCAAAACGATTCTACTGTCTGTTTGTGCTTCCATTTCTTGCTCATATTGTCAGCCAATTACTTTTGAGCTCTTTGCCACAGTAGAACTCTGCTTCCAGAATGGAGAGAGCTATGTCCAAAATCATTGGTGTTTTTGCAGCTGCTGGAGCTATTAGGTGGGTGCCCTCTCTACCACATGGTCTGGTTCACTGGTTACACACCCTAGTACCACCATCCAAGACTACTATTTGGATCAAAGCAGGTCAAAGCAAGAGTACTTATTCTCTGAATGGTCACTTGGTCCCCCTACAATCTGCAGACTAGGAACTCCAGAAGCAGAAACACAACAGTGGCTGCAGACACTATAGGGTTAGCAAGCACACTGCACCCTTCTATCCTCCCCTGGACCAACCAATTTCCACTGACCTTTTACTTTGTCTTTGGCATTTATGGACTGAGAAGTCTGGAAACTGCTACAGCTACTGGTGATTTACTCTCATGAAGTCTGCTCTAGCTGCCACTTTTTGGTGTAACTCTGGGGCTAAAACTAGGGCTCAGGTGGGACTGCCCTGGCTCCCAAAATGCTGCAATGGACCCTTTTTTTAGGCCTGCTGGGCTTCCTCCAGCAGGAGATTTGTTTCCCTGTGTCACTTTGTTCTGTAGCTCTAAAGTTTGTTTAGAATAAATTTTACATATATTGGAGGAGCTATTTCTACTAAGAGCCTGTTTCTACACTTCCATCTTTGCTCTGCACCCCATCTTTCATAAAACTTAATTCATTAGAGAGCCACCATACTACATTCTTTGCTTTCACATTTCCCATTTTTTAGTTTAAACTTTTTTGTCTAAGAGACCTTTGTTATGGATTCATCTAGTTCTATAAAGTATACATATGATGATATAATTGCAATAAAATGATCGGTAAATTATTTTAGATAATAGCATCATTTTTATTGTGTCGATATGACTGAAGCATGAACAATTATAATTTTATAATTATTCAAATTTTCTTATTTCTATAATGAAACACTTCTTTTAAAACAGCAAACAATAAGTACTATAAGATTTTATATTTTCTAGATTTTTCATCCAAATTCATTACAGCAAAATGGGTTCTACCTTACATATTTATTAAAGATGGTTATGTAAATTATTCTCATGAATTCATCAAAGAAATGAGGAAGTAAAAATTGTTTGGTAGTGATTTATGGGATTTTTAATCATCTTTTTCATACTATTGATAGCTGTGATTTTTCTATGTATTAAGTAATCTATTCCCACAGATATGTTGGAAAAATGATTCCTCAAAGACACCAGAAACACATCCCCAGCATCATAGACTTCTGTTTATATTTAGTTTGGTCCAATGACTCTTCCTGTCCTTGATTACTTTAGTGACATATGGATTTTGTTATTCAGCATAAGGCCTGTGATATTATGGTATGAATATGTTGACCACTGTAACAGATTATCATTTTAATAGATGTATTTATTTTGTTTTTTTATCCAGTTAATGTCTTCCAGTTTTATCATCAAATGCTCTCAGGACAAAATTGTTTGATTGATTCTACTTTTGGAAATTCACCAGTAAGTCAATAAGCACTGATACAATTTCTACTGCATGCCAGGAATGGTGTTAAACACAGGGGTTTAAGAGAGGTAAAAGAGGAAATCATAATCTAATGGAGAATGGAACTTGTGCCCCTCTGCATTTCCTCTCTTTTTTTTCTTTTCAACAAATGCTTTATTAACTTCTGGTTTACATTATTCATTTCCACCAGATTTTGAGCTACAATTTTTCCCCCATTTTCCTCCTACCCACCATCCCAGAATAGCAGTCCCACATGATATGCCCTCATACAATCTGCTCTCTCCCATATCTTCTCCCATACCCCCTTTGACTTTTCCATTAGGGCAAGGTGGAACTCTGTGCCCCAATGCCTGCACATCTTCTCTCCCAATTACATGCAAAATTGTATTAATAATAGTATTTGTATATATTTGAAACATTTAATATTAAGACCTCGAATTTCAGATCCGTTCCCTTCCTCCCTTGTCACCCATTCCCTCTGGGAAGATAAGTAATTCAGTATGTGTTGTACATGTATAGCTATGCAAAACATTACCACAGTAGATATATTGTAAAAGGCTGCTTATAATTCCCTCCCACCCATCCCACCCCCCACCTGGTCCATTCCCTACTTTGATCCTGTCCCTCTTCTATAGTGGGTACTTCCAACATCCCCTTCCCCCAGAATGTCCTCCCCTCCATCATCTCCCCTCTCATCCCCTTTCTCCCTACTCTGCTGCAGGTTGGGATATCCCATTTAGTATGTATGTCATTCTCTCCCTGAGCCAGATTCAATGAGAATATGGTTTTGCCTTTTTGCCTTCCTGTTCTTCCCCTCCCCTGTAGCCACTTCCCCTTGCTTCTTCTACATGAGCATTTCCTCTTTTTTTTTTTTAAATGAGATGATATTGTTCATAATAGTTCACTATCTATGGACTGCTAGTTTGCATTGAATAGAGCACTGTCCCTGGAGTCAGGAGGACCTGAATTTAAATCCAGCCTCAGACACTTAACACAAATACTAGCCATGTGACCTTGGGCAAGTCACTTAACCTCAATTGCCCTCAAAAAAGCTAAAAAAATAGTTCACAATCTTTTACATTTCATATATTAAATTAATATTACCCTTAGCTACAATGTCATTGTGATAACACAAACAAGTTTTTAATGGCCAATAGAACTTTTCTTTCTTTTTTGTTCTCCTCATTACGTCATATTCTGAATTAAGTTAAACTTCTCAATGATATATTGTTGTCAAGGCTGAGCCAAGATGGCAGAGTAGAAACAGCACTTCCACTGAGCTCTTGCCCACAACACTTCAAAATTATGTAAAAGGGGGACTCTGAACGACCTCTGGAGCTCCAGAACCCACAAAATGCCACAGAGAAGCTAACCTCCCACTGAGAAGCCTGACAGGAGCAGCCAGCACAGCACTCTGGGACCACTTGAATCAGAGGTTTTACTCCCAGGGTGGCCAAACAAGCAGCCAGCTGGAGGACCCCAGAATAACAGTATCTGTGACATTTCCAGAATTACCCACATATAGATGCCTAGGTCAAAGTGACAGGTTAGTGCCCTATGGACTTTGAGACCAGTATTTGGGAGTGGGTCACCTTCTTCCCCTGGGGGTGAGAAGCCACTGAGTAGCCCTGGCATAGCTGCCATTTTGCAGCATCAGTTGCAGCTTCAGTTCCTGGTCTGCAGACTGTAGGGGGATCTGGCAATCAGTCTTGGGGGTAGTCACTCTTGCTTTAAACTTGGATCTGGATTGCTGTCTGGGCTAGAGGTCTTGGGGTGTGTGACCAGCTTGCCAGAGTGTGTGAGGGCTTCAGGGTAGGCACCCAACTAATACTTCTGGCAGTTGAGAAGACCCCAATGTTTACGACAGAAGCTCCCCTGTCTGGTGGCAGAGTCCTACTATGGCAACAAGCCCAAAAGTCAAGTAATTAAGCTGCAAAATGCCAAGGCAAAGGAAACAAAATAAACAGAAAAATTCAACATTATACTCCTGTTTTGGGGGCAAAGAGGACCAAAGCATGGAACAGGAGAATTGTGAGGTCAGAAATCCTGCACCAAATGCCCCAAATGAAAATTGAGTGGGTTACAGGCCATAGAGGGCCTTAAGGAAGATTAAAAAAAAAACAAATAAAAGAAGTAGAGGAAAAATTGGGAAGAGAAATGAGAAGGATGCAGGAAAAGTATTAAATGTGAGTCAACAGCCTGACTGAGGAAAATAACACCTTAAAAATAGACTAACTCAAAAGGCAGGCTCAAAAAGGCAATGAGAAGAAGAATGCCTTAAGAAGCCAAATTTTCCAGATGGAAAAAACAATCTCAAAAGCTCACTGAGGGGATTCATTTCTTCATAATTAGACTGGAGCAAATGGAAGCTAGTGACTTTATGAGAAATCAAGATGCTGTTAAACAGATGCAAACAAATGAAAGAATAGAAGGCAATGTGAAATATCTCATGGGAAAAACCACTGACCTGGAAAATAGATCCAGGAAATGTAATTTAAAATTTATTGAACTACCTGAAAGACATTATCAAAGAAAGAACCTAGAAATCATCCTTCAAAAAGTTCTCGGGGGCGGCTAGGTGGCGCAGTGAGTATAGCGTCAGCCCTGGAGTCAGAAGGACCTGAGTTCAGATCTGACCTCAGACACTTAACACACATACAAACAGAAACCTAGCTGTGTGACCTTGGGCAAGTTACTAAACCCCAATTGCCCTCCAAAAATGCAAAAAAAATTCTCTAGGAAAATTGCTTTGATGTTTTAGACCCAGAGGGCAAAATTGAAGGTGAAAGTATACACAGATCACCTCCTGAAAAAGATGCCAAAAAGAAGAGAATATCCAGGCTTCTCAGGTAATAGTTTCTCTATACTATTTCTTGGCTGAGCTCTGTGTACCATTGTTTAATAAATTGAAGAGTTTAGAAAAAAAAAACTGGGTGCCTCCAACCGCCCCTCCACCCAGCATGACCTCCCCTCCATTATACCCCCTCTCATTGCCCTCCCACCTACTTTCCTGCAGGGTGAGATATCGCATTTAGTATGTATGTGATTCTCTCCTTGAGCCAACTTCAATGAGAATATGGTTTTGCCTTTTTGCCTTCCTGTTCTTCCCCTCCCCTGCAACTACTTTCCCTTGCCTCTTCTACATGAGATAGTTTAACACACCCTGTCTCTCCCCATCTCCTCTTGCCACTTTCCTCTCTCACCTCTTGACTTCACCCCTTAAAAATCATCCTTTCCCATCAAATTCAACTTGTGCCCTCTATTCATGTATATCTGTAAACATATGTCCATATACCCTTCAATTATTTTCATAATGAGAAAGGTTTCATCAGACACAATTATTGTTTTTCCATGTAGGAATGTAAATAGTTCAACTTTCATAAGTTGCCTTTGATTTCTTTTCCTTGATTACCTTCTCGAGCATCTCTTGCTTCTTGTGTCTGAATGTCAAATTTTCTATTCAACTCTGTTTTTTTCCTCAAGAATGCTTGAAAGTCCTCTATTCCACTGAATGACCATATTTTCCCCTGAAACAAGATACTCAGTTTTGCTGGGTAGGTGACCCTTGGCTTCAATCCCAGCTCCTTTGCCCTCTGGAATATCATATTCCATGCTCTTCGATCTCTCAGTGTAGAAGCTGCCAGGTCCTGTGCTATTCTGATTGTGCTTCCACAGTATTGAAATTGTTTCTTCCTGGCTGCTTGTAGTATTTTCTCCTTAATCTGGTAGTTCTGGAACCTGGCTATAATATTCCTAGGAGTGTTCTTTTTGGGGTCTTTTTCAGGAGGCGATCAGTGAATTCTTTCAACCTCTATTTTCCCCTCTGGGCCTAACACATCAGGGCAATTTTCCTTGAGAATTTATTGAAGGATGATTTCTAGGTTCTTTCTTTGATGATGACTTTCAGGCTGTCCATTAATTTTTAAATTATCTCTCCTGGATCTATTTTCCAGGTCAGTGTTTTTTCCCATGAGATATATCACATTGCCTTCTATTCTTTCATTTGTTTGGATCTGTTTAATAGTATCTTGATTTCTCATAAAGTCGCTAGCTTCCATTTGCTCCAGTCTGACTCTGAAGAAATGAATCTCCTAAGTGTGCTTTTGAGATTCTTTTTCCATCTGGCAAATTTGACTTTTTAAGGCATTCTTCTCCTCATTGCCTTTCTGATCCTCTTTTGCCATTTGAGTTAGTCTATTTTTAAGGTGTTATTTTCCTCAGTCAGGCTGTTGAATGTCATTTCATACTTTTCTTGCATCTTTATCATTTCTATTCCCAATTTTCCCCCACTTCTCTTATCTGCTCCTTAAGGTCCTCTATGGCCTGTAGCCAGCTTGTATTTTCATTTGCAGCTTTTGGTGCAGGAGTTCTGACCTCACAGTCCTCCTCCATGCTTTGATCCTCTTTGCCCCTAAAATAGGAGTCCAATGTTGAACTTTTCTGTTTATTTTGTTTCATTTGCCTAGGCATGTTGCCACTTAATTACTTGATTTTGGGGCTTGTTGCCACAGTAGAACTCTGCCACCAGACAGGAGAGCTTCGGTCCCAAACATGGGGTCTTCACAACTTCCGCCGGTTGCGTGGCCTCTGTATATCCTCCACTCCCTCTGGCAAATTGGATATCCACCCCAAACTTCCCCCCCCGCCCCAGACCACAATCCAGATCCAGGCAGTTTAAAGCAAGAGCAATTAACCCCCAGACTGATTGCTGGATCTCCCTACAGTTCACAGACCAGGAGCTAGAGCTGCCACTGATGCTGCAAAATGGTTTCCGTGCTGCGTTTTTTCAGCAGCTTTTCGCCCTCAGGGGAGGAAGCTGACTTGTTCCCCAAATACTGGTCCCAAAGTCCATAGGGCACTAACCTGTCACTTTGTCCTAGGCATATCTGTGCTGACAATTCTGGAATCACCACAATTGCTGGTGTTCTGGGGTCCCTCCAGCTGGCTGCTGGCCCAGCCTCCCTAGGGCTAATCCTGAGGCTCACTCGGGCATGGGCTCAGCTCCCAGAGCAGTGCGCTGTCGGTTCCCAGTGTGCTGTGCTGCCTGATCTCAGAGCCTGTTCTTGCCGCTCCCTGCAGGGCTGCTGTGCTGTCCTCATCAGGAGGTTAGTTTCTCTGTGTAGGTCTGTGGGTGCTGGGGCTCCAGAAGTTGTTCCAAGTCCCCTTTCACATTGTTTGGAAGTTTTGTGGGGCAGAGCACCTTGGAAGTGCTGTTTCTATTCCACCATATTGGCTCCGCCCCACCCCTCAGCAGCTTTTCGCCCCCAGGGGAGGAAGACTTTGTGTTCCCCAAATACTGGTCCCAAAGTCCATAGGGCATTAACCTTTCACTTTGTCCTAGGCATATCTCTGCTGATAATTCTGGCATCACCACTGCTGCTGGTGTTCTGTGGTCCCTCCAGCCAGCTGCTGGCCCGGCCACCCTGGGGCTAAAATTGCTGCTCATGTGGGCCTGGGCTCGTCTCCTAGAGCACTGTGCTGTAGGTTCCCAGCATGCTGTGCTGCCTACTCTTAGAGCACTGTGCTGGCCGCTCCCTGGAGGGCTGCTGGGCTGTCCTCAACAGGAGGTTAGCTTCTCTGTGTCTTTCTGTGGGCGCTGGGGCTCCAGAAGCTGTTCAGATTCCCCTTTCACATTGTTTGGAGGTAGTGTCTGACAGAGCACCTTGTAAGTGCTGTTTCTACTCCACCATCTTGACTCTGCCCCACCCCCCATATCTTGTCATTTCTATTCTTTCTTTGAATTGGTTTTTACTCTGAAAAGGTAATGATCTTATTGTATCCAGGCAACTACATCAATGAGTTGCACTGGAAACCATCCATTTCCTAAACAGTAGGATATAATCATTTTTGGGTGGCTAGGTGGCACAGTGAATAAAGCACCAGCCCTGGAATCAGGAGGATCTGAGTTCAAATTCGGCCTCTGACACTTAACACTTACTTGCCATGTGACCTTGGGTGAGTCACTTTACCCCAACTACTCTTCCAAAAAGCAAACACATATAATCATTTCAAGTTTTTTGCAATATAATTCTGTTTTCATAATATCCAGTATTCCTCCTTAAATAAATTCTGAATGGGTGGGTGTATGTATGCATATATATTTGTGTAAATATACATATATTATAAACACACAAATATACATAAAATACATAATTTTGTATATAACACATAATAGTAATTATGCATAGTAAATTACATATGACATTATAGCAAATTCACATATATGTATAAATCTATATATATCTATATAGCATATATAGATATCTATACAGCATATTTTAGAGAATACTACTACTTTTGGTGTGAGGCTGCAAAGCCCTTTTCAGGGCTGCTTTTAATCTTTAGTGGCCACCTCATTCACCCAACTTTAGCCTGTTAATCCAATAAGCCTTTGTCTACGTGTGTGACCACTGCCCAATCAACTATTTAGGCAGATGGCCTATATCAGGTTGACTGTAATTAAAGTGTCCCAAACCCTTTGATGAGTTGGGGGTTTTCTACCACAAGCATTTGAAAATTTCCTGCAAGGGAATGCATGGATGAGAAGAATTCCTGAAGGTTGCAAAACCAATCACTGTGGAACAATTAGAGCTTGGTTAAACATAGAATACTCTAAAGTCACCCATTGCATCTTGAGACATTGCCAGTGATCTTGACTTTTGTCTTGCGACCGGACTTCAATGACTCTGGAAGAGACAATGAGACAAATGACTTTGCACCACTCTGCCTGCCTTAAATCTAGTTTATGCAAGAGTGAAAAGATACAACTCATACCATTTTATCATTTGTACCTACTTCACAGTCCTGTGATAACAAGCAAGTGATGAAGTGGCAGCTGTGGTTACACTGGGAATTTTTGTCACAGTCTTGTACACAGGTGGCCAAAGTCATATGGTTTTGGAAGATCATGATAAAAATTGGTTGCCAAGACAATTTCATCAGTATTGAATATTAATTCCACAGTGACACGATTGCATTGATTCTGGACAATGTTCTCATGTTTTCCCAGTCACCAAAAAGTGAAGAAGGATTGTATGTAGGTATGTATATATTTTCTTGTGATTAATCTGTACATACTTCTATTTATCAGGTCTTCCTCTGGATGCAGATAGTATCTTTCTTCACATTTCCTATGCGGTTAATTTGGGTATTTATTTTTCTTTCTTTCCTTCTTTCTTTCTTTCTTTCTTTCTTTCTTTCTTTCTTTCTTTCTTTTTTTTAAGCAATTGGGGTTAAGTAACTTGCTCCAGGTTACATGCCTAGTCATTATTTGTGTGTGGGTGCTCTTTTTCTGAGGCCGGATTCAATCTCAGGTCATCCCAACTCCGAGGCAATTTGGGTATTTATAATAGACAAAATAACATATTGACTCAAAGTCATTATCAAAACACTATTACTATTGCTTTATACAAAGTTCTCTTGGTTCTGCTCATTTCACTATTCATTATTTCATGCAAGTCTTTCCATGTTTTTTTTTTTCCCTCTAAAATCATTGACAACCTCATTTCTCATGGCAGAGTGGTATTCCATTACAATCATAGAGCATTACTTGTTCAGTAATTCACCAATGATGGAAATTGCATTCTTGCAATTTCCAGTTCTTTGTCAGTATAGAGAGCTGCTATAAACATTCTAGAATGTATAGTTTTTTTTCCTTTATCCCCAATCATTGGAAATAAATGTAGTAGGGGTATTTCTGGATCAAAGGGCATAGGTAGCTTAATAATTCTTTTTCTTTTTCCCAAATGCTTTATTGACTTCTGGTTTACATCATTCATTTCTGTTAGATTTTGAGTTACAATTTTTCTCCATTTTTCCCCCACCCACCACCCCAGAAAAGCAGTCCCACAGAATAACCCCTCATCCAATCTGCTCTCTCCCATATCTTCTCCCATAACCCCTTCAACTTTTCCAGTAAGGAAAGGTGAATCTCTGTGCCCAAATGCCTGTATATCTTATTTCCCAATTATAAGTAAAATAGTATTACTAATAGTATTTATATATTTTTAAAACATATGATTTAAAAACTACAATTTACAGATTCATTCCCTTCCTCCCTTGTCACCCACCCTTACTGGGAAGACACGCAATTCAGTATATGTTGTATGTATGTAGCTATGCAAAACACCACTGTAGTAGATAAATTGTAAAGGACTGACGATATTTCCCTCCCTCCTATCAGACTTCCCACTTGGTCTATTCCCTGCTTTGATCCTTTTCCTTTTCAAAAGTGGGTGCGTTCAACTACCCCCTTCTCTCCCATCTTCCCTTCCATCATCCCTCCTCTCATCCCATTCCCCCCTACTCTCCTGTAGTGTGAGATATCCTATTTAGTATGTATGTCATTCTCTCCCTGATCCAAATTCAATGAGAACAAGGTTTCGCCTTTTTGTCTTCCTGTTCTTCCCCACCTTGTAACCATTTCTCCTTGCCTCTGATATATGAGATAGTCCACCCTATACTGTCTTTCCCCATCTCCTCTTGTTATACCCCTCTCTCACCTCTTGATTTCACCTTTTAAGTATCATCCCTTCCTATTAAATTCGACCTGTGCCCTCTAACTATGAACACCTGCACACATACATACACACATTCACATATGTATTCACATGCCCATATACCCTCCTTCAATTATTTTCATACTGAGAATGTTTCATCAGTTACAGTTATCATTTTTCCATGTAGGAATACAAATAGTTTAACATTGATAAGTTCCTTATCATTTCTTTTCCTTGTTTACTTTCTCAAGCATCTCTTGCTTCTTGTATCTGAATGTCCAATTTTCTATTCAACTCTGTTTTTTTTCACAAGAATGCTTGAAAGCCTTTTATTCCACTGAATGAACATATTTCCCCCTGAAATGTGATACTCAGTTTTGCTGAGTAGGTGATTCTTGGTTTTAAATCCATCTCCTTTGCCCTCTGGAACATCATATTCCAAGCCCCTTGATCCTTCCATGTAGAAGCTGGCAGACCTTGTATTATCCTGATTGTGTTTCCACAATATTGAAATTGTTTTTTCCTGCATGTTTGTAATATTTTCTCCTTGATCTGGGGATTCTGGAACCTGGCTATGATATCCCTAGAAGTTTTCTTTTTGGGATCTTTTCCAGGAGGTGATCTGTGTATTCTTTCAACCTGTATTTCCCCCTCTGAATCTAAAACATTTTTAAGGATGACTTCTAGTTTCTTTCTCTGATCATGGTTTTCAGGTAGTCCAATAATTTTTAAATTATCAATCTTGGATCTATTTTACAAGTAAGTGGTTTTTCCCTTGAGATATTTCACATTGCCTTTTATTGTTTCATTTGTTTGGATCTGTTTAACAGCATATTGATTTCTCATGAAGTCACTAGCTCCCATTTGCTATAGTCTAATTCTGAAGGAATGCTAAGGTAGCTCTCCTCTGTGAGCTTTTGAGATTCTTTTTCCATCTGGCAAGTTCGTCTTTTTAAGGCATTTTTCTCCTCATTGCCTTTTTGAACCTCTTTTGCCATTTTTTACTATCTTTTTTTAATTAAACAAATGCTTTATTAACTTCTGGTTTACATCATTCATTTCCACCAGATTATGATTTACATTTCCCCCCCATTTTATCCCTACACACCACCCCAGAATAGCAGTCCCACTAGATATCCCCTCATCCAATCTGCTCTCTCCCATATCTTCTCCCATATCCCCTTCGACTTTGCCATTAGGGCTAGGTGAATCTCTGAGCCCCAATGCCTGGACATCTTATGGAACATTTAATTTTAAAACTTTGATTTTCAGATCCATTCCCTTCCTCCCTTGTCACCCACTCCCTCTGAGAAGATAAGCAATTCAGTATGTATTGTACATATATAGCTATGTCAAACATTACCATAGTAAATATATTGTAAAAGACTGCTTATATTTCCCTCCCACCTGTCTCACCTCCCACCTGGTCCATTCCCTACTTTGATCCTGTCCCTCTTTGATAGTGGGTACTTCCAACCTCCCCTCCCCCCAGAATGCCCTCCCCTCCATCATCCCCCCTCTCATCTCCCTTTCCCCTACTCAGGAGAGTGAGTGAGGGTAAGATATTCCATTTATTATGTATGTGATTCTCTCCTTGAGCCAACTTCAATGAGAATATGCTTTTGCCTTTTTGTCTTCCTGCTCTTCCCCTCCCCTGCAACTACTTCCCCTTGCCTCTTCTACATGAGATAGTTTACCCTGCCCTGTCTCTCTCCATCTCCTCTTGCCATTTTCCTCTCTCACCTCTGGGCTGCCTGCTCTCAGAGCACTGTGCTGGCTGCTCCCTGCAAGGCTGCTGGGATGTCCTCAGGAGGAGGTTAGCTTCTCTGTGCCATTCTGTGGGTACTGTGGCTCCAGAAGTTGTTCAGAGTCCCCTTTCACATTGTTTGAAATTTGTGTGGGGTAGAGCACATTGGAAATGTTGTTTCTACTCTGCCATCTTGGCTCCACCCCCCCCTCTTTTGCCATTTGAGTTAGTCTATTTTTTAAGGTGTTATTTTCCTCATTCAGGCTGTTGACTCTCATTTCATACTTTTCTTGCATCTTTCTCATTCCTCTTCCCAATTTTTCCTCCACTTCTCTTATTTGGTTTTTAAAAACCTTCTTAAGGTCCTCTATGGCCTTTAACCAGATTGTATTTTCATTTGGATCTTTTGGTGCAGTAGTTCTTTCCTCCCAATCCTCCTTCTGTTCCATGCTTTGGTCCTCTTTGCCTCCAAAATAGGAGTCTAGTGTGGCATTTTTCTGTTTATTTTCTTTCCTTTGCCTAAGCATGTTGCCACTCAATTACTTGACTTTTGGGCTTGTTGCCACAGTAGGACTCTGACTCCTGCCAGGGGAGCTTCTGTCCTAAACACTGGGGTTTTCTCAGCTACCAGATATAATAGTTGGGTGCCCTCTCTGAAGCCCTCACCCACCCTGGCAAGCTAGTCACCCACCGCAAGACCTCCACCCCAGGGCACAATCCAGATCCAAGAATGTTAAAGTAAGAGCGATTACCACTCCCCTTCCCCCTCCCCCCCGCCGCCAAGACTGATCACAGGTCCCCCTACAGTCTGCAGGACAGGAACTGAAGCTGCAACATGGTGGATGCACCATGTCTACTTAGCAGCTTCTTGTCCCCATGGAAAGATGCTTATGAGCTCTCCCAACCAGACCCAAAGTCCATACAATACTGACCTCTCACTTTGTCATTTGCATCTATGTGTTGGTAATGCTGCTGGTCCAGCTGCCCTGGGGCTAAAACCTCTGACTCAGGTAGGGCTGGGCTCAGCTTCCAGAGCACTGTGTTGGCCACTTCCTGCCAGGCTACCAGGCTGTCCTCAGAGGGAGTTTATTTTTCCTGTGTCATTTTCTGGGTTCTGTAGCTCCAGAGGTTGTTCAAAGTCTCTTTTTCTATGTTTTGGAAGTGGTGTGGTCAGGAGCACTGGGGGAGTGCTGTTTCTACTTGGCTGTCTTGACTGTGCCCCTAGCTTAATAATTCTTCAGTCGTAATTCCAAATTGCTCTCCAAAATGACTGAATCATTTCACAACTCAGACAACAATGAATTAGTATCCCTTGTTTCTTTGCCCGTCTATCATTTTAGCTGATGGTAGGTATAAAATTATATCTCATGGTTGCTTTAATCTCCATTTCTCTAGTGAATAATGATTTAGACATAGGCAGATTTACATGAACTATGCTTAGTCAAGTGAGTAGAACTAGAAGAACATTTTACACAGTAACAGCAACAAGGTGCAATGGCTAACTTCAGTAGATTTATCTCTGCTTAGCAGTTCAAGGATATAAGATAACTCCAAGTGATGCATGATAGAAAAGGCTATCCACATCAAGAAAAAGAACTATGGAGTCTAAATATAGATCAAAGCATACTATTTGGTATCTCCTTTTTTGTTTCTTCTTTCTCATGGCTTGCCCCATTAGTTCTAATTCTTCTTTACAACATGACTTATTTGAAAATATGTTTAATATGAATATATATGTAGAGCATATATCAGATTGCTTGACATCTTGGCTGAGGAGGGATGAGGAACAATTTGCAACTCAAAATCTTATAGAAGTGAATGGTGAAAACTAAAGATAAATTCAATGCAACCTCTGAAGCTAAGATGCAACAAAGTATAGATTGATTCTCTCACATTTGTGCTAATTTTGGTCTAACAATCACCAAGAAGACAACAGAGGTTCTCCACTAGACAGCAGTAGGGTTAGGATTCCACTGCACCATCTGTATGTGGAACAATTGATTACAGTAAGTAGATTAATATTGAATCATGTGGATAAGCTCATTTAGCTTGGCAATATATTTTCCAGGGATGTATACATGAGGTTGACATACATATTTCCAGAGCTAGTACATTATTTGAGAGGTTCCAAAGGAAAATGTGGGAAAGAAGGGATATTATACAATCTCCCAAACTGATGTTCTATAGAGCTGTTGTGCTGACTTCATTGTTATATGCCTGTGAAACCTAGATAGTCTATCAATGCCATGTCAAGAAACTGAATCACTTCATTTTGAATTGTCTTAGGAAGATTCTGAAAATCACCTGACAAGATAAGATTGCAGACACTTAGATCCTTTCTCAAACTAAATTGCAAAGTATTCAAACTACTGCGCAACTCTAATGGCCTGGCCATGTTGTTCAGATGCCAAAAGAACATTTTCCTAAAAGACTATTTTTTCAGAGAACTTGCCAAGGCAAGTCCTCATGTAGAGTTCAGAAGAAGCAATAGAAGATAGTCTTAATGTCTTAATGAAGAACTTTGGAATTGTGAGACATGGGAGACTCTGTCACAGGACCACCTAGCATGGCTTGCTTGCATCAAAGAAGGTGCTGTGCTCTATGAGCAAAGAAGAATTCCAGTAACTCAAAAGAAACATAAAATGTGCAAATTTGGAGAAATCTCCATTCCAACTATTTGTTGGACTGTTTGTGCCAATTTTGTGCCCTATTTGTATCCTATCAACTGTGGTAGAGCTTTCCAAGTTCATATTGGTCTGACCAGTCATAGTCAGACATACTGTACCTTGACCCTTATGTAGTGATGACATTTTGGTCCTCTTCGAGCATGAAGGACAGCATCCAACTAACATGAGATAATATTGTACTCAATGTCTGACACACAGTAGGAACTATATAAATGATTGCTCCTTTTTCTTCCTCTTCCCTTGTGTAATCAACAAACATCTAGCCACATTCGTATTTTAGCTTTGAATCACATTTTTGATAAACATTTATATATGTTTTTGTGTGCATATATACATTATATGCATATCACATACATCATATAATATGTATATTGCTTGCATACTAACATTTTTAGCAGAGCAATGGGAAACAAGGAAATTCCCAGAAAAATTATTTTGTTTTGGATAAGCATTTTGGAGGGAGGGGGAATTTGGAAATAATAATTTATTTACCACCTATTCTATGTCAGACATTGTGGTAAGTGCTTTTCAACTATTATTTTGTTTGACCTCACAAGAACCCTGGACTGTAGATGCTAAAATTATCTCCATCGTACAGTTGAGGAAATTGAGACATACAGAGGTTAAATAATTTGCCCAGGATCACCCAATTAGCATGTGTCTGAGGCTCAACTTAAACTCAGGTCATCCTGACTCCAATTCCAGCACTCTATCCATTGTACTTTACACCAGCCTGGCTTGTAAAGGAAAGGGCATTGAATTCTAAGTCATTTATAGAGGAATAAAAATATATAGAAATTATTTTTCTTTAAGATCTCAGAAGTTATGTTTAAGCATCTTTAATACAAAGCAAGAAGATAAATATCTTCACTATATATTTCTCCATAGATTAAAAAGTAGTGCATTGAAATTGAGTAGTAAGGTCCAAACACTGCTAGAGAAATGTAACACCGATTAGTTCTAATTAGGCATGGGAGAAATAAGGAGATTCCTGCTCAATAGGAGGAGTATATTGAATATTGACTTTCTTTCTCATCATTCAAATTACTGGCATGAAGTCAAATAATTTTAGGTAATGGTCAAAATATAGGCTATTATTAAATCCATTGCTTGCTTTTTTTCTTCAAGAAGCAGCATCTGACATAAAGTTGCAAGGTATAGCAAATGGGTTGTATGGAAGAATTGTTACCAACAAGGTCACAGGACTATGGAATTACAAGGGAAGGGATCTTTGAAGTCAAATAGACATAATCATAGATTTAGATCTGGAAAAAATCTTTAGAAGACATCAATTCAATTCAATAAACATTAATTAAGAGATTACTATGCACCAGGGAATGCACTGAACAAATCCAACTGCCTTATTTTATAGATGAATAAATTGTGGTCCTGAGGGTCTAAGTGGTTTCCAAGATCAAATAACTAACAAGCATCTATGATAGATTCCAAATATAGAACTCTATCAACTACACCCTAACTCATATTTCAGGTGGGGAGATTGAAGTCAACAGAGGATAAATAATAAGGTCAAGGTTATATAGGTAGTACATGAAGAGCTAGAATTCCACATAGATCCTCTGACTCTAAGCACAGGATTGTACCATGGCACATATGAAACCAGAACTTTCTGATTCTAAGAACATCATTTTATCTCCTGCTTCAGAGGCAGAATTGGCCATCTGCTGGAATGCTAGTTCTGGAGTCAATAAGCCTTATTTTCAAATTCTACCTTATGGCTCCCAACATTGATAAATTCCCAGACACTTTATTTAATTACTTGGACTCTCTTTATATACAAAGAAATAAGGACTGTACTCATAATTTCACTGGTAAAAGAAACTCTTTCTCAATGTATAATGGCAGTTCTCTGTAAATTAGTCTTCAGAAGTTACTAAAGCCGAAGTGCAAAACACTTGGTGCTTTGCAGGTCCAAGCCAGACAAAATATAATTGACAAATATTTAACAAAAGTAAAAACACAGGGGTGGCTAGGTGGCGCAGTGAATAGAGTGTTGGCCCTGGAGTCAGAAGGACCGGAGTTCAGATCTGGCCTCAGACACTCAACACACACACAAACAAAAACCTACTGTGTGACCTTGGGCAAGTTACTTTACCCCAATTGCATCCCAAAAAGCAAAAAAAAAAAAAGTAAAAACACAGTAAAGTATAGAAAATATTGCATTTAAAAACTATTCATATGCAGCCCATGGTATCCTTACTTATGAATTTGTGGCCCTATTTATGTTTGAGTTTAACAGCAGTGGTGTAGACAACTGAGCAATTTAATCATTTTCCCAGGATCTGAAAGTAAACATGTGTAAAAAATAAGATTTAAACTTAGGTTTTCCTTTTTTGAGGTTGTTTCTCTCTCCATCACATCATATTACAAAGATTTAATAAAATGATGTATATAAAATACTTCATAATCATAAAGCATCATAAGAATAATATATAATCTTATATATCAAATCTAAAAAGTTTGAAATTAAAAAACAATAGCTGGGAAGTTCTTTATTTTGACTGAAAAATGTATAGCACAATTAGTATTTGAGGGAGAGGAGAACCCACACTAGTTCATTTGGGTTTTTATTGACAACAATCTGAGATACTAGTCAACAAATTCTAAAAAAAAAGCTAATGCAATTCTAGGATGTATACATAGAACTTCAGTATCCCAAACAAAAGAGGAAATTGTATTTTGCCCTTGAAAGACTACAATTGAATTATATATATATATATATATATATATATATATATATAAGTCCATGTGTTTTTTAAAGTCCATTCAGGGGCATTTGGTTATGCTATCTCCACTTCTCTTTTTCACTCTTCCTTCTCAGAAGAGAGCTATGTTTATCCCCCATTCTTCACTTCTGAAATGTTTGCTTCCTTTACCCTCTTTTTCTTTTAGGGACAGTTTCTACAAGATGAATAGGTGAACCATTGCATTCTTTGAAATTGTGAATAAAGCAATCATATGTTCCATTACTCAAATGCAAGGAAAAAAAGAGAGAGAGAGAGAGAGAGAATTATGTAAAATTTGCAATTGATATATGGTCAAAGGCTATGAACAGGCAGTTTTCAGATGAATAAATTAAACCTATCTATTTTCATAAGGAATATACTCTAAATAACTATTGATTAGAAAGATGGAAATCAAAACAACTCTGAGGCATCACATCACAACTATCACATTGCCTAACACGACAAAACAGGAATGATAAATGTTGGAGGAGATGTGGGAAAGTGGGAGAGAGAGATGGAGGGAGAGAGAGAGGGAGGGAGAGAAAGAGAGAGAGACACAGAGAGAGAGAGACAGAGAGAGACAGAGAGACAGAGAGACAGAGAGAGACAGAGAGAGAGACAGAGACAGAGAGAGAGACAGAGAGACAGAGAGAGACAGAGAGAGACAGAGAGAGAGACAGAGAGAGAGACAGAGAGAGAGAGAGAGAGAGAGAGAGAGAGAGAGAGAGACAGACAGACAGACAGACAGACAGACAGAGAGAGAGAGAGAGAGAGAGAGAGAGAGAGAGAGAGAGAGAGAAAGAGAGAATTTTCTTGCAGAATGCTATTCTTTTGCTGGAACTTGAAAGAAGGCAAGAATGGCAGGAAGTCAAGATAATGAGGATAAACGGTCCAGTTATGGAGATAGGGATAGCCTGTCATTGAAATTGACTGGAGTAGTGAGACAGAATGTCATAATGGAGAAAGAGCAAACTTAGCATCAGGATGAGAGTAAGGTATAAGGAGTTTTAAAAAGATAGTAAAGGTCCAGATTAGGGAGGATTATGCAATGTCAAATGGAAGAGTTTATATTTTATCCTAGATTCAATAGAGAGTCACTGGACTTGATTAAATGGTTGGGGTGGCGTATGACAGTCAGATTTGCTCTTTAAGGATACTGAGTGGATGATGGTCTGGAGTGGGGAATGACTTGTTAGCAGCATATTGTAATTGTCCAGAAGTGAAGTGGTGAGGAGGTTGCCTGAGGGTAGAAGGAGTGTGAGAAGAAAGAAGAGGATGTGTATGGCAGATATTGCAAAGGTAGAGTACGTGTGTTGTGTTTGTTCTTCATTTTGAAAGAGGAAAATGGCATCAGGGAAATGATGCCATAATTTGCAGTTAACTTTGGTTTTTGTGAGGGAGGGCTGTGCAAGGTCACCAGCCTCACTTTCTCCTCCAGAGCCATTTCGATACAGTGAATAGATATTCATCAGGATGACTAAGATGACCTAGGATACAATGGGAGAACCTGGTCCTTTTAGGCTAAGGTCTTTCCAAAATGGGGACCCAGCTAGTTGGGTAGAATACATATACCTTGGCAAGTGAAAGAGTATTTGTGGTGAGAGTGAGGAGCCAAAGATGACACCTAGGATGTAAGCCTGGGGGTCTAGGAGGATTGAGGTACTCTCAATTGTAATAAGTAAGTTAAAAGAAGGAAGTTTTTTTTTTTTTTGGTCTGACCAAAACTGACTTACATATAAATTAAATGAATTTTTCATTAAGATACAAAAAATCATTTCAGAATAGGATTAAAAAGCAAATCTATGCAACCCCATTTTATGCAAAAGGACAAGTAAGGGACTAGAATGGTATTTTGTAGACTGGTGTCACAGGAAGTTCATTCTCTTGATGTTATAATTGAGAGGCTCCATAATCATGTGGCATCCTCTTGGTGTTATACTTATGGTTAGAAATGTACATGATGGGAACTCCAGGGATCTTCTGGATTCTTCACTTAAGAGCTCTATCAGCTGTAGCCACATTGTATCACTTATGCTGAGTGACCCTCTGAACTAAGCAATCATCTGCATATGTTCCTTTGTGAGAGCATGGCAGTCATTCAAATCGTGGGTCCTTGGCAATCCTCAGGGCTACTCGATACTTCTGCCCCAGTTTTTCAATTTCAGCCATTACACAGACAGTTATGCAAGGAATACACTTGGCATACAGACAATCCATCATTGACAGCATTAAGTCCAACTTGGCTTTGATGGAGAAGTTGATAAAGTTGGTATCAACCAAATTGTAGTAAGGGGGTCCCAACTGTGTGTTATATTGGAAGAACAAGCAGTATTGGTGCTGGGGAACTTCTCTTTGTTTGAGAGCACTGGGATCTTTCTTCTCTTTCTTTTTTGGTTTTAATTGATCTTTTTCTTTTAATCTCTCATCTCATACACTAAGCATTCACTTCATGGTCGCATATTTCCTCACTTTCTTTTGTTTCCCCATGTTACTAGAAGCCTTTTCACTCTCAAATATGAAGGAAGATTTTTTTTTTGTCAGGGAGGAGGGATAATGAGCTTAATTTTGGACATGTGTTTGAGATGTTTATGGGACATCTTCCTTTTGTTTTTTATATTTTGTTTTCTAGTATTCCATACTTATTTTCTGGAATTTTATTCAATTTCTGGCATGCTTGTATTGAATTTAAATACAATCCTGTTATTCAGTTATGTTAATTGATCTATTGTGTGATTTAGTGTTAGTGTTGGAGTGTAGGTGGACTGATTGTTACATTGCTAGTATTTGGTATAGTTGCTTCCCTGTTACTTATTACATGTCACTATCTTGGAGAATTATTTTACTGTGGCATAATTTTGCATGTTTAGTTTAGTTCTATTATAATTTATTGGTAGTGCCTCATGAATTTCTCTATTAACTAGATGAACTATAATTTGCTTGGAAAACATTTTGAAATTTTTGAAATGGAAACTCACAGGGATATCCTAACATTAAGAATGGGCCCACAGAATAAAAATCAGAATTTTTAAAAGATATCTCAAAGATTTGCAAGATTGAAAAGTCATCCACAGAAAGATCTGGCTAGGAGCAACACTCAAATACTTCTATGTAAATAACTTGATTTATTTTTTTTTCATTCAGTAACGTCATATTCTGAAAGTAAGTGACAATACTGGACAATTGATTTTTTGTACTGCCTTCTAAATATAAGGAATTTGTAAGGATAATATGCACTTTAATCACCAAATAGAGAGAGAAAGAGAGAGAGAGAGAGAGAGAGAGAGAGAGAGAGAGAGAGAGAGAGAGAGAGAGAGGGAGAGAGAGAGTAAAAAGAGATTTTAAGTCAGAAATGAAAATCTTCCCAATGAGAAAGGCCAAAGCTAAATCCCCTATTCAGGGTAATTCAGGTAAGGTAGTTACCCTGAATATTAGACTGAAGCTGGGTCTCATTCAGTAGATTGTGATAACTCACTAATGGGTGAGACCAGGGCTAAACCCATTGAGTCAAACTGAAATGTATTGCCTAAGGACAGGGATCATTACAGAAGAACATTTTATGCCTGAGATAAGGAGCTTCTCTTCCAGAATACTATGACCTTCTATTCAACAAAAAGAAGAAATATAAACCAACAAGGTGGTCAAAGTTCTATGTAACTGGAAATATCTGAGTTGAAAAAGACAGAGAAATAGAATGCTTCAATATGTCAATTTTTAGACTTACATAGAGTTGTGCTTATGGCCCTGCCTTTGAGTGGGAGGCACTATTTTTTCAAGACTCATTCCATTTGTCCTCTCCTTTGGTTATTACTTTCTAGTGGCTCCCTCATCTTTGTCCCCTCAAGAGTAATGGCTTTCTTTTCAAATTATTGCCTTTAAAACTACTATAGGGGGACGGCTCGTTGGCGTAGTGAGTAAGAGTGCCGGCCTCAGAGTTGGGATGACCCGAAATCGAATCTGGCCTCAGAAAATGAGCACCCACACACAAATAATGACAGGCCGTGTAACCTCGAGCAAGTTACTTAACCCCAATTGCTTTAAAAAAAGAAAAAAAAAACTACTATAGAATGACAATGAAAAAGAATACATGTCTAAGACGCCTCTTTTCATATCAATTCCATTTTGCCACAGCCCCCAGCCATCAACACTGATAATCCATTCTTCACTATGAAGATCCTGGTCCATATTATTTCCTTCTACCCTAGGCAGTTTCATTAAAAAACAATCAATAATTTTCTATTGTTTTCCTTGAGTTTCCATATATAAAATCATTGCTTTATTGACTGTGAGAAATTGATCTCTCTCTCTCTCTCTCTCTCTCTCTCTCTCTCTCTCTCTCTCCTTCTCTCTTTCTACCTCATTCTATTCACTTTCTTTGCTGTATTTGAGGAATAAGAGACATAGTTTAGAAATATAATGATGAACTATGTTCATTTTGGAAAGAACCTGCAATTTAATGAAAGGGAAGACAAGAATCAAATACGCTGTTAAGAAATGGTGATTTGGGAATAGGCAAATACCATGCCTTTCCATGTTACAAACTTAGGAAATATAAGCCTTTACCTTGGAAAGGATTGGGAAGCAGAATAGGAAACAGAAAAATCAAAATTTTTCTATTTGTAACACTAATTGTTGAGAGTCTTTCCCCAAAAGCCCTCTTATTCCATCCTTTCTTTTGCACTCCCCTCTTTCTATGTTACAGTGGTTAATGATAGAGGTTTTGTCCCACTATCTCTTCTTTATAGAGACAAGTGATCACTTAGGAATAGGAGAGCTAGTATTTGTCAGTTGCATTTTGGCCTCAACAGCATATTGTCAGGACTAACTTCTTGAGGCTCAAAGAGAGATAAACAAAGATTTAAATCCTGACCAACATGCATCTGTCTCCATTGTTCATGTCTCCATAGAAAACCTATGGATGCTATATTGGCAAAATAGCCAAACCTGAAATATTCATACTATTAAGGGAAAAAAGATCTGCCTTAATTATATAGGTCAATGTAACTACTCTGGGAGACTACCATAATGTCTAAAATATCAAAGAGGATATCTGATAGGTCCTGAGTGGAAATGAGAAATAGGCACGCAAAATATATCTTTCCTATTTATGTCTATATTAACCTCTGTTGAAGGCTCAGTTAAACTCAATATTCTTAGTCAAGAAGAAAGATAAACACATAGAACACATGCTCTGAGGTTACTCTCCAAAATACCAAACACACTGATCAGTTAGTTCTCCAGATTATGACTATGAGATACTTTCAGTGCTCTTAAGAATTTTGTGGTTTTCTTTTTTTTTTTTTTAAAGCAATTGGGGTTAAGTAACTTGCTCAAGGTTACACGGCTAGTCATTATTTATGCGTGGGTGCTCATTTTCTGAGGCCGGATCTGATCTTGGGTCATCCAAACTCCGAGGCCGGCGCTCTTACTCACTGCTCCACCTAGTCGCCCCTTTAGGGCAATTGGGGTTAAGTAACTTGCCCAAGGTTACATGGCTAGGTTTTTTTTTTTGTTTGTTTGTGCGGATTAAGTTTCGGAGGCCGGCTCCGAACTCAGGACCTTCTGATTCCAGGGCCGGGGCTCTATTCACTGCGCCACCTAGCCGCCCCTGTGGTTTTCTTTATAATGGCAGCTAGCATTAGGCCCAACAGGTGTAACTGCACTCAGACTTACTTAGTGTTTAGAAAGGAATATTTACTCTAGTGGCATAGTAAAAACAAAACATCCTCCCATAAAATTTTTTTTTGAAAAATGTCTGTGTCACATTCTCCCACCAGTACATAAAGAGTCTAGGGGGAATGACTACAGGCTTAGTGAGTATGTGTGACACAGGATTAATTTACAAATTTTGATTTCTAGGAGACATGTTATTCACTTCATTGGATGCTCAAGATGTCCCCCTTAGAAATGGTGTAGGAGGGGGCAGAGTCACTGTGGCAGAATAGAAATAGCACTTCCACAGAGCTTCAGCCCACACAATTTCAAAATTATGTAAAAGGGGGGCTCTGAATGACTGCTTGAGCTCCAGAACCCACAAAATGACATAGAGAAGCTAACCTCCCACTGAGGACAGCTCAGGAGCCTGGCAGAAAGTGGCCAGCACAGTGCTCTGGGAGCTGATCCCAGGTTCGAGTGAGTCTGAGGTGTTAGGTCCAGGGCAGCCAGACCAGCAGCCAACTTGAGGGATGCCAAAACACCAGCAGCTGTGGTGTTTCCAGAATTATTAACAAATAGATGCCTACAACAAAGTGAGAGGTCAGTGCCCTATGGACTTTGGGACTGGTTGGGAGAATATGTCTGCTTCTTCTCCTGGGGGCGAGAAGCCACTGAGAAGCTGGCACAGCTTGTGCCAGTTTGCCACATTACAGCTTCAGCTCTTGGCCTGCTAACTGTAGGGGGATCCAGCAATCAGTCTGTGTGGTAAGTGCTCTTGCTTTACCCTTCTTGGATCTGGATTGTAGTATAGGGTGGAGGTCCTGGGGTGTGTGACCAGCTTGCCAGAGTACATGGAGGCTTCACAGAGGCCACCTAAGTATATACCTTCAGAAATTGAGAAAACCCTAGCATTTGGGATGGAAGCTCCCCTGGATGGTGGCAGACTCCTACTCTGGCAACAAGACCAAAAGTCAAATAATTGAGTAGCAACATGCCTAGGCAAAAGAAACAAAAGAAACAGAAAAATTCAACATTAGACTCATATTTTGGGGGCGAAGAGGAACAAAGCATGGAACAGGAGGACTGAGAGGTCTGAAATCCTGAACCAAAAGCCCCAAATGAAAATATGAGCTGGTTACAGGCCACAGAGGACCTTAAGAAGTAGATAAGAGAAGTGGGAAAAATTGGGAAGAGAAATGAGAAAGATGCAAGAAAAGTATGAAATAAGAGTCAACAGCCTGACTGAGGAAAACAACACCATAAAAAATAGACTAACTCAAATGGCAAAAGAGGCTCAAAAAGGCAATGAGGTGAAGAATGCCTTAAAAAGCTGAATTTGCCAGATGGAAAAAGAATCTCAAATGCTAATTGAGGAGAATCAATCCTTCAGAATTAGACTGGAGCAAGTGGAAGCTAGTGACGTTATGAGAAATCAAGATCCTGTTAAGCAGATCTAAACAAATGAAAGAATAGAAGACAATTTGAAATATTTTATGGGAAAAACCACCCACCTGGAAAATAGATCTAGGAGAGACAATCTAAAAATTATTGGACTAACTGAAAACCATGATCAAAGAAAGGATCTAGAAATCATCCTTCAAGAAATTCTCAAGGAAAATTGCCCTGATGTTTTAGAACCAGAAGGCAAAATAGAGCTTGAAAGAAGTCACCAATCACCTCCTGAAAAAGATACCAAAAAGAAAACTCCTAGGAATATTTTAGCCAGGTTATAGAATTCCCATATCAAGGACAGAATATTACAAGCAGCCAGGAAGAAACAATTTCAATATTGTGGAAACACCATCAGAATAACACAGGACCTGGCAGCTTCTTCACTGAGGAATCAAAGGGCATGGAATATGGTATTCTGAAGGGCAAAGGAGCTTGGATTAAAACCAAGAATCACCTACCCAGAAAAACTTAGTATCATGTTTCAGTGGGAAATATGGTCATTCAGTGGAATAGAGGACTTTCAAGCATTCTTGAGGAAAAAAAAATAGAGTTGAATAGAAAATTTGACATTCATATACAAGAAGCAAGAGATGCTTGAGAAGGTAAACAGGGAAAATGAATCAAAAGTAAATTATGAAAGTTAAACTATTTATATTCCTACAATGAAAATGATAATTGTAACTGATGAAACTTTTCTTAGTATGAAAATAGTTTAAGAAGAGTATATGGTCATATGAATACATATGTGAATGTGTATATATATGTTTTCAGTTATACATAGATAGAGGGTACAGTTTGAATTTAATAGGAAGGGATGATTCTTAAAAGGTGAAATTAAGAGGTGCAAGAAGAATGAGAGGAGATGGGGAGAGATTGAATGGGCTGAAGTATCTCATAAAGAAAAAGCAAGGGAAAATGGCTACAAGGGAGGGGAAGAACAGGAGGAACGCAAAAAGGCAAAACCTTATTCTCATTGAATTTGGATCAGGGAGAGAATGACGTACTCTAAAAAGGGTTTTTCACCCTGCAGGAGAGTAGGAGGGAAGGGAATGAGAGGGGGGACAGTGGAAGGGAGGGCAGGTGTAGGGGGGAGGAAGATGGAAACATCCCCTTTTGAAAAGGGAAAAGAACAAAGTGGGGAGTGGACTGGATGGGATGTGGGATAGAATGGAAGGAAATATAGTCAGTCTTTCACAATATATATACTATGGTAATGTTTTGCATAGCTACACATGTACAGTATATACTGAATTGCTTACATTCCTTTTAAAATCACATTTTTAAAAAATATATAGAAATACTATGATTAATACTATTTTGCATATAATTGGGAGAGAAGATTTGCAGGCATTGGGACCTGAGCATTCACCCTGCCTACTGAAAAATTCCATGGGGTTATGGGAGAGGAAATGGGAGAGAGCAGATTGGATGAGGGGATATCTTGTGGGCCTGCTATTCTGGGGTGGTGGGTAGGGGAAAATGCAGAAAAATTGTAACTCAGAATAATGACGAAAATGAATGATGTAAACTAGAAGTTAATAAAGCATTTGGGGAAAAAAAGGACTTCTGGTAACGCCTTTAAAACAAAATAAAAGAAAAACATTTAAAAAAAGAGAGAGAAATGGTGTAGGTATTTTTTTCTTGTTTTTTTTTGAGGGTTCTTTTTTGGCTCAGGTTTTTTTAGAACTATTTATCTGCCTCCGATTTTTCATTGGCTTTTGATGTGTCAACTACCCTCAGAAGTTTTGGGGATGCTGCCAGGATGCTAATGGAAATGTGAGAATTTCTCATCTAAGTTCTCCACTAAGAACCTTCTCTGGCCAAGAAAAAGTGGGAGGAAGAAGACCCAGTTTTAATTCAATGCTGAGACTCTTTCTCTCAAGCTAGTCCCACCCCACTGTATCCCACCTACCCAAAAGAATCTTTAGAGACAGTTCTCTCATCTCCTCTCCTCACTTGACTACAAATCTCTTGTCAGCCCTAACTGCTTGATATTTTTTAGATGAACCCTAGTGCAAGAAAGTTCCTTCGGTCACTCTTCCTGTTCCACCTAACTTCTAATACTTGAAATAGTTGTTAGATGCCTGCATTAATCAAGGCCTTTTTACAATTAGCTAGAATGTCTTATTTTGCTTTGATTCATTGAAAGGGACTTGATGCCACCTGGTTAAGGTATAAGGGTACATTATTTAATCAGTTATTTTATGTGAGGTGTGATAGTTTGATTAATGTATTCAATTTTGCATTTCCTCCCCACACCCTTACAAAGAAGTTAATGAATTGTTTCTATTTACCAACTCCTAACACTATTGGCTGGGGTAAAGAAATTTGTTTCTGTCTTGATTGATTAATTAAAATAGTCTTATAATTTACAAATAAATTTTTATTTTTTTATCTGTTATTTTTTGCCTTTTGGAGGGCAATTGGGATTAAGTAACTTGCCCAAGATCACACGGCTAGGATTTTGTTTGTATGTGCGTTAAGTGTCTGAGGCCGGATCCGAACTCAGGTCCTTCTGACTCCAGGGCCGACACTCTACGCACTGTGCCAGCTAGCCTCCCCATAAATTTTTATTTTTAAACTTTTGAATTCATAGTCACGTCAGTTAATACTGTTTGATCTTGGCCAAACTCAATCTTTTCTTTAAATCTTTATTTCTATGCAATTCTGCAGCTTAGCCCTTTGACAAGAGAAAACCTATAGCATATTTGATAGATAGTGATCTGTTTTCCCCTGGGAAATAAATATATTTTAAGTCATATTTGTAGAAGACAAAGGTGACATCCTTTAAAGCTTTATTGTATCACCAGTGCATGTGAAGTTTATTATATCCATGAAAATATCTTAAACTAGCTTTTGAGTGAATAATTTTTCTTATGTAATAGAATTTATCTTTTTATAATAATATTATTTATATATTTTTAAACATTTAATTTTAAAACTTTGAATTCCAGATTCATTCCCTTCCTCCCTTGTCACACACACTTACTGGGAAGATAAGCAATTCAATATAGGTTGTACATGTGTAGCTATGCAAAACATTACCATAGTAGATATATTATAAAAGACTGACTATATTTTCCTCCCTCCTATCCCACCTCCCTCTTGGTCATTCACTACTTTTATCCTGTTCCTTTTCAAAAGTGGGTGCTTCCAACTTCCCTCACCCTTTCCCTCCCTCATTCCCTTCCATCATATTCCCTCTCACCCCCATCCCCCCACTCTCATGTAGGGCGAGATATCCTATTTAGTATTTATGTCATTCTCTCCCTGATCCAAATTCAATGAGAATAAGGTTTTGCCTTTTTGCCTTCCTGTTCTTCCCCTGCCTTGTAATAATTTTCCCTTGCTTCTTCTATATGAGATAGTTTATCTCATTCTTTCTCTCCCCATCTCCTCTTATTATATTCCTCTCTTGCCCCTTAATTTCACCTTTTGAGTATCATCCCATCCTATTAAATTCGACCTGTGCCCTCTATCTATGTATACCTGCAAACATATATACATACATTCACATATGTGTTTATATGCCCATATTCCCTTCTTCAATTATTTTCATACTGAGAAAAGTTTCATCAGTTATAGTTATTGTTTTTCCATGTAGGAATGTAAATATTTCATTTTTCCCCTGTTTCCCTTTGCAAGCATCTCTTGCTTCTTGTGTTTGAATGTCAAATTTTCTACTCACCTCTGTTTTTTTCCTCAAAAATGCTTGAAAGTCCTCTATTCCACTGAATGACCATATTTCCCCCTGAAAGGTGATACTCTGTTTTGCTGAGTAGGTGATTCTTTGTTTTAATCCCAGCTCCTTTGCGGTCCAGAATATCATATTCCAAGCCCTTTGATCCCTCAGTGTAGAAGCTGCCAGATCCTGTGTTAAACTGATTGTGTTTCCACAATATTAAAATTGTTTCTTCCTGGCTGCTTGTAGTATTTTCTCCTTGATCTTGGGATTCTGGAACTTGCTTATAATATTCCTAGGAGTTTTCTTTTTGGGATCTTTTTCAGGAGGTGATTGTTGGATTCTTTCAACCTCTATTTTGCTCTCTGGTTCTAAAACATCAGGGCAATTTTCCTTGAGAATTTCTTGAAGGATGATTTCTAGATTCTTTCTTTGATCATGGTTTTCAGATAGTCCAAAAATTTTTAGAATATCTTTCCTGGATCTATTTTCCAAGTCAGTGGTTTTTCCCATGAGATATTTCACATTGCCTTCTATTCTTTCATTTGTTTGCATCTGTTTAACAGCATCTTGATTTCTCATAAAGTCACTAGCTTCCATTTGCTCCAGTCTAATTCTGAAGGAATGATTCTTTTCAGTGAGCTTTTGTTATTCTTTTTCCATTTGGCAAATTCAGCTTTTTAAGGCATTCTTCTCCTCATTGCCTTTTTGAGCCTCTTTTGCCATTTGAGTTAGTCTATTTTTTAAGGTGTTAATTTCCTCAGTCAGGCTGTTGACTCTCCTTTAATACTTTTCTTACATCTTTCTCATTTCTCTTCTCAATTTTTTACTCCATTTCTCTTATCTGCTTCTTATCGTCCTCTATGGCCTGTAACCAGCTTATATTTTCATTTGGGGCTTTTGGTTCAGGATTTCAGACATCTCAGTCCTTCTCCTGTTCCATGCTTTGATCCTCTTTGCCCCCAAAGTAGGAGTCTAATGTTGAATTTTTCTGTTTCTTTTGTTTCCTTTGCCTAGGCATGTTGCCAATCAATTATTTGACTTTTGGGCTTGTTTCCACAGTAGGATTCTGCCACTATCCAGGGGAGCTTCCATCCCAAATGCTCAAGTTTTCTCAGCTTCTGGAGGTATTAGTTGGGTTCCCTCTCTGAAGCCTCCACATGCTCTGGCAATCTGGTCACACACCCCAAGACCTCCACTCCAGACTGCAATCCAGACCCAAGAAGGTTAGGACAAGAGTGCTTACCCCCCCACCAACCTGATTGCTGGATCCCCCTAAAGTCTGCAGGCTAGGAAATAAAGCTGCAGCATGGTGCTTACTGTTCTAGGCTACTCGGCAGCTTCTTGCCCCCAGGGAAGGAGGCTGACCCACTAGTCCCAAAGTCCACTGACCTCTCAATTTGTTCTTGGCATCTATGTGTTTGTAATTCTGGAAACACCACGGCTTCTTGTGTTCTGAACTCCCTCAAGCTGGTTGGTGGTCTGGCCGCCCTCAGACTAAAACCTCAGACTCATGACTCACATGGGCCTGGGCTCGGCTCCCAGACCACTGAGCTGGCTCCTGCCTTCCAGGCTCCCTGGCTATGCTCAGTGGGAGCTTAGCTTTTCTTTGCTATATTGTTGGCTCTGGAGCTCCAGGATTTGTTCAGAGTCCTCTTTTTACATAAATTTGGAAGTGGTGGAACTGGAGCTGTGTGGAAATGCTGTTACTACTCCACCATCTTGACTTTGCCCCAGAATTTATCTTTTAATTACATTACAGCCACTACTTATAATCTCACTAAACTTAATTTGATCTAATAATTATATTTTTTCATAGTTTAGTATTAAGCCCAAGATGCTATTTAGTTTCAAACGCTTCCTGTATAGAATACTGATTTTGAACACAATGATATTAGACAAACTATAATCTAGTTGATCTTAGCAACAATGCAGGAAGATGAAAGCATCAGGCCATGATAACCTTGACCTTATAACAATGGTGCATTTAAAAACAGCACAGTAGAAATACAAACTGGGTGTTATCTAAATTTATAAAAAATAAACAATTCATGTAACGAAATGCACACAACCCATTGCCTCAAGAAGCAGTTTCTCTTCTCAGACAATATCATCAATACTCCAAATCTTTTCAGGAGAACCTTGTTCATGTTACAAAACAGTTCTTACTTTAAAATGTGTAAATACTTTAGGGAATAAAAAGAGATGTTCATCCTGATGACTAAGCTGTAACTTGCTTTATATCAAAAGAGAAAGCATAATTTTCCTGGTCAATGTCCTCTAATAATTAACAGTACCATGGGTCAATTATAGAAAATCATGTTATATACAATGAAATTGGGTACTTGCTATTTCTTGTGTAGTGAAACTATGAATCTACCTCTCCCACCCCACATTAAGAATGACTTGTTGGCTTCCCAAAGCAAGGCTACTCTTTCTAGGTGTAGCTCTAAGGCACAGCAGTTCCTTCTAATAATGATGGCTCAAGCCTTTATTCTAATGAAATCCCCACAATATTACATCATTCCTTAGTGAGTGATGCCCCAGGATCATTTATATTTTCAGTATCTCCTTGATATCACTGATAACAAATTAATAGCAATTTGCTTTTATGAAGTAGTGACATTCATGAAAATATATCAGCAAAAGAAAGATACAAACCTAAATCAGGCAACATTCTCCTCTCTAGTACCTGGGTCCCTGGAAAGAGTGATTCTAACCTTAAAAGTGGATACTCAAATTTTTTCTCCATTTAGTGAACTTTTGAATGTGATAGGCATTTTAGGATTTACTCACTGCTTGCAGGACATAGGCACCTAGATGTTTGGTTGTTCCATTGTTGGACTAGTTCAAAAAGATCAGTTTTCCAGTCTGGGTTGACTCAGCAGGATCAACTTTCAGCAAACTCTGGCATAGACCCAAGTTCCCAGACCTTTTGGAGCTTTTCTTGAATTTTAAATCTCACAGAATCAAAAATTAATCTGTCCCATTTCCCATATTTATTTCCCAGTTCAGTAACCAATAGGAGACAGTCACAGAATACCTGTGGATACTCTAAATCTAGGTCAAGTGCCTTCTATTATATGCAATCATGCATTTCCAGAAGGAAACTCAACAAATTCCAGATGTGGGTTGGCATTAGGCAAAACACACTCCTCTTGCTTTGAAGAATGGGTTTTCATTGGCCAACTACCATTTCAATGGAATCCAAGTTCAGATGTTTTGCAGTCTGTGAGTAGAAGAAACACCTACCCATATATTATCTACCAAGAAGAAGAGTTTTTGAGTTATTTGGGCCCTTCCTGTGTGTTTCTCAGGACATAACACTTACAGCAGTTTTAATACTGGGGTCACCTTCTTTATACAAAGCCTTTTGGCATACATATATGTATATCTGCACAAAATAAAAATAGGCAAAAATAATGTGGAAGCAGAGAGACAGGGAATAGATTTATGATTTCATTGATATAGAGAATTATCATATAAGGAAACTCTCTTTACCAAGGCAGGTAAGCACCTTCTTTGTAACTTATTGTTTTGTAGAATGGTCTAAATCTCTTTCTCAGAGTTCAGTGATTTGCTCATGGTAATAAGGGCATTATGTATTAGAAGCAAGTAATCTAGAGACACAAAGTGCTATAAATACATACAATTACTTCCTCATAACAGGAGTATACACACACACATGCATATATCTATCTATCTATCTATCTATCTATCTATCTATCTATCTATCTATCTATCTATATTTCCCTTTTGAATTTCCCTTTTGAACCACTTTTATTTCATGCTTTCATGGAATGCTTCCTCTTCCCTAGGAAATGAGACTTCTCCTCTGACTCCTGGTTCACTTGTTTCCTTCCACAACTCAGATCAAATACTACCTTGTGAAAGAGGCCTTTTCAGGTCCATGCCTTACCTAGGTATATATTATCTGCAGTTAGCATATTACTAACCACTTCAAAATATAAACATAGGTTGAAGCCCTAAGCTATTATCTTCAAGAAGGTCTTTAGTAGAAATATTACATCTTTCTCTCATCTTTTTTTTTTACTTCTCTATTATCACTCTTAAACAGACTTCACATAATGTTTGAGGTTTTCCTCTTTATTATATCAACATTTCATCTCTTCTGTTTTAAATAATTAAACTCATTGATAAAGAAACTAAAGATCAGAGAATTTTTGAGATTTTCCAAAATAGCAAAGTTTCGGATTTATTACTTGAATTTTGGAATTCTGACACCATTTAGTATTCATGTCATTGTACTACCCTGTTTGCATCCATTTACAAATTCTATCACAAATAGTATTTCCTGGAGTATTCCCAGAGGTTGATTAATTTACAAGTTGTTTTAGGTGACGAATTTTAGTAAGAGAATCAAGATTGCCTAAGTCTAGAAACATTTACTCTAGCAAATATGAAGGAAACAATAAGCTTCCAAATTAAAAAAAGCAAAACCAAAACAAAACAGAATGATATTTCCCCAAACTTCCCCACTATAAAACAGGATGATCTGATTGTCTAATATTACATTTCCAAAGCTAATTTTACTTTAGGTCATGCATAGTTTGAGTACATGATGTTTATTTTATGAGACTTCATAATGATTTTTCAATGGACTTAGGAAAATGGAATAATGTTAAACACCATGGGATATTAGGGTAAATTTAGAGCAAAATAGAAATCAAAGTTATTTCATATTTCAAATGTGCCACTCATAACATATTTTTTAATCCACATATCATTAGAACTAAATCTCTCATCAGTACAACACAAGATCTGGAAGCTTCTACATTAAACTTTTGGGGGACTTGGAATATGATATTCTGGACTGCAAAGGAATTGTGATTAAAAACAAGAATAACTTACACAGGAAAACCTGAGTATAATCCTTCATAGGATAAATGAACATTCAGTAAAATAGAGGATTTTCAAGCATTCTTAATGAGAAGATAAGAGCTGAATAGAAAATTTTACTTTCAAATACAATACTCAATAGAAGCATAAGAAGTTAAACACAAAAGGGTAAGGGGCCTAATAATTTAAAACTGCATTTCTACGTGGGAAGATGATACTTGTAAGTCATGACACATTTTTCATTATTAGGGCTATTAGAAGGAATATCTGTCTATCTAGATATAGATAGATTGATGAAGATGTGCTCTCTCTCTTTGTATATGTGTATATATGTAATAAATACACATACACACAGAGGGTGCAGGGATGAGTTGAATGTTAAAGGATATCTACAAAAGTAATATTAAGGGGTGAAAGAGGAATGTACTAGAAGAAGGATAAAGGGAGAAGTAGAATGGGGAAAATTATCAGACATAAAAGAGGCAAGAACAAGCTTTTCTAGTGTAAAGGAACATGGGAGTGTTGGGGGGAGTGGAGTGGATGAACCTTACTCTCATCAGACTTGAATCAAAGAGGGAATGACATACACAATCAATTAAGCATAGAAATCAAGCTCACCCTACAAGAAAGTAGGAGGGGAAGGGGTTAAGAAAAAGTGGAGCTGATGGAAGGGAGGACAGTTTGGGGGTGTGGATAGTCAGAAGCAAAATACTTTTGATGAGGGACAGGGTGAGAGGAGAGAGAGAATAAAATAAATGGGGGGGGGAGAAGGAAAAGAATGGAAGGAAATACAGTTAGCAATAGTAACTTTGAAAAAAAGGAAGAAACTTTCTCTGATAAAGGTCTCTTCTCAAACATATAGAGAACTGAGTTAAATTTATAAGAGCCAAATCCCAACTGAGAAATTGTTAAATGATATAAACAGTTTTCAGATGAAGTAATCATAATTGGCTATGGCCATATTAAAAATATGCTCTCACTATTGATTGGGGAAATGCAAGTTAAACAATTCAAAGATACTGTCTCATTCATATTAGATTTTCTAATAGGACAGAAAATGACAAATATTGGAAAGGGAGTGGGAAAAGTGGGACATTAATGCACTCTTGCAGGAGTTGGGACCTGATTCAGGGCAATTTGAAACTATGACTATAGGACTATATAGAAGAAGGCCTATAAAACCATGCATGCTCTTTGACTTAGCAATAGCACTACTAGGTCTGCATTCTAAAAGAAAAAAATCAAAAAAGAACAAGGACATATGTGTACAAAAATATTTATAGTATCTCTTTTCTGGTGGCAATGAATTGGAAATTGCCCAACAATTGGGGAATGTCTGAAAAAAATGTGGTATGTGATTTGGATGGAATAGAGTCATGCTATAAGAAATGATGAGAAGGATGCTCCCAGAAAAACAAACAAACAAACAAACAAAACTAGAAAGCCTTACATGATCTAATGCAAAGTTAAATGTACTTTGTACAAAACATAGCAATATTGTTAGATGATCAGCTGTGATGACTTAACAATTTTCAGCCATACAGTTATACAAGACGACTTAGAAGGCCATATGATGAAAAATTCTATCCATTTCCAGAGAAATAACTGATACTCACTGAATACAAATTGAAGCATGCTTTTTTTGCTTTGCTTTTCTTAAAGGTTTTTCTTTTTTTTAGGTCAGTGTTTCCTTTCACAACATAACTATTATGGAAATGTTTTTCATGACTACACATGTATAACCTAAATCAAATTACTTGCCTTCTCAATGTGGGGGTTACGTGGGGAAGGAGGGAGGAAGAGAATTTGGAACTCATGCTTTTAAAAACAAGTGTTAAAAACTGCTTTTACTTATAACAAACATGATACAAAAGAACCAAATCTTTCTCACAGAGCCTTTTTTGCTTTTACCCATCGCATAGTATGAAAGGAAATTATGACTCATCAATAATCTTCATTTGTTTCTTTTTGTTCTCTATCTCCCCCCTCCATTCTGACTATTGGTAAATATCTCAACAGAGCTCTATTTTAAAAGATTATGGGTTTAATTTCAGAAGTTCTTCAATTTTCTTCATCTTACAATATTTCTACAATTAATGAAACTACAACAGATTTGATTTAATTATTGTATTGTTGTTTCCAAACAGAAGCAACTAGAGTGCTACAATATTTTTTTTCAAATGTTTTATTAACTTCTGGTTTATATCATTCATTTCTGCCAGATTTTGAGTTACAATTTTTCCCCATTCTCCCCCCTACCCACCATCCCAGAATAGCAGTCCCATGGGATATCCCCTCAATCAATATGCTCTCTCCCATATCTTTTCCCATACCCCCTTCAACTTTTCCAGAAGGGCAAGGTGAATCCCTGTGCCCCAATGCCTGCACACCTTACCTCCCAATTATGTGTAAAATAGTGCTAATAATAGTATTCATATATTTTAAAAATATTTGATTTTAAAACTTCAAATTCTAGATTCATTCCCTTCCTCCCTTGTCATTCACTCCAGCTGGGAAGATAAGCAATTCAGTATGTGTTGTATATGTATAGCTATGCAAAACATTACCATAGTAGATATATTGTGAAAGACTGACTATATTTCCCTCCCTCCTATCCCACCTCCCACTTCATCTATTCCCTACTTTGATCCTGTCCCTTTTCAGAAGTGGTTTCTTCCAAATTCCCTCGCCCACAACCTGCCCTCCCTTCTATCATCCCCACTCTCATCCCCTTCCCCCCTACTCTCCTGCAGGATAAGATAATCTATTTAATGTGTATGTCATTCTCTCCCTGATACAAATTCAATGAGAATAACGTTTTGCCTTTTTGCCTTGCTGTTCTTTCCCTCCCTTGTAACCATTTCCCCCTGCCTCCTCTATATGAGATAATTTACCCCATTTTGTCTCTCCCAATCACCCCTCACTATATTGCTTCTCTCACCTCTTAATTTCACCTTTTAAGTACTATCCTTTCCCATTAATTTCAACTTGTGCCCTCTGTCTATGTATACCTGTAGACATATGTACACACATTCACATATGTATTCATATGCCCATATACCATTCTTCAAACATTTTCATACTGAGACTTCATCAGTTATAGTTATCATTTTCCCATGTAGGGATGTAAATAGTTCAACTTTGATAATTTCCTTATGTTTCTTTTCCCTGTTTACTTTCTCAAGCATCTCTTGCTTCTTATGTCTGAATGTCAAATTTTGTATTCAACTCTGGTTTTTTCCTTAAGAATGCTTGAAAGTCCTCTATTTCACTGAATAACCATATTTTCCCCTGAAACAAGATACTCAGTTTTGCTGGGTAGGTGATTCTTGGTTTTTGTTTTTTTTTTTTTAATCAATTGGGGTTAAGTAACTTGCTCAAGGTTACACAGCTAGTCATTATTTGTGTGTAGGTGCTCATTTTCTGATTTGATCCCGGGTCATCCCAACTCCGAGGCTGGTGCTCTTACTCACTGCACCACCTAACCACCCCTGATTCTTGGTTTTAATCCAAGCTCCTTTGCCCTTCAGAATATCATATTCCAAGCCCTTTGATCCCTCAGTGTAGAAGCTGCCAGGTCCTGTGCTATTCTGATTGTGTTTCCACAATATTGAAATTGTTTCCTCCTGGCTGGTTGTAATATTTCCTCCTTGACCTGGGGATTCTGGAACCTGGCTATGATATTCCTAGAAGTCTTCTTTTTGGGATTTTTTTCAGGACGTGCTTGGTGGACTCATTCAACCTCTATTTTGCCCTCTGGTTCTAAAATATCAGGGCAATTTTCGTTGTGAATTTCTTGAAGGATGATTTCTAGGTTCTTTCTTTGATTATGGCTTTCAGGTAGTCCAACAATTTTTAGATTATCACTCCTAGATCTATTTTCCAGGTCAGTGGTTTTTCCCATGTGCTATTTCACATTGCCTTCTATTATTTCATTTGTTTGGATCTGCTTAAGAGCATCTTGATTTCTCATAAAGTCACTACCTTCCATTTTCTCCAGTCTAATTCTGAAAGAATGATTCTCCTCAATGAGATTTTGAGATTCTTTTTCCATCTGGCAAATTCAGCTTTTTAAAGCATTCTTCTCCTCATTGCCATTTTGAGCCTCTTTTGCCATTTGAGTTAGTTTATTTTTAAGGTGTTGTTTTCCTCAGTCAGGCTGTTGACTCTCCTTTCATACTTTTCTTGCATCTTACTCATTTCTCTTCCCCATTTTTCTTTCACTTTTTAAATCTGCTTCTTAAGGTATTCTATGGACTGTAACCAGCTTGTATTTTCATCTGGGGCTTTTGGTGCAGGATTTCTGACCTCCCAGTCGTCCTCCTGCTCCATGCTTTGATCCTCTTTGCCCCCAAAGTAGAAGTCTAATGTTGAATTTATTTTATTTCATTTGCCTAAGCATGTTGCCACTCAATTATTTGACTTTTGGGCTTGTTGCCACATTAGGAGTCTGCCACCATCCAGGGCAGCTTCTGTCCCAAATGCTGGGGTTTTCTCAGCTGCCAGAGGTAGTAGTTGGGTGCCCTCCCTGAAGCCTATATGCTCTGGCAAGCTGGTCTCTCCCCCAAGACCTCCACCCCACACTGCAAACCAGATCCAAGAAGATTAAGGCAAGAGTGCTTACCCTTTCAAGACAGATCTCTGGATCCCCCTACAGTTTGCAGTCCAGGAACTGAAGCTGCCACATGGTGCTCTCTGTGTAGCAGCTACTCAGTAGCTTCTTGCCCCCAGGGAAAGAGGCTGACAGGGTCTCCCCATTAGTTCCAAAGTCCCTCTTACTTTGTCCTTGGCACCTTTGTATTGGTAATTCTGGAAATGCCACAGCTGGTGGTGTTTTGGAGTCCTTCCAGCTGGCTGTTGTTATGCCCAATCTGGGGCTATGACCTCTGACTTACAGGGGCTTTTGTTTGGCTCCCAGTGTGCTTCACTCCCTGCTGGGCTCCTGGGCCGACCTGAATGTGAGGTTAGCTTCTCTGTGTCATTTTGTGGATTGTGCAGCTCCAGAATTTGTTCACAGTCTCCTTTTATATAAATTGGAAGTAGTGTGGGCTGGGGCTGTGTGGAAATGCTGTTACTACTCTGCCATCTTGACTCTGCCCCAATATGTATAGGACTATTCTTTGCCATATGGATTCTGCAATGGTAATTTTCCATGAACGTGGCAGCACTATCACTAAACATATCTATTATTTTATATTTCATTTGATATTGAAAAGGGAACAGAATTATACATCCTTATTTAATGAGGCATATATTTTTAATATGGAAGATACCTTTATGGAGGAGGGAACTTTAAAAGTCTTTACTGCAATTTTTTTTCTAATGAAAGTTTTATAGTCAATAAACAATAATCAGAGTATTATCCTGTATTTTGTGCCTTTTGATATATTGTACATATACTGATATATATGCATATGTATGCATGCACATATATATCCATACATACACATATATTATATCTGTATCTATAAATCTATATTTATATATAGTTCATATGTCTGAATTCTCATTTAAACTCAGCTCTTTGTTTCAGTTACAATACACACATATGTATGCATAAGTATGTGTGTGTATATATATATATAGTATATGTATATTAATACATGTGTATTACACTAAGTGCTATCATTATTTTATTAGAACAGCTTAGTGATGGAGGTAGTTATTATCAGCTGGTGAGACAACACATCCTTCACCTTAAAGTGGGAATTTTATTTTAAAAAAATTAATTGCAAAATTACATATCAGAATAATATCAAGATTAGTATCCAGCTACTTTCCTGTGAAAATATATTTTAGATAATATCTAAGGATTATCTTACTTCTAGTTGAAGAAACTAAGGTCTTATAGGAACATATGTGTATGTGTATATGTGCAGTGTAGTATATTTATACTATACACATATTATATGCATACATTTATGGATATGTATTCACATATAATACAAATATATTTTCAGAGATTTGTTAATAGGTTCTTCAAAGTCAATTGTAGCTCTTGATAAAATGCACTGGAATATATGTTGGTTTGTGTACATAATAATAGCTAATTTTTGCATGTAAACATTTATATATTTTGATATGTGAACATATTTATATGTAGATAATTACTCATACATTGCATATATAATACAAATGAGAATGATTGGGATTTAATCTTTAGTACTTTTTAAAAGACCAATTAGAATAATCCTGTTGCAAACTTCCAATTTCTCTTATAACCTGGTCCCTATGCAATAGTACCCCCTTGAAAGCTTATAATTAATGAAGCTACATCATTAATAAAATTTTGTAGGTACAGCTGTTCTTTGATTCTCAAAGAGTTTAGCACAGCATGAGACAGGTGCTTCATCAATATTAAATGATTCTCAAGCAGCTTGTATATAACATTTCCAGGACCTGACTGCTTATATTTAAAGAAAAAGACTTCTATGGTTTAGTCAAATGGGTAAAAGAATTGTAGTCTGAAGACCTAGATTATAATTTTAGATTGTCACTTTTGAGTCACTTGATCCTGAGTAAATGATTTAATTTTCTTTTGTACCTCAATTTACCCATTTGTAAAACTTTCACATCTAAACCTCTGATTCCTACTTCATACAAGTATTGTGTTGAACAAATGATATAATGTAAGAAGTAAAATATGTGGCTAGTATCTCAATTGACCTATAAGCATATGGTAAATTACTAAAATATCATTTGGTTGTAACTTTAAAAATACCACTATCAAATGTGCATTCATTCCAAAATAATCTCCATTCCTTTGACTTTAAGCAAACAATATTATGACAATTTCCTAAACCAGTTTTATAATAATAGTAGACATGGACCTGAAGTTTTTCCCCAATATAAAATCATGCAGATTATTCAAATTTATTTAGTGTTTTAAAATTTACAAAGTGTTTTCCTCACAACATGCTTGCGAAGTAGATATCATATATTTTGTTTAAAAGATGGCGAAGAAGAGACTTGGAGATTTTTAGTTACTTCTCTGAGTCCACCCAGGTGAAAATTGACAGTGCTAGGATTCAAATGCTGTAGGCCTGCATTGCCTGTGGTTTCTGGTAGGTACATCTTGTCTGGGGATGACTCCTATTTGCAATAGTAGCTCTCAGCCTATGGAGTAACTATACTTTTTTCTTCCTTAGCTTGTAGTTTTTTGCTTGTTTGTTTGTTTTGGTTTTTGTCCCAGCATAAGCAGACTGATGGAATCCACTCTGGAAGAGTGAAAGGATTGATAAGTAAGTGTGTGTGTGTGTGTGTGTGTGTGTGTGTGTGTGTGTTTGTGATATAGATTCTAAGGTTGTGTCATTTGATCCCAAGACCTGGAAATATGGTGAAATGGGTTAGTCCTGATTCAGGTTAGTCACTTGGTAGTTTAGGTATATAATATTGGAAAGAAATAAAACAATCATGGGTCATTCAATGGTTAATAAAATGATGTTTATATAATCAAGCATGGGAAGAATATTCACTGAGGATAGACAGTGAGGCTGTCATATTGATTGAGCTGAGCACAGCTTTCCAGTGCTGTTCGTAGTATGTCAGTTCACAGTGAGGAATCTTAAAGTAGGAGCTGAATTGCCTTTGGTACTCAGGTCACTAGGAAGTCATGACAACTCTATGAGCCAATCACAGAAAGTTTTAATATCTCTTATGGAAAAAAAATATTTGATTTAACTTGTGTGATGTATAGCCTTAGGCAAAGCTTACCCAGCTTAAATAGCAGGGCACTAAGAAATATTGCTCCCATCAAAAATGGAAACACTGACTATACATGAGCAAAGAGGTGCTAATTTTATTTTATTTTCTTCAGCGATAATTATGAATATTCTTTCTAACTACAAGATTCTATGATCCTAAGTAATGTGGTAATTTTTAGGATTATATAATTCCTTTGTCATATGTGGTAGTTACAACATCTTATTTATCTTGGTGCCACTAAAAAAAGAGAGAGGAGACAGATATTACTTTTGTTTTCTGAGCCTTGGGTCTATTACCCTGGTTTAAAGGAGGTCAAGATTTTTCTTTCTTTTAGATCTTTTTGCCCCATGGTCCCCAAATATAGTACTATACAAAATGGAGGTTAGGTGAAAGAATAAAGATTTTTAATGCTTTTATTATTGACTAGGTTTTGAATTTTTTAAAAAAGTCATAGAAGATATCAACATAATATATTTCTAATTATGAAAATGTAATTGATACAAAATGAGGATATTTTTTGAAACTTGGATATCAGATAGCTATATATTCTTAAATACTTTATACTGTTTCCGTCTTTATCAGAAGAGTAATTATAATGTTAAGCCATCCTGTTTTTCACATACTTATAAAGCCAAAGTGCCAGATGTTGATAAATAAATATCACCTCATGGCACAGATGCCTCCATTTGGTATATAGGCAGGGGCATGCTACAACTATCTTCTACTGGCTTATGAGAGCCAATTGCTAAATTTTCAGTGTGAGAGTTTACACCTCAAAATTAGGCAAACACTACTATTCAGGGCTTGATTTATTGTTTTGTTGATTGCCAGACTTAAGAAAATGATGGATAAAATGTTGATAATGCAGTTTAAAATTTAAAGTGTGTCATGCATAAATTTTTAAGATATTTGCCAACATACCCCTGTTTCTAGGAACATTTGCATTCTTAAATTTTGAAGTGTCAAAATGTAGGATTAAATAATTGTTAGGTACAGTGCACACATAGAATTAGATGAACAAGAAGTAAACCCTTTAGAATCCACAAAAATAATAAGCATTGTGCCTCACAAGAAAAATGAAGCAAAACATGGAATATACTCAACTTCAGGAATGAAATATGTAGCATAATTTCTGTAAAATGAATGGAGTATAATACTTTGTAATTTGAATTTATGCTTCTAGAAGAGGAATGGAACTATATTAAAAGACTATCTTCAATAACAAAATTGTAGAACTGATTCAGACAGAACACAAGAATGAAGTGATTCCTTAGGTCCTCAGAAAGGACAAAAAAAAGTAGATCAATATAGTGAATGCAGGAGATTATGAAAATATTGATAGAGACCTTGTTGCCAGCAAATGATCACAGATAAGAAATAAATAGGAAGCCACTCTTGTGTCTTGTTGAAGAGAATGTCAGGATGCCAGTCAATCTGAATGTCATTTGTCAGATTCTCTTTTCAATCTGATTAGGTCATCCCGACATTGCTATATCAGTCCAGGAACCGCTGAGAGTAACAGAGCAGAGAGAAATATTTCAGCTGTACAAAGATGTTCATTTTACTAGTTATACTTTAGATTAAAAAAAAACAGGATACATTTAGAATTTAAAGTCATGTCTACATGGCATAATTGTTCAGTCAGATAATAAAACATTTTACTGCCTACTCTGTTCCAGGCACTGTGTCAAGTGCTGGAGATATAAGGAGAGAGAGGAGAGAGAGAGAGAGAGAGAGAGAGAGAGAGAGAGAGAGAGAGAGAGAGAGAGAGAGAGAGAGAGGGAGGGAGGGAGGGAGGGAGAGAGAGAGCTGAAGACCCAAATCTCAAATCTATACTTCAGAGAAATCACTGAATGGAGGATGACTTAGAAAAAGAAGGGAATTGAGGCAGGCAGATAATGGGTTATAACAATTATTGTTTAGTCATGTCTGATTTCTTGTGACTTACTTTGGAGTTTTCTTGACAGAGATACCAGAGTAATTTGTTATCTCCTTTTTGCAGCTCATTTCACAGATAAGGAACTGAAACAAACAGGATTAAGTGACTTACCCAGGGTCACATAGCTAGTAAGTATCTGAGGTCAGATTTGAACTCAGGAAGATGAATCTTCTGGACTTTGGGTCATGTACTCTATCTGCTGTGCCACCTAACTTCCCCTATTGCAATAATCCACGTATGAGGTAAGAAAGACCTAAGACCTAAAGGACTAAAACAGAGTGATGGTAGCAGTTTCAGAAGAGAGATATATTTGAGAGATGTTGAAAAGGTAAAATTCACAGGCCTTGGCAACAAAGAGGTTAAAAGGGGTAAAACAGATTGAAGAGTTGAACATGACAACTAGGTGTTAAATCTGAGTCATTGAGAAGTTAAGGTTACCCAGAACAGCAATAGGGAAGGTAGGAAGGGTGAGGGTTTTTGGAAAAAAAAGATAATGAATTTGATGGATGTGTTAATTTTAAGGTATCTGCTGGATATTCAGTTTCAGGTGGCTAAAAGATATTTGGAGATATGAGATAGCAGGTCTGCAGAGATAGGATAACTACATTTGAGAATTATAAACATAGAGATGGAACTAAATTGGGATGGAAGATCCAATGTAGAACTGATGAAAATCACTAAGTGAAGAGGGTGAAAAGGAGAAGGTCCAGGATAAAACCCTGTGGAACACCAATAGTTAGAGGGCTTAATATGAGTGAGGATTCAGCTAAAAAAAAAAAAAACTGAAAAAGATTGAGAATGATCTGTCTGATGTGTAGTACGAAAACCATGATAGAGGGGTGGCCCCCAAAAAAATCTAGAAAGAAGAGAACATCAAGGGGGAGGGTAATCAAAAGGGTCAAAGACTGGACAAATGCTACAGAGAATAAGTATTGAGAAAAGGCTGTTGGGTTTAACCAGCTGAGAGGTACTGGTAACTTTGAAGAGAACATTTTTTATGAACTGATCAGGTCATAAATTAGAGCTTAAGAGTTAGGTGTATTAGAAACGTCCTTTTCAAGGAGTTTAGCCACAAAGAAGAGAAAAGATATAAGATGATAGCAAAGATGGGTGGATAAAATAAGATTTTTTGTTTAGTTTTGTTTGTTGAGGGTAGGGAAGATATGGTCATATTTGTGGAACCATTAGACAGTGAGAGATTAGAAATGTAAGTGAAAGAATGGGGATCATAAAGGAGGTAATCTGTGTGAGATGATAGGATAGAATGGTATTACCTGAGCAGGTAAAGGTAAAGAATCATGAGAGAGATCGTCAAGAAAGGAATAGCTCCAGAAAGCTTATGTATGATATGAGATGAAGAAGAGAGAAGAGGGAGCTCACCAAGTATGGTCAAATTTTTTTTTCTCTAAAATATGAGGCAAGATTCTTATCTTAGAGAGCAGGAGGAAGAGGAACCATTAGATATCTGACATGAGATGAAAAACTTTTTGAAGAACTGCTATGGAGAGTGGAATATTATTACTGTTATTTTTTCTTTATTTTCAAAAAGGAAATTCAATAACATCATAGTGTTGGGGTAAAATGGGGGATTATGGGTCATGTCTTAATTTGTACATGAATTTATTTAAGTGAGGCAGAGTTATGCAAAATCCTCAACCTCCCTATCTTTTTCAGAGTCATTGAAGTTCACTGGCAGGACAAAAATCAAGCTGACTAGCAGTGGCCCAGGTTGCAGGGGATGACTTTGATATCTTCATTGTCTGACCCAGTTTTAAGCAGCCCACAATCCTTACTTCAGTAAAATTTGTGACCACTTAAACAGATTGTTTTCATCTACCCATTTGACTGGGGGAAGTCTTCATATACTTGGGGAAGACAACCCTATAGTTCACTGATAGCTTTGAAGTGCATTGGTTACTTTCAATCTGGTTTAACTAGTCTACTAAGTCAGTTTTACCAGATTGTGGTCTCTGCAATGGAGAGTGGAATAGTGAGTTTATTAAGTAAACATAGAATTTCCTAGAAGCACTGTGGGTCCAATTGATGTTATGCAAAAACAAAAACAAAAACAAAAACAAACAAACAAAAAAAAACATGCAATGGACCCAGAAAGGAAGGTTGCATGATTGCCTTTACAATCATTTTGTAGCATTTATAGGAGTAAAGTCAGAAGATGGTGAAATTGATCCAAAGCTAAAGCTTAGTAGAGCACAATCAACAAAATTCTAAATGGACTGAGACTCAAGAGAAGAAGACACTCTAGAGCTGAATTGGTGCACTAGGGGGTCCGGATGAATAAAGGAGAATGACTGGAGCTTGGGAGCTGACTGGGAGAAAACTGAGGAGTCAAGGGAGTAAATCAGTTTATGAGACTGTTGATTATTGAGTGGAAGATGCCAGTCTTCTTCACAAAAGAAGTTGAAGATTGGGCTAAAAATGGAAGTAGCATGATATGGAAGACACACGGTCAGATGCTCAGATGAAAGGTCCCATTTAATTACTCCTCTTTTTGCAAAGGCTAGAGATTAGGAAGTAGTGCAGCAGGAGATGAAATATAATCCATATAGCAGGAAAAGGAAGCCCCACTCCCCATAGATTTTTCTCTTCATCTTCAATAACAGACATGTACAGTAAGAAATAGATGATCTGAGGTCAGAATGTTGATCCTCTGTGCTGCATGGGAGGTTATCCACATCTCTGTTTGGAGATTATCTGGCTGCAGGAGATGGAACTTGCCTTGTGTTGACAGAGATGACAATTACTTAGTCTTGCCGCTTGCCTCCATCCACTGGGGAACATTTCAAATAGGAAATAGGAGACTCATAGTCAGTGGAAGGGCTGTGAGAATGTTCACCATTGAATCAAAAATTCCACTGCTCTTCCCAAGAAAGATTGGAGGTTAGACTGAAGACAAGTACAGTTGGCAATAGAAGGCATATGTTTAAGTGGTCAGCGTTTGGTTGGCCCCATTTTACTGCTCTCCCCTTTGAAGCTTGGAAATTAGGAAAGAAACTATATAGGAGGAAAAAGAATTCCCATTCTCTACTGATTTTTTCTCTTCCTTTTCCCTCAAGTGAGAGGCACAATAGGAAATAGAAGGCCTGGAGTCAAATGAAAAGTTGCTTCCCATTGCACTGGAACTCCTATACATGGAAGCGGAGAAGTCAGGCTGGCAAAAGAAATTGCCTTGTGCTGGTACAGAGAGAAATTAGCCCAGTCCAACCCCTTGCCACTTTCTCTGAGATGATATGCACAGCAGACAATAGAAAAATTGTGGTCAGATAAAGGTCAAGTTTTCAGTCACACATAGAACCTTTTTTCCCCTAAAACTATAGCAAGGATTGATCATCAATAATCCAAGAACTATGTCATCAATAATTTAAGTCCACAAAATCACTCAACAAATACATAACAAGCCTTCTAAAAGTCTTCTGTCATCACAACCTGATTTTCAATTGGACTTGGGTATTGAAGCTTTTGCCAACTTCAATATTTGACAGGTCTACCAAGCTAGAAATAATTTGAGTATGGGTTGAATAATGGGCGGTGTGCCTGTTCTCCAAGTACTCTCCCCCAATAAGTTCAGAGATTTTCATTTTTCCACCAAAAGATTTCCATTCTTTATACCTGTTTGACCAACCTTGTACTCCTCTTTACTGTGGTAATACTTCTCAAATTCATGGTGGTTAACTTTAGCTACAACTGAGCTACAACAACTTTAGGATTAGTAGGGTGAAAATAAGAACACAGGCATAAATGAATTTTGCAGCTTTGAACCATTTCAAGAATATCACATAGACTAACATATTAAGCACAATAAAATGGTCTTGTTAGGAGTGACTCAATAGGACAAATACAACCTGGGCCATCCCTTGACTCACTTATTAAAGGGGCCTATTCACTTCATGGGTGTTACCTCACTCAAAGTGAGAACTTGAAAAGGGCCAAGGGCTCCCATTACTGGGCCATCTTCAGTCATTTTGATGAATATCAGTCTACTAGAACCAGATGACTTTGGAGGAAAAAGTGAGGCTGGTGACCTTGTGCAGCCCTATCTCACTCAAGTCAAAGTCAACTGCAAGTCATGTCATCATTCCATGATGTCATGGTTCTCTTTGAGAATGAGGAACAAATATGACAACAAATACTTCCTCAACATGAAGTCCAGACTTGTATCTGAAATGTGGCTGATTTTATTCAAATTTGTTTAAATTGTGTCCTATTGACAGCGGAGAAGTTGAACTTTTGTTTGAGTCAAAGCAAGAAGGATTTTCTCAATCTTTGGGGATAGAGTTAAGAAATTATATGATAACTGTACAAGGGTAAAGTACAAACACTGTTATTTGAAACCATTACTCTTTAACTGTCAAACACTGTGAGTGTAAAGCATTTAAGTAAACCAAACGTATTTCAGGAGTCAGATCAGACTGGTAATACATAGAAGAAGGAGTTGGCAGTATGAGTAACATAATCAAAAATAGTATTTGTTGAGGTTACTCTTAATTATAAGCTAGCAATTATTGGGTCCTTCTGGATAGCTTTCAATAACCACACTGCCTAGAGTTGTTGTGCTGTTAGAATGAAAAGATGATCTCTAAAAACTTACGTAACTGCAGACAAAACCTAAGCATTGATGAATTGCTACCCTGCCAGCCAAAGGAAAGCACCTATATCTCAATCCTAGGATTACAATTGGAAACTTTAGGTGATATTTCTGATTAGTCACAGTTCCAGAACTTAGTACTGTGGCTGGTACATAGTTGGCCCTTAATAAATGTTTACTGATTTACTGCTTGACTGATTCATCTGGAAAAAAATAATGAAAATGAAATTTTAATTTCAGCTTCAGTAATTGAAAATTGCAAAATTTTGGCTAGGTCTTGAAGCAAAAAACAAAATTTAAGTGTATAAACTCTCTAACCCAAAATATTTCAATTACAAATGTTCATATTTGTAAGTAGTTGACCCACTAGCATAGTAAATTCTTATTTTCTGTCTATACCAAGTAGATGTTAAACTCCTTATTTAATTTTATACCAGTCATAGTGCTCATACTTTTTGAACGATGGATATATAACACTTTCTTACAATGATCATATCAATGACCACGCATGATCAGGTCTTCCTCTGATGGTTTAAACAGTTTAAATTTCTTTTTTTTTTTTTTTGCTTTTTTTTTGGAGGGCAATTGGGATTAAGTAACTTGCCCAAGGTCACATAACTAGGTTTTTGTTTGTGTGTATGTTGAGTGTCTGAGGTCAGATCTGAACTCAGGTCCTTCTGACTCCAGGGCTGACACTCTACTCACTGCGCCACCTAGCCGCCCTTAAATTTCTTTTATCATATAATACAATTTTCTTATTGGAATTTATCAAGTAGAACTTGATGTGAACAAGGCTTAACCATCTCCTCGAAGCAAAAAATAATTCAATCAGGTAAAACAGTAGGCTTGTACCAATTGAACGAAGTAATAGCTTTCTCCCCAGGGAGAGAAAAAATGTAAGACTGGGAGCTAGTTCAGAACCTAAGAGAGATTTTGTCTATATGACAGCTGAAATGAGTGGTGGGTACCTCAAAAGGTGAGATGGAAAGAATCATTATCACAGAAACATCTGGCAAAAAAGACAAAGAGAAAGTAATGTGGAAATATGATAATGAAGAGAGAAGTTGATTCACATCTTAGAATAGAAATCTCGGGGGCGGCTAGGTGGCACAGTGAGTAAGAGCGCCGGCCTCGGAGCTGGGATGACCTGGGATCGAAACAGGCCTCAGAAAATGAGCACCCACACATAAATAATGACTAGCCATGTAACCTTGAGCAAGTTATATAACCCCAATTGCTTTAAAAAAAAAAAAGAATAATAATCTCAGGTAATTACTTTTTTTTTTCTTATGAAGCATTTAATTTTAAAACTTCGATTTTCAGATCAATTCCCTTCCTCCCTTGTCACCCACTCCCTCTGAGAAGATAAGCATTTCAGTATGTGTTGTACATGTATAGCTATGCAAAACATTACCATAGTAGATATATTGTAAAAGACTGCTTATATTTCCCTCCCACCCATTTCACCTCCCACCTGGTCCATTCCCTACTTTGATCCTGTCCCTCTTTGATAGTGGGTCCTTCCAACCTCTCCTCCCCCCAGAATGCCCTCCCCTCCATCATCCCCCCTCTCATCCCCCTTTCCCCTACTCAGGAGAGTGAGTGAGGGTAAGATATTCCATTTAGTATGTATGTGATTCTCTCCTTGAGCCAACTTCAATGGGAATATGCTTTTGTCTTTTTGCCTTCCTGTTCTTCCCCTCCCCTGCAACTAATTCCCCTTGCCTCTTCTACATGAGATAGTTTACCCTGCCCTGTCTCTCTCCATCTCCTCTTGCCACTTTCCTCTCTCACCTCTTGACTTCACCCCTTAAGAATCATCCCTTTCGGGGGCGGAGCCAAGATGGTGGAGTAGAAACAGCTAGTCCAAGCCTCTCTGCCCCCAGATTCGCCCCAAACTATGTAAAAGGGGACTCTGAACAACTTCGGGAGGCCCAGCACCCACAGAATGGCACAGAGAAGCTAACCTCCCGCTGAGGACAGCCCAGCAGCCCTGCAGGAAGGACGAGCGCAGAGGTCTGGGACCTGGCAGCTGGCAGAGCGCAGCAGGAGCCGAGCAGATACCAGCTCTGTGTGAGCCGAGGTTTTAGCCCCAGGCCGGCAGGGCCAGCAGCCAGCTGAAGGAACCCCAGAACACCAGGAGCTGTGGCGACTCCAGAACTATCCACATAGACATGCCTAGGACAAAGTAAGAGGTTAGTGTCCTATGGACTTTGGGACCTGTATTTGGGGAATGCGTCAGCTCCCTCCCCTGGGGGCTAGAAGCCGCTGAGGAGACACGCCATTTTGTAGTTTTCAGAGGCAGCTCCGGCTCCCAGCCTACAAATTGTGGGGAGATCCAGCGATCAGTCTTGGGGGGTAATCGCTCTTGCTTTAACCTCCCTGGATCTGGATTGTGATCTAGGGTGGAAGTTGTGGGTGGGTTTACAGCTTGCCAGAAACGGAAGTTGCCCCCCACACGTTCGGGACGAAAATTCCTCTAGCTGGCCTTAAAGCCATAGTGTGGCAACAAGCCCAAAGTCAAGCAATTAAGTGGCAACATGCCAAGGCAAAGGAAACAGAAAAATGCAACCCTAGACTCCTATTTTGGGGGCATAGAGCGGAAAAGGACTGTGAGGTCAGAAGTCCTGCTCCAAAAGCCCCAGGGGAAAACATGAGTGGGTTGCAGGCCATAGAGGACCTTAAGAAGGACTTTAAAAATCAAATAAGAGAAGTGGAGGAAAAATCAGAAAGAGAAATGAGAAGGATGCAGGAAAAGTATGAAATGAGGGTCAACAGCCTGACTGAGGAAAACAACACCTTAAAAAATAGACTAGCTCAAATGGCAAGGAGGCCCAAAAGGGCAATGAGGAGAAGAATGCCTTAAAAAGTCGAATTTGCCAGATGGAAAAAGAATCTCAAAAGTTCACTGAGGAGATTCATTCCTTCAGAGTTAGACTGGAGCAAATGGAAGGTAATGACTTTATGAGAAATCAAGATGCTGTTAAGCAGATCCAAACAAAGGAAAGATTAGAAGGCAATGGGAAATATCTCATGGGAAAAACCACTGACCTGGAAAATAGATCCAGGAGAGACAATTTAAAAATTATTGGACTACCTGAAAGCCATGATCAAAGAAAGAACCTAGAAATCACCCTTCAAGAAATTCTCAAGGAAAACTGCCCTGATGTTTTAGATCCAGAGGGCAAAATAGAGGTTGAAAGAATCCACAGATCACCTCCTGAAAAAGATCCCAAAAAGAAAACTCCCAGGAATATTATAGCCAGGTTCCAGAATCCCCAGATCAAGGAGAAAATACTACAAGCACCCAGGAAGAAACAATTTCAATATTGTGGAAACACAATCAGAATAGCCCAGGACCTGGCAGCTTCTACACTGAGGGATCGAAGGGCATGGAATATGATATTCCGGAGGGCAAAAGAACTGGGAATGAACCCAAGGGTCACCTACCCAGCAAAACTGAGTATTTTGTTTCAGGGGAAAATATGGTCATTCAGTGGAATAGAGCACTTTCAAGCATTCTTGAGGAAAAAACCAGAATTGAATAGAAAATTTGACATCCAGACACAAGAAGGAAGAGATGCCTGAGAAGGTAATCAGGGAAAAGAAATCAAAAGGAACTTATCAAATTTGAACTATTTACATTCCTATATGGAAAAGCAATAACTGTGACTGATGATATCTTTCTCACTATGGAAATAATGGAAGAAGGGTGTGTGGTCATATGAATACATATGTGAATGTGTGTGTATATGGTTACAGTTATATATGGATAGAGGGCATAGGTTGAATTTGTTGGGAAGGGAGAATACTCAAGGGATGAAATTATGAGGTGAGAGAGGAAAGTGGCAAGAGGAGATGGGGAAGACAGGGTAGGGTAAACTATCCCATGTAGAAGGAGGAAGGGGAAGTGGTTGCAAAGGAGGGGGAGAATAAGGAAGGCTAAAAAGGCAAAACCACATTCACATTGAATTTGGTTCAGGGAGAAAATGACATACATACTAAATGGGATATCTCAACCTGCAGCAGGATAGGGGGAAGTGTAGCAGCAAGCACCCCAACATCCCCAGGGTGACTGCCAACACAGGTTCTTAGATCTGCTTTTCAAAAGGAAAGCAACTCAAAATGGGTTAACAAGCTTACTTTAATCAAACATATATTACCTAGTTCAGGGGGAAAAGGTCAGCACCCTGAACTTCAGATTATACAGACAGAACTTACAGATCAAACAGACAGTCTTCCAAACTGTCCCAACATTACATACATCAATACCAAATCACAGTTACCAGAGAGGGAAGCATCAACATCTGGGTTTTCAAAGCCGGGAGGCTCTCAACAACGGCTTCCTAGAGTCTCATCTGGTCAAATCACACAACACTTCTCAAAGTGAGCCCCAAAGCAAAGCCTCTCCTCAGGGCTTATATAGCCTTCTCTTGGCTCAGAGAATGTAACAACCTCCTTGACCCACTGCCCAATCACAAAGTATCAAGGTGTGGGCTTTCCTGAAAAACAAGCCTCCCACCACAGGCTCCAGGTGCACTTAAGCTAGGGGCAGGGAAGATCTTTAAATCTGCATTTCCATTACAGGAAGGGGGATGAGAGGAGGGATGATGGATGGGAGGGCATCCTTGGGGAGAGGGGAGGTTGGAAGTACCCACTATAGAAGAGGGACAGGATCATGTAGGGAATGGACCAGGTGGGGGGTGGGATGAGTGGGAGGGAATTATAAGCAGCCTTGTACAATATATCTACTATGATAATGTTTTGCATAGCTAGACATGTACAACATATACTGAATTACTTATCTCCCAAGAAGGAATGGGTGACAAGGGAGGAAGGAAATGGATCTGAAATTCGAGGTCGAAACATTAAATGTTTCAAATATATATAAATACTATTATTAATACTCTTTTGCTTGTAATAGGGAGATAAGATGTGCAGGCATTGGGACACAAAGATTCACCTTCCTCTAATGGAAAAGTCGATGGGGGTATGGGAGAGAGCAGATTGGAGGAAGCGATATCTTGTGGGACTACTATTCTGGGAGGTTAGGTAGGGGAATAATGGGGAGAAAATGATTGTAACTCAAAATCTGGCAGAAATCAATGATGTAAAACAGAAGTTAATAAAGCATTTGTTTAAAAATAAAAAAAGAACAAATGCAAGTTATCAAAACAATTAAAATTATTCAAATTACTAATCATAAGAGAAATGTGCACTAAAATAACTCATATATCAACTCCTACTTTTCTAATTGTCAAAAATGATAGAGTAAAATGACAACTTTTGTAGAATTGGGAAGAACAGACAAATTAAGGTATTGTTTATAGATCTATGAATTAATCCTTCTAGAAATGCTTTGGACATTTAGGTTGCACAATGGATGGAGTGGCGGGCCTGATTTCAAATCTAGTCTCAGATACTTGCTGTGTGACCCTAAGCAAGTCACTTACCCCCATTTGCCTCGCTTTCCTCATCTATAAGATGATCTGTAGCAGGAAATCCTCCAGCATCTCTGCTAAGAAAACTCTACAGAAACATCATGAAGTTATCAGTCATGACCAAAAAGACCAAACAACAACAACAGAAAGCAATTTGGAATTATGACCCCCAAATCACTAAACTGGTATAAATGTTCATACATCTGCAGAATAATTGAACAACCCAAAGCATATGGATATAATGAAATTCTCTTTAGTCACAAGAAATGAATAGCCAGACAAACAGAGGAATAAAAGCAAAATAGTTTATTTAAGATTTCAGTAATATAAAGTAAAACAAAAAGTTCAGAACTCTGTTCAGTCCAATGACCAATCATGACACCAGAAGACTGAATATAAAGCAAAATTTTCACCTATTGGCAGAAGATAAATTTGAGATACCAAATAAGACACACGTTTTCAGATGGCACTAATATTTGAATTTGTTTGTTTGAGTGTATTTATTTTTATAATGGAGGCCTTTTTTGAGTGGGGAGAATTGACGGAGTTGTGTGGATAGAGTAAAAAAGAAAAAAAAAATTCAAAATAGCAAACAAATTCCCCAATTGTCTAGGGTTCAAATTGTCAAATGTCTTCTTTTACAAACAAAATTTCAATTTCCCCAGAAATAAAGACAATGTTGTAATTGAAAGGATAGTCAATGTTCTGGTTGCTCACATCTTTAGAATAAGAAGCATAGCACTATTAACATCTATCTAAATATTGAACTAATAAAAAATTTGCAACAATACAAATTTAAAAAATATGAATAAAATTACCAAAATGTAAGTATCAGAATAAGTATGAGATATATAATTTCATTGACATATGGAACTCCCTGATTCAGAAATTCCCTCTGTCAATGGAGTTCTACACATTCTATGTAGCTTAATTTCAGATATTTTCCTGGGGCATCAAAAACTTAGTTGACTTTCCTAGAGTCACAAGGCAGTACCTATCACAGGAAAGATTTAATTCAAGTCTTCCTAGCTCTGAGGTTCACTCTTTAGCCATTAAAGTTCACTGAGCATTGTTCTTAATATTCTAATATTCATAGCAATAAAACTCTCTGAGTCTCAGTTTGCTCATCTGTGTACCTTTGGAGTTCCATTTATTATTCCACACACTAAAAAGCAATTTTATTTCTTAGGGTATAGTATTTCCTGTTTGAATCAATCAAAACTTAGTGTGTACAGTGTCTAAACTTTCTCAAATGTATGAAGGTTATTATATGGGTCACTAATTTATAAGCTAAGAAACATGTATAAAAGAAAGATTTCATTTCAAATGAAGAATGAAGAATTCTGATGTCTGTAAGCATTGTGTTCCAGTATATCTCTGAGAAGACAATGCAGGACTGGGATGTGACAGAGAAAAGAGATACAGAGAAAGGTCTTTAACTCTATATGAATCTCAGAGCAGAAGAAAATTTGCTGGGAAAATTCCTGAGGAAGGCAGTTTTCCTACAACTTCCTCTGAATTTGCCCAATGTCTATCTGTGGACTCTAAAATGTAATCTACTTTCTTATTTCCCAAATATTTCCAGCGAATTGAATTTTGCCTCAAGAGTGTAAGAATTAGCTAGAGATAGGTATAAATGCACTGTTAGGCAGAAAGCCCAACCAGTGTCTAAATAACAGTTATTTTTCTAATTCAGAGCTCAGAATAATTGTGACTGTGAACTCATGACTTTTCATATAAATGCCTTCAGGACTTTAAATAACATGGAGTTGAATATTAATTTAATTATTTAAATTTAAATAATGTTTAGTAAATTATTATTTAAAATATGCTATGTCTATCTAAATTATCTATCTATCTATCTATCTATCTATTTATGAGAGATGTGGAGGTTGTTTACAACGTGTAAGTTTTCTTAAATTCCCAGGTCTATAATTCTTTAATCAATAGAAGAAAGATTTTGCTCTTTAAAGAAAGCTGAGATGAATTCATTTCTGAGTTGGATTCAATAAACAATATTCAGTGCAAACATCATATAAAGAACTATTCCAAGCTCCTCATGGAGATACAAAGATAAACTGGAAACTATCCTGGACTTCAAGTCAGTCATAGAATAACAAGAAATTTAAGAGTAATATAGATTTAAAAAAGGGGACAGAACAGCATATGAGTATATAGAAAGGGAAGGAATAAAGCACTTTAAAACTTAAGAGGAGGAAGATATGACTTGATTCTCATCATCACCCAATGATAAATGGAGGGTGTATGATTAGGGTTGAATTGTAATGTATGGGAGGGTATCCTACACAAACTGTTCTAGATATTTTGAAGTGACTTTCATGGACTTTTTTAAGTGAAATCATAGAATCACAGATTAGGGTATGGAAAAGAATGTAGGATTCATTTACTACAATTCCCAGATTTGGAAGAAGAGGTTCTGAGTCTGAGAAAGGTGAAGTGTGATCACCAAGATCACTCAAATCTTGAGAATGAGAATTAGAAATGTAAACACACTTTTGTGACTGCAAATTCTACTATCTTTCTACCATCATGCTGTTGCTACTGCTATTGCTGTGTGTGTGTGTATGTGTGTGTGTGTGTGTGTGTGTGTGTGTGTGTGTGTGTGTGTGTGTGTGTGTGTGTGTCTGGCCTCATGCTCCAGAAAAGCAGAGAGGAACCTGAAGCAGCAGTGGGTAGGTGGGCAGGGAGGGAGGGCAGCATCTTCAGCCAGGGGCTCCCACTTCTGCAACCCCTGCTGTATGTATTAAAAAACAAAACAAAACAAAACAAAACAAACAAACAAAAAACCCAAAACTTTCATCAAAATCAGTTTGATAGGGATAAAATACAAATTTGACTTAAATCTTTAATCATGCTTTGTGCTTTAAATATTCTCTGCAGGGCACTAAAAAGAAATTAAAACAAATATGCTATTGGGCAAATTCATTAAAAGGAGTAGCACACCTCTCTTTCTTTAGATTGATAATAGAGCTTGAAAAAGTGGAAGCTTATTTTTCTCCACCCCTCATACTTTCAGAACTCCTTGCCTTTCTCCTGATGGAGAAATCAGTTCCTGAGTATAACATTTATATATTTTATAAGAATCAGTGTTTTCATTTCACCAATATATGTGTGCACAAATTTATATTCATAGAATCAGAGTTGAAATAATTATTAACAGCCTATTAAGCCAAACTATACTTCTTACCCCACCTCAAAAATCAAGAATACTATATAAATACCAACTTGTAATTCTTGAAGACCACCTTCTTCTTGCAGACTACCAGTGACAACATGTACCAAAATATTTACAGCAGCTCTTTTTGTGGTGGTAAAGATTTGGAAATTAAGGGGATGCCCATAAATTAGGGAATAGCTGAATAAGCTTTGGTATATGTAAAGCCAAGCTTGAGCAGCTTTCTAAATGACTGTTGCTGTGAACAGCTTCAAGGTTCTGATTACATAGCATAGTGAAATCTCTATTTATTCAGCAGTAAATTAAAGCAAAACATTCACAGAAATCAAATGCAGCATTCACATTGTTATGAAATTATAACCTATCACTAAAATGGCCACATAATTTTCACCAAAGTGGCCACATAGCTTTAAACAAAGTACAATCATTTAGTAACTCAATCATTTAGTAAGTCCTAAATTCAATCATCCTTAAAGAGGCTTGTCTTCTTAATGGAAAAAATGTACAAAGGTCAAAGTTCTCCTCCCCTAGGTCACAGTCAGTAAATCATAATCTTCTCAGTCAGCATAAGGTACCTAAGAAAAGAGCTTTTCATCTTGATTTGAGGCTTGCTCTCAGCTTCCATGGTTCCTCTTCCATGATCCCAGTTCCTGTCCAAATCTACACAACTGTCACCTGGCTTCAAAGGCAGGCAGCTACCAGTTCCTTGGACAGCTCCTTCGCTAGTTCTTCATCTAGTTCCTTGTCCAGTTCCCATTCCATATTGAAGCTCACAGTTTCCAGTCCTCCAGTCCTTCACAGTTTCTGCTTCTGGGAAGACAAAGCTTAGCAGAACCAAAAGAACATTCATGCACATTGCCAGCACCATCATTAATTCACTATCTGCCTATGAAATCAACACAGACCCAAAAACAAGGTCCAAGGGGTCAACAAAAGTCATCAGTAAAGTCCCAGGACCTCCAAAACCCTCCTCCAGGACTTCTGTAAACAGACAACCAGAAAATCTTCTTTCAGGGCTTCCATAGAAAGTATCATAAACAAATATCAACACAGACAGAGCAGACAAACATATACCAGGATACCACATGTTTTTTTCCTTCTCTACCACAAAAGTACCCTTCTCAGTTCTTCTCTCTCCAGTCTGGGCCTCTTCTTATATATGGCAATTAGCCCCTCCCTTCCCTGTTGCAGGAGTTTACAAGTTCTAGGTTCACAAGTTCTGGATCTTAATGACTGATACAATCATGAGCTGAAACATAACTACTTCTGTGTTAACTAAATAGCTGAAACAAGGTGTCAACTACTACTTTGCTTGCCATTACAGCATATTAATATGGTGCAAAACTACTGTTCTATAAGAAATGATAAGCAGGCAGATTTCAGACAAAATCTGAAGAGACTTATGTGAGCTGACACTGAATGAAGTGAGCAAAACCAGGAGAACATTGTACACAGCAACAGCAACACTGTGGGATTAACTGTGACAATCTAGGTGCTTCTCAGCAATACAAAGCTCCAATGCAATTCCAAAAGACTCATGATAGAAAATGCTAACCAAATCCAGAGAAAGAACTATGGAATAAACCCACTTATAAATCAATGCCATTTCTATATATAACTAAAAAGGCCAACAGCAAGAGATAGAAAGAAATTCCATTTCAAGTCGCTATAGACATTATAAAATATCTGAGAGTCTACTTGCCAGAACAAGCCCAGGAACTATATGAACACAATTATAAAACACTTTTCACACAAATAAAGGCAGATCTAAACAACTGGAAAAATATCAGTTGCTCATGGCTGAACTAATATAATAAAAATTGCAATTCTAGCTAACTTATATTATTTATTCAGTGCCATACCAATCTAACTAATAAAAAAAAATTATAGAGATAGAGAAAACAATAACAAAAGTCATCTGGAAGAACAAAATGTCCAGAATATTGAGAGAATTAATGAAATGAAATGCAAGGGAAGGTTTTCTAGTTGTACCAGATATAAAACTATATTATAAAGAAGAAATCATTGAGACTACTTGGTACTGACTAAGAAATAGTCATGGATAAGTGGAATAGGTTAGGTACGTAAGACACAACAGCCAATGACTATAGTAATCTACTATTTGATAAACCCCAAGACTCTCGTTTCTGAGATAAGAACTCATTATTTAACAAAAAACTGCTGGGAAAACAGGAAAATAGTATGGCAGAAACTAGGCATCAACCAACATTTTATACACTATGCCAAAATAAAGTCAAAATTAGTACATGATTTAGACATAAAGACTGATACTATAACATAACTACGAAAGCAAGGAATGATTTACCTGTCAGATTTATGGAGAAGGGAAGGATTTATGATCAAACAAGTGATAAAGAATATTAAGAAATGAAAAGTGGATGATTTTGATTTCATTAAATTGACAAGCTTTTACACAAAGTCAATGCAATCAAGAAATCAGAAAGCTGGGAGACAATTTTAAATTCAGTTTCTCAGATAAAGGCCTCATTTCTAAAACATAAATTGAACTGTCTACTTTATAAGGATTCAAGTCATTCCTCAATTGATAAGTGGTCAAAGGATGTGAACAGGCAGTTTTCAGTGGAATAAATTAACACTATCTACAATGATAGGAAAAAATGTTTTAAATAGCTATTAATTAGAGAAATGCAAATAAATATTGATTAGAGAAATGCAAATCAATACAACACCATATCACATCTATCAGACTGGCTAACATGACAAATCAGGAAATAGGTAAATATTGGAGAAGATATAGGAAAATTGGAACATGAATGCATTGTTGGTGGAGTTGTGAATTGATCCCACCATTTTGGAGAGCAATTTCTAACTATGTCCAAGGGGCTATAAAATTGTGTATACACTTTGGTGCAGTAATGCCACTTATAGGTCTGAATGCCAAAAAGATAATAAAATTGTCAAAAGGACCCATATGTACAAAAATATTTTAGCAGTTCTTTTTGTGAGAGTAAAGAACTGGAAATTGAGGTGATGGCCATCAATTGGTCAATGACTGAACAAGTTGTGCTATATGAATATAATGGAATATTATTGTGCTATAAGAAATGATGAGCAGGCAGACTTCAGAAAAAATGGAAAGACTTATATGAACCAATACAGAGTGAAATGAGCAGAACCAAGAGAACATGGTACATAGTATCAGGTACATTGTGCGATGACTGACATTGATAGACTTTCTCCTTCTCAGCAATTCAAGGGTCTAAGACAATTCCAAAACACTAAAGATGGAAAATGCTATCCATATCCAGAGAAAGAACTTTGGAGTCTGAATGCAGATGGAAGCATACCCTTTGCTCTACTTTTCTTTTGTTGTTTTTATCATGTTTCTTCTTTCTTGTGGCTCCTCTCATTAGTTCTAACTCTTCCTAACATCATGACTAATGTGAAAATGTTTAACATGTGTGCATAATGAGACAAGATAGCAGAGTAGAAAGAGAACTTCTGTGTAGCTCTGGCTGCCACCTCCTCCAATTCATGTAAAAATGACTCTAGATAAACTTTGGAGCTACAGAACTCACAAAATGACACAGAGAAGCTAACATCCAGCAGACCATCAGGAAGGAACCACTGCAGCCCTCTGGGAATCCAGTCTAGCTCAGCACAAGCCCAAGGTTTTAGCCTCAGGGCAGCTTGACCATTCACTGACTTGAGGGACTTCAGATCACCAGCAACTGTGGCAGTTTCCAGATTTATCAATGCATAGATGCAAATGACAAAGTGAGAGGTGAATGTAGTGTGGACTTTGGCACCTGGGAATTAGGGAATGTGTTGTGTCCTTTGCCCCCAAGGCAAGAAGCTGCTGAGGCACTGCTGCCATGAAGCTGCCCGTCACTTGGCTGCTTTAGAGCTCCTGGTCTGCAGATTGTAGGGGGACCAAGTAATCAGTCTTAGGGGTAATCACTTTTCCTTTGACTGGCTTAGATTTGGATTGCTTTCTAGGGTGGAGGTCCTGGGGTGTATGAACAGTTTGCCAGAGTGTATGGAGGCTTCAGAGAGGGCATGCAACTAACAGCTCCAGCAGCTGTGAAAACCCAAGCATATGGGATAAAGCTCCCATTTCTGGTAACAGAGTTCTACTGTGGTAAAAGACTCAAAAGTCAAGTAATTGAGTGGCAACATGAGCAAGCAAAGAAAGCAAAGCAAACAGAGCAATCCAACTTTATGCTCCTATTTTGGGGACAAAAAGAATCTAAGCATGGAACAGGAGGAAGACAGCAAAGTCAGAACTGCTGCACCAAAAGCATCCAAGAAAAATATGAACTGGTTACAAGCCATAGAGGACCTTAAGAAGGATTTTGAAAACTGAATAAGAGAAGTGGAGGAAAAATTGGGAAGAGAAATCAGAACAATGCAAGAAAATTATGAAATGAGGGTCAACAACCTGACTGAAGAAAATACCACTTTAAAAAATAGACTTACTCAAATGGCAAAAGAGGATCAAAAAGGCAATTAGGAGAAGAATGCCTTAAAAAGCCAAATTTGCCAGATGGAAAAAGAATCTCAAAAGCTCACTGAAGAGATTCATTCCTTAAGAAATATATTGGAACAAATGGAAGGTAGTGACTTTATGAGAAACAAGATGCTATTAAATAGATGCAAACAAATGAAAAAATAGATGGCAATGTGAAATATCGCATTGGGAAAACCACTGACCTGGAAAATAGATCAAGGAGAGACAATCTAAAATTATTGGACTAGCTGAAAGCCATGATCAAAGAAAGAATCTAGAAATCATCCTTCAAGAAATTCTCAAGGAAAATTACCCTGATGTTTTAGAACCAGAGGGAAAAATAGAGGTTCAAAGAATGCAATGATCACCTCCTGAAAAAAGACCCAAAAAAGAAAATTCCTCGGAATATTGTAGCGAGGTTCCAGATATCCCAGATCAAGGAGAAAATATTACAAGCCAGCAGAAAAAAAAAACAATTTGAATATTGTGCAAACACAATCAGGATAACACAGGATCTGGCAGCTTCTATAATGAGGGATTGAAGGACGTGGAATATGATATTCTCGAGGTCAAAGGAACTTGCATTAAAAGCAAGAATCACCAATGCAGCAAAACTGAATATTATGTATCAGGGGAAAATATGGTCATTCAGTGGAATAGAGGACTTAATGTGGAAATATGTTTAATGTGGTTCTGCATGTACAACCTATATCAGATTGCTTGCTGTCTTTGGGAGGAGTCAGAGGAAGGAGAGAGAGAGGGAAAAAATTTGGAACTCAAAATTTTACAAAAAGGAATGCTGAAAACTACCATTGCATGCAATTGGAGAAAAAAAATTAAATACTATCAGGGAAAAAGAAAATATCACCAGTGATAAGATTGTCACTCCCTCCTAAGATGATCTATTCAACTTTGGAATCCACAATTTATTAAGAAGTGATTTGTTTTGTTTTAATGTTTATTTTTGTTCAAACCTACATTTACTTCTGAGTAGCTTCCATCCAGTAATATTACTTCTACCCTTTGAAGCCAAACAAAGGAAATTAAATTCATTTCTTACATAGGATTTTCTTTCAAATATGTATGAAGTTGTTCATAGACTTTTTTTTTTTTTGCAGGGCAATTGGGGTTAAGTAACTTGCCCAAGGTCACACGGCTAGGTTTTTGTTTTGTGTGTGTGTGTTAGGTGTCTGAGGCCGGATCCGAACTCAGGTCCTTCTGACTCTAGGGCCGACACTCTACTCACTGCGCCTCCTAGCTGCCCCCATAGACTTTTGAAGAGAAAATAGATTGCCCCTCACTATCTTTTTTTAAAACTAATGGCTAGTATTATAGTTGTAGGGCTGGATCTCCACAATATAAAGTCCAGCCTTCATTTAGTAAGGAAATCTAGAGAAGATATTTGGTCACATAAATAAAAATCAAAAGGCTTGAAATTAGAAAAAAAAATTGACTCTAATTTAGCATTTTTTCCAAAGAAACTGAATTACTATTGGAGAGGGTATTCTTGTTTTCTAGGGAAGGAGCCAGTCCAAAGTTGAAGAGAAGAGAAAAATTGAAAGAAAGAGACAAAGATATATTCAGAGACAGAGAGATACAGAGAGACAAGACAGAGACAGTCAGTTACAGACATAGACTGAGATAGACATAGAGAGACATAGACAGCAGGACAAGGAATGATCAATCAATGATTAAATTCCTGGAAAATCATGAGGATATGGAAAAGAGAGAGGAAACAAATAGAGAAGCTGGCCTTCAAAGCAGATGCAACACCTCCTCCTTAAAGATTAAATCAAAGAAGAGAACTGGTGAAGATATAGGGAGATTTTGAAGTAGGTATCTGAGGTTGGGGTAGATAGAATTTTGTGAAGAATTTCTGATTTTACTTGGATCTTGATGGATAGATGAGATTTATAAAGGTAGAACAGGAAAAAAGAATGCATGCTAGGTAAAGATATAATCATAAACAAGGAATAAAATAGTTATAAGTATACCTGTTTATGGGCAATGAGACCAGCCTAATGTAACTTTTCAAAAACAACAACACAGTCTCACTAAAGCCTTTCTCCTCAATAATAACACAGAAAAAAGAGAATAATAAATGTATTTGAGGACAAAATCATATTCTTATTTTTATGGCTCATTATCAATACACAAAAATAAAGCCAAAGTTTTGTTTTTCACTTAAGATCCTGAGAGTTCTCCCTTTAAAAGTTATATTTTCAGCTGGAATATGGAGGCAAAGACTCTAACTAAACTTTTACTTTCTTGTAATACTTGATGTTTTGTCCAAATATTTAGTTGAGGTTAGTTATTACTGTTCATGAAATATAATATGAATATGTTTCTTGATGACTTTTTTTTTTTTGTAAATAACATAACTGAAAGGAACACTATCTTTAAATGATATGACTCTGGGGACTCCTGGCTCTTGATCAGGTCCCTGAATTTCCCTTATAGTCTTCCCTTGGTGCTTCTTTCTTCTCTGTAAGTTTTCTTTGACTTTTCTGTCAGTTATGCTTTAAAAGGAAATGTCTTGTTTTCTCTGTTGCTTTTCCTGGTCATTTCAAGTCATAGCATCTGTGCAATGCTGACTTCTATCTTTATAACTATGTACATAGAACTACCATAGAAAGTTAAATAGATTCTTTCCCTATATTTTGTGATAATGTCAGTTTCCTTTTCTTAGACTCTTCTATTAATTATTTTAGAAAAGGATAATTAAAGGGAAGAGGTGGCTTTGTGATTTGCATTTAGGAAAAAAAAAGTCTTCAGCAGGCCTTCCATTGAAAAGAGAAGAAAAAGCTGGAATAAGGACATCAAAGCAGTTCAGATTTTCTAAGCTTAGAGCTAACATATTTGCCCATTCACCAAATATTTTGTTTTGCATATCCTATGCTCAAAGCACCCCATTTGACACATTGTTCCTTTCTACAAAGATATCTAAGTCTATTTTGTATTTATTATAGAATGTATTTTATTCCCTTAATTTTCTTAGAGAATAGAAACAATGGAAGAAGAAAATCACAATTATCTTAGGTGGAGGAAATTTAGAGTTAATTGTGTACAAATCATATATTAACATATATATTAATGCTATCTAAAATGCAATAGAAATTCCTACATGAAATGGAAATGTCAGACTAATTACCAGAGACTATTTTCCCTTGAGGTTTATTACTAGAGTGTTAAAAATACTATTGGAGTTTATAGAAGGAAACTTTACTCAAATATCTCAAAGTAATTTCAAATGCTATTGTTTTTCTTCATAAAATGTGGGATTTAAAGGTGAAGAGATTATTTTCCCTTCATTTTCCATATTGGGGACAAAGACAAATACATTGACCATCTTACTCACGGTCATATGACTAATTGTCACAGAGGCTTGACTACGATTCGATTTTCCAGACCAAGTCTAGTAAGACTTCAATTAAAATATTTTCAAAGAATTATAGCACCTCAGACTTGAATGTAAACTCTGGGATCACCTACCTCATTCCTAAATCAGTGAAAACTCATCCACCCTACTATATTTAAATGAACCTGAATGGTTTTGCTGGCCCTTGTTACAATTCCTTTTTTCTCTTTCTCTGAACACATTAATTATATGACAGCTAACACTACTGAAAAGAATGCCGTAATCCACTTCTTATACTTCTCATAATCTCTTTAACTCCAAAAATAAAAACTTCATTCCCTAATCTACATTCTTTTACATGTTCTATATTACGCCTATCAGAATACAAGGTCTTTGAGAATGAGAATATATCACTTTTTGTATTTTTATCCCCCAAATCTAGTACAGGGAATTGTTTATAATGTGTGTTTTATTTAGTACTTTTTGATCTACTGACTGATTTATTTAGTCTAATCTTTTCTTTAACTGATATCACTTCTACAAATAATCTGTTATCAAGCTTCTTTCTGAGAAGCTACAGTCATTTCAAACTTACTATATTCAAGGTACCATATTCCACTTTTGGACAGGTCAAATTGTTAGAAGGTTTTAATTATTTTAAAATGTTTTATCAAGTCTAAATTTGGTTCTCTGCAACTTCTGCCCCTTGATCATAACTCTGATTTTAAAGTCTATCAATTTAGTAAATCATATTTTTTGTTCTTGTCAACGAGGTAGTAATTTTTAAGAGATGTCTTAGTATTTTAAGGATTGAGACATCAATTTCATTAATATAGTGTTTAAGTGATACTTTCTAATTCTACTTTAATATGTTTTAAATATCTAAAAATATACATTATGATTGGCATTTTCTGAATATTAATTGCTTTTTGTATTCTTCAATTTAAGCTTGTATTTTAGGATGCCAATAAGTCTCTTGATATAGACAGCCACAACTTTCTCCTTTATAAATTTATGCTTGATGTATCTGCCTGGAGCAGTAATTTTAGACACTGGAATCATTCATTGGTTCACTTTCACCTTCTTTTTGAAGCTCAGAGGCGTTCTCCCCCACTTTTCCTTGGCATATGTTAAGATTTTTACAACTATTGAGACCAAATAGCATTTTAAATAAAAGAAAAAAGAAGATTCTGTAAAATAAAAGATATATTTAATATGGTTTTGGTGGATTGATAGTGCTATTATTTATGCACATCAAGAGATTAACAAAATGTTTGGATTCTACTCCTTTAACTTTGATAGTAGTGAATTTAATGCTAAGCAGAACCAGGGTGAGCTTTAGCTATTTTAATGTATTTTAATATCCCATTTTATAATTATTTTTCTTGATATTATTTTATCCTTGGCATTATTGTGTTGATGGTATATTTTATTAAATTTTTTTTTTGCTTTTTGGAGGGCAATTGGGGTTAAGTAACTTGCCCAAGGTCACAGGGCTAGGTTTTTGTTTCTGTGTGTTAAGTGTCTGAGGCTGGCTCTGAACTCCAGTCCTTCTGAATCCAGGGCCTGCACTCTACTCACTGTGCCACCTAGCTGCCCCCGTGGCATATTTTATAAAGAGCAATTTTAAAATGTAAATCAATTAGTATTCTTTCTATTCTTGAATCTAGTTTATATATTGGCAGTACATGGATAGACTATGAGTGAATGACTTTGTGATAATAAATAAAGACAGTAAGAACTTAATGAAACTTTCAGGTGATTTGTTCAATAATTACCAAATTGATCCGATTGTATCTTTATTTTACCACTTGGACCTTTTGCATACTCCCTTAGTTCCTTACCCAACAAATCATTTTCTTGTCTTCATTTTCTTTATTTGATAACAAAAATTTTATGATACACAAAAGTTAGTATCAGATTTGTGTCTGAGAGAAATCTGATAAAGTACGTTACTAAAGTCTTGTACAGTTGTGAAGAGTGTTAGTGACTAATTGTGGATCCTATCTAGCCCTGACACTTTCCAGATTCACAGAGGAGCTTGAATTTTATTCAAGTTTTTCAAAGTAACTATTTTGTTGTTTATTATACTAACTGTGTTCAAGCTTTATAGCTCTTTTTTGATTAAACTTTCATTTCCTTTTTGCTAGATTACTTGCTATCACAGCCTCACATTTTTACTTTCCCCTTAGTTAGAAGTTTATTTTTTCCTAATTTCTTAATTTTCAAGTCCCTGTAGCATTTTTTCTTTTTTAATTGATAGAATTGTTTTGTGTTTTTTTCTAATTCTTTGAATCATCATGACATTTTGATTCCTTTTTCAATAGCTGCTTAAACAAATCTAGATTCGTAATTGTACTTTTGTTTCCTAAATTCCATTCCATATCTTTCTTTACTCTTGCCTTTAATTGGAAGGTATAGCATTCATGTTTTCTGTTGCATGAACCAGTTATTTTTTGGTATAGTATCTCAATTCTTTCTCACAGATCTTCCACAGATCCATAAGTTGATTCCATCAAAATTACTTTTGATAACTAGCAATTATATTCCTTGTTAACTCCATCTGTCTATCTTTTGTTCTTAAATAGAAATAACTACTACCAATACTAATACCACTACAAATAATATTATTATAACTACTATTACTTGTATGACAGCTATAAGAACTGCAACAATGACTACTAATCCTGAAATGTTTTATACTTCTTATCAAATACTAAGAGAGTATGTAATGCAAGTCCTTTTGAATCACTCTGGTTTAATGCCACAGTTCTGCTAGGTGACCACATCATCAAGGTAAAAAGAGCATTTTAAAATTCCAATTTGCATATGTTTCCTTTTCAAAATCATTTTAGGCATTAATGTTGATTTGTTATTTCTTCACAATATGGTACAGTTTCTTCTATTTACAATAAAGGTTTTTAGTGATCTCAAGTTCTTATACTTTTTCTCCTTCAGAATTAGTAGCTACTCAGTTAAATTTCTTATTTTGTCTAATGTAAGCTTAGAGATTTTTAAAAATAATTTTACCATACTAGTCAATCATTCAATAAACATTTATTAAGCTCTTAACACTAAGCATCTGTGTGTCACCTCAGAGTGTTGGCCCTGGAGGCAGGAATATCTGAGTTCATTATGTACTCTGACACTTACTAGCTGTGTGAGTCTGAGAAAGTTACTTCCCCTCTGTTTGTCCCATATTCCTCAACTGTGAATTGGGGACAACAATAGCACCTACTTTCTAGGCTTGTTATGAGTTTTAAATGAGATCTTTTAAGGCAATTAACATAATGTGTGGCACATGGTACATCCCTTATAAATACTTATCCCCTTATGCTTCTTTCCTCCACACACCACTTACTATGTCCTGGGCACTATACTATATGCTAAGCACTGGAAAATTAAACAAAAGACAAAATACCTATCCCTCTTCTTCAGGATATCACATTCTAGTAGAGAACACAACATGCAACTAAATGTATATATAAGATACATACAGTGAAAATGGAAGTTAAGCTCTAAGGAGAGGAATTAGCTAGGAAGAGGGAGACTAAGTTTACAGAAGGTAAAAAAAAATTGAACTCAGTGTTAAAGGAAATCAGCTAAGCCAGGAAGTGAAGGTGAGTAAGGAGAGTATTCCATGTATGGAGAACCACCATAAAAGGCATAGAGTCATTAACGAACTGCTGTGAGACTTAATGAGGAGGACACCTTTAACCCAAACTAGTATGAAGTCTTGAAATATAACTGGAAATATATTTTCAATTTTATACTATAGTTTCATTGAATAATGAAAATTTTTGTGCCATTAGTTCATTTTATATACATTCATGATTTTTCCATTACAATATTCAGTACCACCTGCACTGAGGTATTTTCAGAAAGTAAGGTACTGGTATTTATGATGTGATCTAATGCATATTGATGCTTTCTGGCATTAGAATATAAAGGACCACCATTGGTTCTGATATCCTCCAGGTCAAATTTATCTTCAAGGCAATTTTGAGTAAATCATTGGATTTGCTCAAATCTACAACTTTGTGTTACTCCATCTACTGTTAAAGACAATTACTTCATACTGAATTGAGTGCTGACTTACTAAGTAGTATCACCATAGCTCAAATCAATGGTATTTTAGAGTTCCTTCCCAGTTATTATAGGAACTTGAACAGACTCAAGGAAATTAAAGTTCCAACTGCTAGGTGGTAGAGAGGATAGATCTTTGAACCTCGAGTCAGCAAGATCCAAATTAAAACATAGCCTCCCCATGCTGACTAGATGCATTACCCAGGGTAAATCACTTAACCGATTTCATTATAATGCACGTATGTTTCCTTTTCAAAATCATTTTGGGCATTAATGTCAGTTTGTTATTTCTTCACAATATGTTATACTTTCTTCTGTTTATAGTGAAGGTTTTCAGTGATCTCAAGTTCTTATGTTTTTTCTCCTTCACAATTTACTAGCTACTCAGTATTTTTCTTATTTTTTCTAATTTAGAATTAGAGATGAAATTACTTATAATTTCCCTACACTAATCAATCAGTCAATGAGCATTTATTAAACACTAAGCACTAAACACTACCAAGCTCAGTAGAAAGACTGCTGACCCCTTGGGCAGGAAGATCTGAATTAAAATTTACCTTTGACATTATTAGCTGTGTGAGCTTCAGAAAGTCACTTGACCTTTATCTGTCTGAGTTTCCTCAAAAGGCAAAGGGGGACACTAGAAGCATCTACTATCCTAGGTTTTTAAGATAATCAACACAGGAAGTGTCTCATAGAAATTTCCTAATAAATGGTTATTCCTTTCTTTCTGTCTCTGCTCTTCCCCCAATTACTATGTCTCATGAACTTCACTAAGCACTGGAAAATTAATCAAGCTGAAGTAGAGTTGTATAGAAAAATGGTAGAAAATATTGGCAATATTGCTGTAGAGATAGCCATAGACTTGGAAAGGTTATGCTAGCATACTGTAAGCTTTTCTAGTCCTGCCAAGCTGAAGTTTTTGAGTATGGTCCCAGAAACAATGTCTGAGTCCAGTGAGCAGCCTGCCCACTGACATGTTTGGCTAGCAAATATTTCTTTTCCTGGCTCTGAACAGCCTAGGAATTTCGACCAATATATAAAATGGCTTTGAATCCAGTGTATCTCCCTTCTACTTCCATGGTGAGTATACTGAAGTGATTAAAAAAAGTGGTACAGAATGCTTAAACATCTTAAATTAGATGTTGATGCCTTTTCTGGGTGATTTTGATACAACATTCAGGTTGACATATTTGATATACTCAAAATGTTGCTTAATGAGAATTTTGTACATTTATTCAGTATCTTCAGTAAACTCCCACATTCCTTTTCATCAGAATAATTTCCCTTTGTGTCTCCAAAATTTCATTCTTGAATGCTTTTCATCTTTTTGATCATGAGATTCTCCATATCATTATGCTAAATCTTTTGAGAAAACTTAATTTTTTTAAGGAGGAAAGGCTGGCCTAGATTTGGTGTCATTAAGAGGAAGCAGATCTCTTTCAGCTAATCTGTTGAAATTTTGTATCCCTAACAACCCCCCTGATGGAGACCCTTCCAGAGCTGTTTTCCTTTCTGTCAAGGTTAAGGACCAACAGTTGAGCAGGGAGGGATCCTTCAAACTTCCAATTCCATCTCTGCCCCAAACTCAGCCTCACCCCCTACAGACTCTGATCCATGGGAAACATTTTAGTGCTTTGTGTCCATCACTACCTATTTTTTGAGGTAAATCAGTGGCAACTCATAGGCCTTCTATAACTGCCCAGTGAGTCTAGTGTGGTTCCTGGTGACTTATATTTAGGATATAGTCACCTTGTACAGTTTTATGGTATGTGAAGGAATTGTATATAGGAATATAATTAATTCCTAGGTTCTGGAAAAAAAGAAAGACTTGAGCCTATGGGCAACGGAGGATATTTTACTGAATGCTTAATATTCTTCTGAAAATAATAGCTTCATTGAGGTGAAGGTAGCTTTCTGGTCGCAACACATTATGATAGTTTTCACAGAGATAGGAAAGCTGGTTTTAAATTTAGTGCTTTGCAGTAATGAACCTCTATCAAAGGAGAAGTCTAACACCAGTCAGTTGTACCTCAGTTTATGCCTTCATCATCTCTCTCCTGGACTAATATAAGAGATTCCTGTTCTCTCTGAATAGAGTATTTACTTTCTTTTCTTTTCGTTTTTTCCAAATGCTTTATTAACTTCTGGTTTACATCATTCATTTCCGTCAAATTTTGAGTTACAATTTTCCCCCATTTTTTCCCCTAGCCACCACTTCCAGAATAACAGTCATACAGGATATCCCCTCAACCAATCTGCTCTCCCATTTCTATTCCCATACCCCCTTCGATTTTTCCAGTAGGGTGAGGTGAATCCCTGAGCCCCATTGCCTTTACATCTTATCACCCAATTATATGCAAAATAGTATTGATCATAGTATTTATATATATTTTTTAAAAAATTGATTTTAAAAAGGAAGATAAGGAACTCAGTATATGCTGTACATGTATAGCTATGCAAAACATTACCATAGTAGATATATTGTAAAATACTCTCTATATTTCTCCCTCCCATACCACCTTCCAACTGGTCCACTCCCCACCTTGATCCTATTACTTTTCAAAAGTCAGTGCATCCAACTTCCCTCACCCTCAGCCCACTCTCCCCTCCACCACCTTCCCCATTCCCCTTTCCCGCCACCAAGCTCCTGTAGGGTGAGACACCCTATTAAGTATGCATGTCATTCTGTCCCTGGTCCAAATTCAATGAGAATAAGGTTTTGCTTTGTTGCCTTCCTGTTCCTCCCCTCCCCTGCAACCGTCTTTCCCAGGCTCCTCTACAGGAGAAAATTCAGCTCCTTGTCTCTCCCCATTCCCCCTCACTACATTACTCTCTCACCTCTTAACCTCATTTTTTAAGTATCATCCCTTCCTATTAAATTGAACCTGTGCCCTCTATCTAGGTATGCCTGAAAACCTATATACATACATTCACACATGTGTTCATATGCCCATATACCCTTCTTCAACTATTTTCATATTGAGAAAAGTTTCTTCAATTACAGTTATTGTTTTTCCATGTAGGAATATATATAGTTAAACTTTGATAGGTTCATTATGATTTCTTTTCCCTGTTTACCTCCTCAAGCATCTCTTGCTTCTTGTGTCTGAATGTCAAATTTTCTATTTAACTCTGGTTTTTTCCTCAAGAATGCTTGAAAGTCCTCTATTCCACTGAACGACCAAATTTTCCCCTGAAACATGATACTCAGTTTTTCTGGGTAGGTGATTCTTGGTTTTAATCCCAGCTCCTTTGCCCTCCAGAATATCATATTCCAATCCCTTCAATCCCTGTGTGTAGAAGCATCAGATCCTGTTCTATTCTGATTGCATTTCCACAGTATCAAAATGTTTCTTCCAGGCTGCTTGTAACATTTTTCTCCTTGATCTGGGTATTCTGGAACCTGACTATTATATATATATATATATATATATATATATATATATATATATATATATATATATAATTGTTGGGGATGGAAACAAAATAGCAGAGTAAAAACAGGGACATACTTGAGCTCTCACCCAAACCCCTGAAAATACCTGTAAGAATGACTCTAAACAAATTACAGAGCAGCAGAAATCACAAAATGACAGATTGAAATAAATTTCCATCCCAAGACCATCTCAAAGGTCTATAGGAAGGGTCTATTGAACCTGTCTGGGAGCAGAGCACAATACAGCCTGGGCTGTGCCAGTGGGGTTGGAACAGGCCTTAGGGGACTGAATCACTGCCAGCTACAGCATTTTCCAGACTTCTCATCCATAAATGCCATAGACAAAAAGATTAATCAAAGGCAAAAAAGATCCAAAAAGTACATGAGGAGAAGAATGGCTTAAAAAAAGAATTGTTCAAATGGAAAAGGAAGTGCAAAAGCTCACTAAAGAAAATAATTCCTTAAAAATTAGAATAGAGTAAATCAAAACTTTATGAGAAATCAAGAAATTATATAACAGAATGAAAACAATGAAAAAAATAGAAGATAATGTGAAATATCTTGTTGGAAAAACCAATGACCTGGAAAATAGATCTAGAAGAGATCATTTATAAATTATTGTAGTACCTGAATGCCATAGACAAAAGAGAACCTAGACAACTTCTTTCAAGAAATTATCAAGGAAAACTGCCCTGATATTCTAGAGCCAGGTGGTAAAATGGAAATGAAAAGAATCTACCAATCACCACATGAAAGAGATAAGAGATACCAAAAGGAAAACTCTTAGGAATATTGTAGCAAAATTCCAGTTGGGGGGGTAAAGTCAAGATGGCAGAGTAGAAACAGCTCCGCCATGGAGCTCTGACTCCCACAATTTCCAAAGCCCAGGACTACATGAGTAAGAGGTTTTAGCCCTAGGCGGCCTGATCAGCAGCTAGCTGGAGAGAATCTAGGACACCAGCAGCTGTGGAGTTTCCAGATTACCAACACATAGATACTATGGACAAAGTGAGAGGTTAGTGCCCTATGGACTTTGGGATTCAATAGTTGCGAGAGCAAGTGAGCTCTTTCCCTGGGTGTGAGAAGCCTCTGAGAAGCTTCAGCACAGCCACAGACAGAAGATGCACCTTCAATTCCTGCCCTGCAAACTGTAGGGGGATATGGCAATCAATCTGGGGAGTGATCACTCTTGATTTAACCTTCTTGGATGTGGATTGCAGTCTGGGGTGGAAGTTTTGGGGTGTGTGACCAGCTTGCCAGAGCATGTGGGGGCTTCGGAGAGACAACCCAACTAATAACTCTGGAAGTTGGGAAAACCCCAGCATTTGGGACTGAAGCTCCTCTGGATGGTGGCAGAATCTGACTGTGGCAACAAGCCCAAAAGTCAAGTAATTGAGTGTTAACACGCCTAGGCTAAGGAAACAAAATAAACAGAAAAACTCAACATTAGACTCTGATTTTGGTGGCTAAGAAGATCAAAGAATGGAAGAGGAGGAGGACTGGGAGGTCTGAAATCTTGAACCCAAAGCCCCAAATTAAAATATGAGCTGGTTACAGGCCATAGAGGATCTTAAGAAGGATTTTGAAAATCAAATAAGAAACTTGGAGGAAAAATTGGAAAGAGAAATGAAAATGATGCAAGAAAATTATGAAAGGAGAGTCAACAGCCTTACTGAGGAAAATAACACCCTAAAATAGACTAACTCAAATGGCAAAAGAGGCTTAAAAAGGCAATCAGGAAAGGAATGCCTGAAAAAGACAAATTTGCCAGATGGAAAAAGAATCTCAAAGACTCAGTAAGGAGAATCTTTCCTTCGTATTTAGAATGTACCAAAGGGAAGCTAGTGCTGTTAAACAGATCCAAACAAATGAAAGAATAGAAGGCAATGTGAAATATCTCATGGGAAAAACCACTGACTTGCAAAATAGTTGCAGGAGAAATAATTTAAAATTATTGGACTACCTGAAAGCCATCATCAAAGAAACAACCTAGAAATCATCCTTCAAGAAATTCTCCAGGAAAATTGCCCAGATGTTTTAGAACCAGTGGGCAAAATAGAATTGAAAGAATCCACAGATGGGGCGGAGCCAAGATGGCAGAAAGGAAGCAGTGACCTCTCTGAGCTCCTCTGTCACTAAGTCCAAAAGGGTAAATCTGAGCAGATTCCGGAGTGACGAAGCCCAGTGGAAGACAGAGTGTGGCAGAATCCAGCACAGGAGGTTGCCCAGAGTGCCCGCACAGGTCGAGCGCAGAGCGCGTGGGGTCTGCACAGGTCGAGCGCAGAGCGCGTGGGGTCTGCACAGCTCAGACCTAAGAGCAGGCAAGCAGACTACACCAGAGAGAGAAAAAGCCCCAGCCTGCAGACTTACCAAGGACGAATCGCAGTCATCTCGCAGAGGGAACGGATCATTGGAGCCAGGTAGGAGAGTCGGGCCCCCAGTGGAGAGAGTGGCTTCTCAGGCTGCATTCAGCCCCCAGCCTGGAAATTTAGAAACTGCCTGCCTGTATGATGCAGGGGCTGGAATGGCAAAGTAAATTCTAGCTGCTCCGATCCTCCCATCCCTCCTTCATGAAGCAGAAAACCCAAAGATAAGTCTCCCACCCAGACTGAAATCCCAAGTTAATGGAAATAGCCTCAGGCTTGAGAATCTCCAAGAAAGGGTGTAACTGAGACAGCCAGGAATCTGAAGAGAAGAGAGGGAGGGGACCCAACTAGCCCCACCTCACCTCATCAACAAAAGCCTACTTATAGCCCAGGGGTATAGAGGCAGAAATCTGAAGTGGTCAGACTCAACCCCACCTACACATCTACATTCCTCACTGACTTCCCTGACTTAGCCATAAACTAGCCACCCAGAGGTATTCAAAGTCAAGGATCAGGCCCCAAACTCATAGCCTGAGACACTAAGAAACAGGAAGTCACAATGGGAAGGAAGGAAGCTGAAAAGGAGAAGGGGAAGGCAAGAAAGTCTATTCGAGCATACTATGCAGGGCAAGAACAACAAAACACACAGGACAATATAGACTCTCTGCCCACACCAGAGACCACAGAAGGAAACATGATCTGGTCTCAAGCCCAAATAGCATTCCTGGAGGAGCTTAAGAAAAATTTTAAAGACCAAATCAGGGAGGCAATGACCAACTTGGAAAAAGAAAATACCTCCCTAAAAAAGGAACTTCAAAAACTTATTGAAGACCATAATTCACTAAAAATTAGATACAACCAAACTGAAACTCAGAACTCTATGATGCAGCAGGAGTCAATCGAAAAAAACAAGATGATCGAAAAATTGCAAGAAAATGTAAAATATCTCACTGGAAAAATAACTGACCTAGAGAACAGATCCAGGAGAGACAACCTAAGAATTATTGGTCTACCAGAAAGCCATGATGAGAAAAGCAGTCTAGACAACATCCTCCAAGAGATTGTCAAAGAAAACTGTCCTGAGGTCCTGGAATCAGAAGATAAAATAGCTATTGATAGAATTCACCGGACTCCTCCTGAAAGAGATCCCAAACTGAAAACTCCAAGAAATATAGTAGCCAAATTCCAGAATTATAAGATTAAAGAAAAAATTCTACAAGCAGCCAAAAAGAAACAATTCAAATATCGAGGAACTACAGTTAGGATCACACAGGACCTAGCAGCTTCTACATTAAAAGAGCGGAGGGACTGGAATTTGATATTTCGTAGGGCAAGAGAGCTAGGACTACAACCAAGGATTAACTACCCGGCAAAACTGAGCATAATCTTTCAGGCAAGGAGATGGACGTTTAATGAAGTAAGGGACTTCCAGACTTTCCTAATGAAAAAGCCAGAGCTCAATGGAAAATTTGATCTCCAATTACAAGACTCCAGAAGAACATAAAAAGGTAAACAAGGGTAACATAGACTCACACATGCAGAAGTGCACATACCCACACCCACAAACACAAGCTCATTACTTGGGATGCAACAAGAGCAAAATGTTCACATCCCTATATGTGGAGCTGATAACTGTCAATATTTGAAATCTCTATGATTATCATGACCTGCAAAAGGGTTATACTTAGAGGGTGTGGGTATGAATGCACTAACATGGAGTCTAAAAAAAAAAAGACTATTAAGGGGATCAATGGTACTGTAATGGGAAAAAGGAAAGGATGATCTAGGAAAAGGTAAAATATGCCATCTGAAGAGGCATCAAAACACACTATAGAAGAAGGGAAAGTAAGAGGGAGAGGAACATCATTTAAACACTATTCTCACTGGTTCTGGTTCAAAGAAGGATCAAATTAATCAGTGAAGTTTAAGAATCTAACGTGAATAGACACATAAATTCATTAAATAGAGGAATTGGAGGGAGGGAGAGGAGCATTGTTTGAAATTTACTCTCATTGGTTTGGAATCAAACGGGGAGTAATTTACTCTGATAAGTATAAAAATTTGTTGTGTCCTATAGATAGTGGGAGGGTAAGGGGGGGTGAAAAGGAGGAGACTAAAGGGAGGGATTATAAGGGAGGGAAATAGTAGTAAGGGGAGAGGGTAGGTTAAGAAGGGGGGTCACTGGGTGGGAACACTGAGGGAGGGGTGGTCAAAAGGGAAAACTTCAAGGAGGGGAAGGGAGAAGGAAGAAACAAAAACATAAACAGGGGAGGGAATAGGATGGAAGGGAAGAGACAGATAGTCATCATTACTGTGAATGTGAATGGGATGAACTCTCCCATAAAACAGAGGCGGATAGCAGAATGGATTAAAAACCATAATCCTACAATATGCTGTCTTCAAGAAACACATTTGAAACAAAGGGATACCCACAGGGTAAAGGTAAAAGGTTGGAGTAAAATTTATTATGCCTCAGCTAAAGTAAAAAAAGCAGGGGTAGCAATACTTATCTCAGATAAAGCAAAAGCAAAAATAGATCTAATTAAAAGAGATAAGGAAGGAAACTATATCCTACTAAAAGGCACCATTGAGAATGAAGCAATATCACTACTTAATATATATGCACCAAGTGGTATAGCATCCAAATTCCTAGAGGAGAAGTTAAAGGAATTAGAGGAAGAAATAGATAGC